>CM028369.1:7644453-8244453 GCA_016624345.1 Platycodon grandiflorus | reverse complement strand
AAATAAAAATATTTATTCGGAATTGATAGAGTAATAATTAAGGAACGGAGGGAGTAACTCATTTTTACCGTGGATGATAAATGTTAAAGGGGATAGATGGAGGTGTTGCTTGTAAAATTGTAAAACTAGCGCGCAGTTGTGATTATTAATTGAGAACATTTATTGTATTTTTCTTTTTTTCCAGTAAAACGTGGGACCGGTGATCACGTGTCCGGGGAACCGGAGAAGTTAATGCGACGGCGATGGACGATGGCTTGCGGTGATCGTCTTGTCTCCAGCCGACGTGGATGGCATTTTGTCTTGTAACTGCCAAGCAGGCGGCAGTTCCACGTTGACGTCCACATCTGGGGCTTCGTGTGTCAGGAAGAAGTGGCAATACCTTACACGTGGCAAAAGACTAGTTCTATTCATTGTTGGGGCTTTAACGAACCAAAAGACAGGGAGAAAGCGACTTGTGTAAGGCAAGTAGTAGGCGGTGGGGTGGGTGTTGGTCAATTGGTCAATGGTGAAAACATTACGAGGCGCGCGGTCAATGTGAACTTATTTTATTGCACTCGGTTTTGTGAATTACGAGTACGATTTTTATGTTTGATTTTTCATCATGTGTTTGCTTGGTTATGCGATTTTCCTAAATTTGGTTTTCTAATTTAAATTTATTCTAATGATTAATAAAATAGAGAAAGTTCGTAGAACACTACCACCAAATCGTTAAAATTTGATAAAATAACTTATTGCATTTATAATCTTACTCGAGTCGATAATAAGTTTGATATATATATTTTGAATCAGAGTTAAAGTGTATGAATTTTACTCAAATAAATGAACCCCAAATGAGTAGTGGCCCGCCCGACCCATGCGGGTATATAATATATATATCTCTCCTATGCCAATCTAAGTTAAGTCATTTCTTATACAGAGAATATGTAGGGCCTGTTTGATTTAGCTGATGAGAAATGACTTATGACTCATGACTTATAGCTGATGACTTATGACTTATAATTGATGACTTATAAACTGGTGTCGTTTGATTTAACTTTTCAAAGTGCTGATGAGCTGTCTTTAAGTTAGTGTAATTATTTGATTAATAAGTTGAAAAAGTGTTGAATTAAAATATAAGACTAAAATACTCTCATCATTAAATATTCTTTGCATCATTATTATTATATTTATTATTATTTACTATTAATATATATTATTAATATTTATTTTTATTATTATTATCATTATTCACTATTATTTATTTATTCTTACATTTATTTCAATTATTATGTTTATTTATTATTATATTTATTACAATTATTATGTATTACTATTATTATTTACTACTACTACTTCTATTATTATTAGTATTATTATTATTTACTACTATTATTATTATTACTATTATTACTTACTACTATTACTATTATTATTATTTACTACTATTATTAATAATAATATTATTATTTACTCTTATTATAATTATTATTATTTACTACTATTACTATTATTATTATTTACTACTATTACTATTATAATTATTATAATAATATTATAATTATTATAATAATAATAATAATATAATAATAATAATAATAATTATTATTATTATTATTATTATTATTATTAGGGTAATCTTGGGATATAGAAAGTTTTACTAAAGAAGATGACTTACTTGTTTTTGAAAAGTAGAAATAAGCATCATGTCTAGTGCTTATAACTTATGACTCACATGTGCTTTAAGTGACTTGTACATGACTTATGACTTATTCAATCATAAATGAAATTAAACGCATCTAAAATGACTTAAGATAAGTCATAAGCACAGGTTCATAAGACCAATCAAACAAGGCCGTAGTATAGTTTTTATTCTCTAATAGTCAATATACTGATTATCACACTGAAGGGTTCCCGGCCCTCTCATGGTGTCTATTTTGCCAGATATTCGACATTTACGACGAACCAACGATCGGATCGGCACTCTCAATCAGGCCTAATTTTTATGCATCATCAAAGTCTTACACCTTTGGGGCTAACGATACATAAGAAAAAAGAAAAAAAAAAAAAAACTGATGAGACCATGAAAAGAAAGTTCAAAATTTTAAAATCAAAGTTACTAAAAAATGGAATAAAGAACAAACTCTACATTTTTATAAACATAATATATCTGACCACAAACTTAGAACAACCACGATCGCACACCCATTATCAACCCTCAAAAACCATTTTTAGAGATTTATAATCTCCTTAAGCCCACAATAGACACCCAACTCCACTCTCTATCTCTAAAATTTACTAAATCACCCTTTTAACATAGAGTATGATTTAGAATGAATAGTAACATTTAGATTAAGGTGTTGGGTCATCTAATTTGAGCTATTTCCACTTTTGTTACTTAAAAAAAACAAAAAATATAAGATTTAAAAATTAATCATATCACCTGTTTTTTTTTTAAATGTTCCTATAATATACATATTCTTTTTGTTAGATTATCAACATAAATTTTATCAATCAATCAAATAGAAAGATATCTATTTTACTATATAAAAATTGTGAATTAACTAGAAATTCTTTTCAACCAAAAAAATCATTTGTCTCGTATTCTAAATATATGTGGACAAAGAATAATAATTAAAATGTTTTTTTAAAATGATATATATTTTTAGATAAAAGTAACTAAAATTATTAAAACATACAATATTTTTTTTCATAAAATATGAAATTTTAAATATAAAATATTTTATTCTGATTAGGGTGGAAAAATAGAAATAAAATAGAAATATAGTACTTAGGTTTGTTAGTTGAGATGAGAGAAAATTAATTTTTAGAGGGTTGTATAGAGAGATTGCTTGTTGGAGTAGATTCTTTTTTAAAGTGTTAAAAAAGTGAAACTGAAACAAAAAATGAGGTATTTAAAATGTGGTATAGAGTATTACCACTGTGGATTTTCTTACAAGATAGAAGGGATTTTCAATTATTATTGCAGGCTATTTGCAGCTTTATGGCCTTTTAAAACATGTCAATTTGATGCTTTAAGAGAGTGAAGGCTAGAGAATGGTGATTAGAACAGGTTGATTTGAGAAGGCTAGTGATTGGTAATTAAAATGTCTTCTTAGGAGAAGTTTTGTCCTTATTTTTATGATGGTTCTTTTTGTGGATTGTGATGCTTTCAAGATCTTTTACTTTGTTCATCTGTTTTTGATGTTATACAGAATATCGTGAGTTGTTTTAGGACTCGTAAGTGGATATGACTTTAGTAACTTGCCAAATCAAGAGAGAAACACTATGGTGAATGCAGAGGTCCGCCCTGCGAAGACACTCTAATTTGAAAATAAGTATCTAGCTCTCAAGTCAATCTGACAGAGTGTATTTGCAATATCAAGTGTGCGTACCTTGACTTGGGATTACATTAAGGCTTTTATAGGGGTTGCATTAATTGTCAGTCATAATGGGGTTGATGGCGGGATAATGGCTGCGGAGTGGGCATAATCGTCGGTGTAGAGGGCGTAACCGCCGGACACGTCTGACCAACTATGCTTAGGCACGTGGTCACGTCTCCTGAGTGTGTGTGGAGTGGACAGTGAAGACGAGGCATGCTCGCTGTGTCCTGGCTCCGCGGACGAGTCATGCTCGCTGCCCTCCTGCTTAGTTGTCCAGTCTCGTCGTCGGTGTCCGACTGCTCGCGATGTCGTAGGCCTTGACCCATGCTGTGGGTTGGGCCTGGGCCCATGGTCCTGCCTCCGGGCTTGGCTCATCAGGTTTTATTATTGTTTTTGTATCTTTTTTATTTTTTATTTCATTTATTATAAATTTATGAAAAAAATTAAGAATCATATAATGAACCATTTATCTAAAGCCTTTGAATTCTGATGTACATAACTTACTACTAGGAATCTTAAGGGTTAGCTCAATTTGTTTAAAAAAAATGAAGATTTATTTATGATTTTCAGTTGGATCAAGTTGTGGATTAGTCCATGAAAAATCTAGGAAATCACTATACATCCAAATTTCAATACCGAACTCACAATGGTGTTTTATTTTACATTTACCAAGTGCTTCACATATTTTACCATGAAGTACGGGAGTTGTAATATTCACTGATAATTAGATTTGCAAATTCTATTCTTCTTTTTTGTTTTGTTTTTTTTTTTGTTGATAAATTCTATTCTATTCTTTTTAGTTTTTACTAATTTTAGATCCGGCATAAATGTACTGTTTATGACCAACTCTGGGAAAATAAATTAGTCAATGGATTGGGGATAGATATACCATATGGTTTTGTTACTTTTGTAGGGGCCTGAAAACAGAAATAAGATCAGAGTCAGGGCGGGCGGGCGGGCGGGTCATTTAGGAAATTGATGATATGGGTTTCCTGACTGACAAACTTCAACTTGCAAAACATAATTGAATGGCGGGGGAGGAGCCGACGGTAACTAGTCACTTGGATTGAAATTTATCAAAATATATCATGCAGCAATATGATTGGATTAAATGCAAACAAGAGGCAGATAAAAAAAATAATAAAATATATAAAAAAAAAAATCAGTAGGCCAGATAGATGGATGTTCTAATTAATGCATGCAGTATATTCCACATTTAGTTAATCTTCTTTTGGATGTTCTAATTAATGCCAATATATACCATACGCCCACATTTGGTTTATATTCTTTTGGCTGGCATCTTGGACAACATAGTGTTTTTCTTTTTTCTGTCTCTTGCGAGATCTCTACATATTACATTGAGTTTGAAACTAATTTCGTTCACGGTATTGAGTATGTCACTAGGCAAAGAAAATTTGTACCAGATGAGAGTAGAACACAAGACATCCCACTAAATGAATCGTTCCACACAAAAATTTAATGGTGATCAAGTCATTGAGCCAATCCTTTAAATTAAAAGTTAGGCAGAGAAATTTAATCTCCCGAACCGAGTAAGACCACATGAGTGATTAAACGCTCTTCCAAGTTTTACCGCACTGATGCATAAGTGAAGCAAATGAAAGAAAGTAAGAGATGGTCATTTTAGGATGAACTATGAACTAGAACATCTCAAGTAGTGCATTTTACGGAGTTTTTTTTTTTATTGAACTTGGTTTTTTCTTTAAGTGGAGTTTTTTTTTCCTTTAGAGAACTAAATGATTTCACTAAAGAGAAAATTTGGGCTGTTTAATTGTCTCCTTAATGTAGTGGCTTCATAACAATAGTGAATTGAACCGTACAAGTTTCACTAAAGGAAAAAAATTTGTTCAAGAAAATTTCAAACTCAATAAGAATTCTTAAAGTGGAGAGAAATTTAAATACACAGTCAATTCATAGTAGAACCCATCTCCCTCATGTTGAAATTTTGCAACAACTTTGTTGCGATATCGACTTCGGATCCTTTCATCTTCTTCCTCCTAACTTTTCTTCCCACACCTATCTTTTGAAACCCTTCACGTGTTTGGGTGTTACCTTCACATGGCCATGCATTCAATAACGTTGCTGTACCAAACATACATACGACACTTAAATTCAGGACATTGTAAGGAGAGATCAGATGGTCTTAATCTCTTACAGATTTGAATGGAAATTTTGCCATTGATTTAACCGACCACAATGGATGGGTCCGGGTCATTGCCCTCAGGCCTCTAACTATTGTTGAATCCTTTAATTCCATGGAGACTAGGTCACATTGCATGGCTCAAGATTTTTGCTCTAGTTTTAATTTGATCTCAACCCTTCAATTTTAGATTGAATGAAAATTAAATTGATAAGTTAGGCAATGGCTAATTGTACGTAACTGATGGCGACATGTTTCTAAATTCCTTCTTCGCTGCGTGGGCGATGTGACATGTTTGATGTTTCTAATTCAAAAATGTTAGATTTACAAATCTTCCTACAACTTTTGCTACGACTAAACTTATAAAGGACAAATTTGTTTTGGAGAAAAACAACTTTGACCTTCATTGAGGCTTGGTTGTAAATCTAGTATTGTTGCTTCTAATTTCCTTCCCGGCCCGGACGACTAAGTTAATTTTCTTGCCATTGCATATGTGTTAGGTCCCTTTTTCCCTTGGTAAATGACAATATGAGGTAGTATTTCATATTTTGTCAGCATTGATTAAAAATAAATAACTTGTACATTACCTATAAACTTAGATTGAGTTCGGTGTCATACTTGAGAGTTTGGACAGAGCTAGATTAGCTCCTTATGCCTAATTGACTGTTCTATAAGATATGTGAATTTATGACTAACCAAAAACTAATTATTTCTATTTGCTTACCCAATTTGATGTTTTCTCTATCTTCCTAAGAAAATAGAATACAATGGAGTAGCAAAGAAAGGAACGATAGTGCATGTATTTTCAAATTAAATACAGTAAATGTAATCCACATTAAGGATATTTGAGAAATTTGATGTTGAGTTTTAAAGAAGAAGTATGAATTATGAAATACGAATTCATGATTGACAGAAAACAAAATTTCAATTACTGAAATTCTAGTTTCAATTACATTACACCTTGACCTAGTTACTAAGAAATTTTTGCTATTATTTTTATTTAACCTGAGAACAATTATATTAGAGATGTTAAACGGGCTAGCCCTAGCGGTTTCGGGCTAGCCCTAACGGGTTGTGGCCCTAACGGGCTGCGGGCTAAACGGTCCAATTTTTTCGGGCCACTAATATTGCAGACCTAACCCTAACCCTAGCGGGTTTCGGGCTAAATGGGCCACTATCGGGCCACGATTAAAGATATAATATAACAATATTTTGAAATAGTGAATCGATAAATCATTCATTACTTTGATAGTTTATTATGTTTTTCAAAAAAAATATAAACTAGACATTTTTTTACATCGATGTCTTATAATTTTCAACTTGTTATTCTCAAAATAAATAATGTAATAGCTCTACTTAGTAGTTCTTTCCAATATTTTTGTTTATATTTCAGTATTTATTCACAAGTATACAAAAAAGACATGTAGTGCAAAGGATAAATGTGTTTGACTTTGGATTAAAGGTTGTTGGTTTTATTCTCATAGTGGTTGTTTTACGTATCTCCTAAACTTTTTTGCCTAATTAATATTTGGCGGGGCCTTGACGGGCCAGCCCTAACGGGCCGCGGGTTAAACGGGTCAGCCCTAAAAAGCCCTGATTTTAAACGGGTCAAAAATATTGAGCACTAACCCTATTTTTTTTGTTTAAACGGGCCAACCCTACGGGCCGTAGCCCTTTTAACATCTCTAAATTATATTCTTGTAGAGCATGTTTTGTTTCCCGCACAAAGACAACATATACATTCTACAATCCAAGGTAATCTTATTTTCAGTGATTCATATGCTTTGAACCCCCACTCGATTTGTACTTCATCATTTGGGTGCTTTGGGCTTATTTGTCAAAATTCAGTAGCTTCAATTTCGTATTTTACCACTCGAAAATTTGGGTGGGTCCATTTTGGATTTCTAGTACAGCCCAGCCCAATTACTTTTCACACATTATCGATCCTCTCTCTCTCTCTCTCTCTCACACACAAGCAAAACATACGAAAATATAGAAATAAACTTGTACTGTTGTACTACATCAGAGTATTCACTCAAATTATCCGCTCTCAAGAATTATAAAGGCCTGTTTGTACGCATCATTTACTTTGTGTTACGTAAATTTTTGGCAAAATTGCTCGCCGGTACTTTTTGTAAAATTTTCAATGGCTTAAGTCTAAAATATTTATTTTTATTCACTTAAATTCTATTTATGTGATAAATTAATTATTTGTTCCAAAACTACCACCCGTAACAACATATAACGTTTTTAAGTGTATTTTTGTGTATCGTCATGCGTGTGAAATGTGCATCGTTAATCCCAATTCATCTTTCCAACCCTACAACCACCCCTTTCACCTCCCAAAAAAACTCAATTTATATCATTATCCTCTCAACTTCGTACCTTGACTTCTAAGCTTATTTAGGCTTCTGTGCTCCTAGCCTTCTTTTTTCATCAATAGTGATAGCTTTGGCTTCGAGACTTCGTATACCTTCTTTATGGATTTATGGACTAACTGAATTTTTCGGATCCAATTTCATCGCCCCTTGCTAATCCCCTCTTTATCGATTTATAAAGGAATTCATGGGTTCACTTGATGTATCAAGATCCTTGAGGAATCGGGCGCTCTTATCTATCTCGTGGAGTGGAAAATGTCGAATCAAGACTTTTTCGCTTTGTTCTTGGCTTGGCTTGTCTATCACTGAAGCTGACATACAAGTTCTACTAAACGAAATACTAGGGCGACATTTTCCACTACTGAATGATTGAAAAGAAAACTTTAATATATTCAAGGAAAAGAAACACATCTTCTTTTCTGGGTGGTTTGATTTTGTGTATCGCGAATTTTACGATGCACATACAAAATTTTGTGCATCGCAAAAATTTGTGCATCGTCTTATGTTGCGATGCATCGTTTGGTTCCGTGTTTTTAAAGGGCATAGATGGCATTTTGCAACAAAATTGTCCTTTTCCGGTTAAAAACAATTATAATGAACTTTAGCGAATGAAAATTGTCTAAAAGAGACCGGCCCGAATTTTGTCCTAATTTTTTGTCTTGTTTTTACTTTCTTTTCTACTGTTCTCACCATTTTTTTTATTCATTTATTACCAAACCACGAACAAAACCACGAATCATAAAACAAAATCTATCCAAAACAAGGAAAACATTCTATTTCCTTACCTTTTATTCTATAACTTTCCAATAAAATAGATGTATTAAGATATACCCATATGAACAAGCTTAAATATGTTTGAGCTATGTTGATGTATAATTTCGATAAAATCTTGTGATAAACAGCCTTAGTAGGTCATGATTCCAAAACCTTCTCTTTACACATACACTAGAGAGTAGAGAGTAAGCAAAAAATACATGGATCAATAATCTAATTATAGTACTACATCATGTTGAAGTTCCGACCTCTGCTTCAACAAGCATTCTCTGAACAAAGCTGACAAATCCCAGCTCAATCTCCGTTCCTTGGATGGAGCGTAGCCCTTGTTTTTTATTTTCTTAAATTTTTTTTTTTTTCAATATTGTTTGCAAAAATTATGATCAGTAAAGTGGGGTTTTAGATACAACTTGTACCTGATTTGGATTCATGAAGTGTGTTACGGTATGAATGTGAGTTGTAGGTTTATTCATGAATTGGCTGTTCATCAATCATGTTGAATAGTTCATCTCCAATCCCAAATCCAAGCATCCTCGCCATGTCTTTAGTCTTCAATCTTGGCTTTGGGATATCATTTTGTTTCAACCAAGTATATGCAATAAAAACTTTCTTCATTATGAACAATTCTAGTGCCTCTGGATTGAACACTACTCCCATTCTCTTACTCATCTGCAATTCAAAACAAAATTCTCAAGTCGTTTACCTAAAACATATTCGTCAGAATAATTACGTTTTTGCCCTATTAAGTTTTACCTAATAGGATAATTATTCCCATATTGAACCTACGGGGCTGTCGCCGAGTGGTAAATTTGGGCGTGTCATAAAATACAATGCATGACTAATGGGTTCGATTCATAGAAGATATATTCTCCCTGCTTTACCTGGTTTCGTTGGTGTGAAATGGTTGATAAAATTCCAATTGAGTTTTTATCAACATAGGTGAGTCCAATATGACTTTGATGTAAAAAAAAATTTATATTCTCAACCTATTCACTCAGTCTTAATAACTGCGGCGGATCTAACTTGGAGGGAAAACCAGGGGAAAACTTGTTATGTACTTTGGAATACAAAAAACAATTATACACTAGTTTAATTAAGTTTTAAGAATCTTGTGGCTACCATGACCACTGATCTTGGTTATATTCGTTATTGCTCAAGTTACTAAGTAACAGAGTCCCCTATATAATGTATGACATAGTAGTGAAAATTTTGAGTATCGGAACACATGTTACAAAAGTGCACGTGCCCGCAAATTAAGTCAGTCAGGTGTCCTTAAGGGGTGTCCAGTGTTAGAGTTGGGATTTTACACAACATAAGAGTCTCCGGTTCAATCTTTTCCCACTTAAGGACATGCCAAAAAAAAAAAGTCAGGTGACATGGGGCCTTGACACGAAAGCAATTTTGCTCCAATCGTTAAACTGAAATCGAAATTGTCTTCATCTAGTAGGATAAGACTGCGCAGCGCACATTAGACTTTTTTCAAACCCTGCAATAACACGAGTCTCGTGCTCGTGCACTTTACCACTTGTTTGAGATAAAACTGCATACATTAGACCTTTTTCAGACTCCAGAATAGCGAAACAGAAACTCTTGTGCACTTGACCATTTGTTGTCAAGTCACATGACATAGACAAGATCCTAGCTACTGGTAATCCATTTTGTAACTTGGTGGTTTGTGGCTGTGTGCGCATAAACAAAACAAATAAAGGCTTCTTAAATGTATTACCTGGTGAGGAACCAACATGGCTGCATAGCGAGCAAGCTCTCCAGCTCGCCAGTCCAACACAATGGGAAGCCATGGATAAGTAGCATCAAGCCGAACAAACCATAGTCTTATATCAGGGAATTCTGATAGTTCTCGAGGATCATATTCATCTTCTCTCTTGTAGTTTATAGTAAAGCCAATTGTTCTTTCAAGAAACTCATTTGGCTGGACTGTAACATTTAGGAAAACCGTATCAGTTAGCAGGACAATACAAACATTCTCGATCAGTGTGATGCTTACCAGAAGAAGGTGCCGTAATTCCAGTGGCTGCACAAAATGGGGATAAGTCAAGGCGGTGAATAACATCATTGTCAATTACTACTTCGTATCGGTCTTCTTTTGGAGGCATTGATGGTGGAGCTTTTTGTGAATCTGTCAATAAAATTTGTGACTGTCAATAACTTAATAAAGCACAAAACATTGAGAGACTTATATTACACGTATGTTTGGGAGCATGCAAGTCATACTTTAGCATTGGAATTCAAGCACAAATGACTTAAAATTTGAGTTTTATAAGTTACAATTCCAATTCCATAGTTTTAATTATTGCAACGCTACGCTTAAACAGAGTTGAGAAAACAAAGAGACTGAATATATGAAAACTTGGAAGGAAAATGGATAAGAAGCCCTTACTGTCTTCTTCATCATGTAGAGAGATGTCAAAGTTGTCGGGTGGATTGAATGCTACTGAGACTGACAGTTGACCTCTTTCTCGAATAATTAGTGTCGACAAAGAGAAAGGGGCTGAGATTTCTGATATGGGTTTGCAGGAAACCAATGGAGTCAAAGAAGGAATGATGATGGTCTGCTTTATTGGAGAAGAGAGTGGGTATAGTGGCTTAATGGAAGCCATGAATGTGGTTCTTGTTTTGCTTTGCTGTGTTGTTGATTCAGTTTTATCTTATATTTCTTTGTGGCCAGTGTTTAAAATTGTTCATATCCGTTTGGGCTCTCAATGTATGGGCCTCACATGCCTCATTTCTCAAATTTCCCTCCCTCTATTAGAATGAGGAGAGGTTTGGGAAAGGGGAATGTTATCTTCTACTATTATATAGTCTATAATAGCCAGTATTAAGAAAAGGAAAAAAAAAAATTTAGTTTTTGAATGTGTCATATTGTGAATGGAAATAATAGTTTAAGAAATTTAAAAAATAGAAAAAATAGGGAGACATCACAAAAAGTTGAAAAAAAGATATGAATAAAATTGGTTTCAAGTAGAGCAACTCAACGACCCTCTAATCTAAGAGTATAATAACTTTTGTTACGGTTTAAATAAATCAAGAACAGACTATATATCATTATACGAAAATTAATTTATTATGAAAAAAGATCACTACCATTTTCGATAATTTAGAGCGAATTCAGATAAAAGTCTAGTCAAAAATCAATTTATTGACATAAAAATAAGAATTAGTTTTGATCCTTCCACTTTAGAAAGAAAAGGGCCAAAAAAAAAAACAGACTAAATTCTGATTTTCTCGGCTATCAATGTTGTCGTCGCGTTTGCTCTCCACCCACACAAAAACGAGAACATGAAGTATAAACAGCAACAACAACAACAAATCTTCATCACCATCATGAAATTACCAATATATATAGGCCTGTTTGCATATATTCGCGGCGAATTCAACAAAAGAAGGCGTGATAAGGAGAGCGGTAGTTGAACCAGAAGGAAAAACAGAAAGTATCGATCATCAGACTATGGAGATCGCCACAATTATGTCGTCTTCCTCCTCGTATTCCCTTCGTCCTCTTCATCAATCCTTCTTTTCGAGATGCCTGAAGCATTCCCAGTTTCATCCTCCTCCCCAAATTTCTTCCCTCCGGTTCCAGTTGAGAATTCGGGCAAGCTCAGCCGTTGCCGCCGTAGAACCGGTAATTCCTCCCTCCCTCACACACGCGCACACACACATACACATACACATACATATGAACATTCTGTTCATTGTGGTTCAATTGCTTACTTAGCAAGCGACATTTTTATAAACCCAGTTACTATGCAATTCCCTTTTCTAGATATTTTTTGAAACCAATCTTGCTAATTACCAGAAATACCAGTTTATTGTAGTTTGTTATTCTCTTGAAATTGGGCTTTTGCTTGTAACTCCAATGTGTGAGCTAGGAGCGATAAAATGTAATTAGTTTATATTTCAATCCAACTGGAAGTAGAAATTATCTGTTTGGTGAATGAAGTGAGGAAATCACATTATTCATTTCTGTAATCATGGAATCAACATCTATTTGTGTCCTAGTACATTTCTTTTTGATCCTAAATAGACCCGTAAAATGTCTTGTCATCCCCCTCGTTGTTATTAGTAAAAGCTCCCATACTATTTCTCTGTGATGCCGGTGGGGCTTATCAAATGCGTTCTGCTAAGTCATGACTCAAGTTTTGCTAATTCATGACTCAACTCAGTGAAGGAAAAGAAGAAGTGGAAATGAAATTGCTTCAGGGCCAAGTCCGTGATTGGCCCAAGGAGGCATTGTCTATGAGGCACTACATTTTCCTTGTCGTTCACTTTTATATTCAGTCGGCTTCCTTGGTAGCTTCTGAGAAGTTCTGAGAAGGGCATAGTGAAGTAAACTCGTGCAAATTTGTTCATCTTTTCATTAATTTGAGAGGGAGTTTACAATAATGTGTAACGAAAGTCACCAACTATTATAGTACATTTGTTTCCCCTTATATTGTTACTGAACAAGTTGGCCTCTGTGTTGTTTGTGATGCACCTCAGTTCATCTCCCACGTCCGAGGAGTGTTAAGGTCTGATACATGGTTTGGCCTTCTTTCTAACAGCTTCATATGAGTTGGTAACTTAACCGAGACATCACAGCATTAAGAGCAAGGCATATTTACCATTTACATGGTTTGGCGAGATTGCCTTAGATCTCGAAAGAGCCAACAAAAAGTTTGCTAAGAAATCCGACTCTCACACCTCCTTGTTAGATACTCCCACCGTCCCAAAAAAAATAGTCCTTCTTTCCTCTTTGATTTGTCTCAAAAAAAAAGAAAAAATAGTCCCATTTCGAAACATAGTTCTTATTTTGTGCAATTTTGAAGAAGGTACAAGCAAGTAAAGCTACACTCTTAAAAAGTTTTGACTTGTCAAATAGGACTAACATTTTGGGACGGAGGGAGTATTATTTTCTTCTATCACATTTATGTGGAATTTCATTATCAATGGTCATATCATATTAAAGATTCACATTCGCAGGTGTCAATCAGTGAGCCCCAGGATACATTGGGAATTGACTTGTTTGCGTGCCCTGTATGTTACGAGCCACTAATAAGAAAAGGCCCTCCAGGTTTTAACTTGTAAGTCAGAAATCTGATTTTTATCTTTTCCCTTTGATACCATGCAGAAGTGATCCTTTTTTTTGACTTAAATTCCTTAAAACTGAACCTGCAGGCCAGCAATCTACAGGTCTGGATTTAAATGTATCAAGTGCAATAAAACATATTCAAGCAAAAACATCTATCTGGATCTCACAGTTATTGCTGGATCAAAAGATTACACTGAATTTAAACCAGCTGGGACCGAGTTATTCAGGTATTAATATATTGCTTGAATTCTGTATTGAATTGAAAAGTATAAAGCCATTGAGTTGTACTGTGAAATAAAATGGAATATTAGAGTTGCACGGGTGGTCATTTGACTTGAGTCATAGTCACTATCTGTTGGAGGTTATTTGGGGGCAGGAAAACAATCTGAGATTTGATAATCATATGGTCTTATTTGGCAATAAATTAGGAACTAGAAGGAGAGACCCACAAGTCATTTTAAAGTTAGAATGATCTAGAACGAGATGTTAAGGTAGGTAAATTAAAATCGCTGTTTGTTGTTCAGTTCAGTGGAAGAAATGACTTAGCACGGGTATATGTCCCATGTTTTATCTTGTCAATAGAGTAGCAAAACTAAAGGATGTAGTCACACAACTCAAAGCAGAAACCTTTTAAATGAATTAAATAGTTCTGTTTGCCTTCCAAACCAAGTGTAATCCTTTCTTAAACGCAACATGGGATGCTCAGGAAAGTTAGAAATTCCTGCTTATTACACTTAATTCAGTTTCTTCTTTGAGCCTGGAAGAAAAAGAGAAAGATAGAAAAGAGGTAAAATTAGAGTTTGACGTCTGCAGATTTACTGTGAGAGGCTTAAAAGAGAAAGAAATGTCTTGTTGCAATTTGTAAAATTCAAATATTATAATTCACCTTTCAAAATATAAAAATCATGCATGCTTGGTTATGAATTTAGGACATTGTATATTAACCTTATTGGCCATCAAAATCACCATTAAACAATTATTTTCAATCTTAAATTAGCACAATCATTTGTGATTTTGAAAATTAAACAGAAAACAGTTTTTAAAATGCTAAACCAACAGACTCTTACTTTGGTATGTGGATCTGACAAACTTGTCAACCTGCCTGAAGTGGTCTAGACATGCTTCTAATATTTTGAAAAGAAGTGTCATTGGATTTGGTCATAATTACAAAAATCTTTAAGCACAACCAAAATGATTACAACACAAGTGGAGGGTAAAGATGAAAAATTATGAAAATTATAAGCATAATTTTTTTGAAAGTGGACTCTTTAAGTGAAACATCCCAAAATAGTATAGTGGACTCTTTGCCTGGAACGGAGGGAGTATTAGAGTAAAATGTTTGGAAGGCAAAAGGCACATTTTGAGGTTTAAACTGAAAGAGCCAATTTTTAAATTAGAAGCATGTCTAGACCACTTCACCACTAGCCAGAGCCCAGAAAGGCTTTGGTGTTGGAGTAGTGAATGAAGGCAACCAAATACTTCATATGCTCCTAGAACCACGGTGTAGTGGCTAATGCCTTAGAACCACGGGGTTGAGGATAGTCTGAGTACCTGAACATAAGGGCATGTACAGAAATGCTGCTGCCTGTACTGAAAAAAGTGGCATTGTTTATGGGTACTGCAATAGTACTTTTTCATGCTTATTTTTCAGGGACTTTTATCGCTTGGTGTCTATTGCATTTTATTTAATCTAATTGTGTTCAGTTCTGTTCAACACGAGCTATGTCTAACACACACGTTCTTACTTATCAAAAAAAATGTCTAACACATGCGCTTTCTTCTTCTCCAGGAGTCCACTAGTCTCATTCTTGTATGAAAGAGGATGGCGTCAGAATTTCAACCGCAGTGGTTTTCCTGGTCCAGATGAAGAGGTAAGCCTGCCTTGCTTCTTGTTCTGATAGTAGGAATCTCTATAGTCCCTAAATGCATGGATTTTAAATTACAGCCTAAAGTGGTTTTGTTACTTCTCCATGGAGGAGATGGAAATATAATCATTTGAGAAAATGTACGATGAATAGGTATGATTGAATGGATAATATGGTATAGTAAAGATTCTCTGTTATGGCACAGTACCTCTTTTGAGCACCCATGCCTCGTGCTATTGTTGCGATAAGTACCTGTCTCCATTTCTGAAATTAAATGTTAATTGCTGTCCGAGTTCCTTACTTGAGAGTTCTTAATTGCTGCAGTTCAACATGGCTCAGGAGTACTTTAAACCAGCAGAAGGTGGTATTCTTGTAGATGTTAGCTGTGGAAGTGGTTTGTTTTCCCGGAAATTTGCCAAATCTGGGACCTACTCGAGAGTTATTGCTCTTGATTTTTCTGAAAATATGCTTCGCCAAACTTATGATTTCATGAAAAATGACCCCTCAATTTTGTCCTCGTAAGTTTATCCTCTACCTTGCTTGTTATACCTGCTACTGCAGTTTATTACAGTATTATGTTTGGGAGTTCCTATTTGGGGTCCCCCTCTTTGAAAGGATAAGTGATCGACTGTAATTTACTTTTATTGGGACTTGCAGCAATCTTGCTCTTGTAAGGGCAGACGTTTCCAGACTTCCTTTTACGTCAGGCTCAATTGATGCTGTTCATGCTGGTGCAGCCTTACATTGCTGGCCATCTCCTTCCAATGCAGTAAGTTCTCTATTTTCATGTTTTACTCCCTTTCCCATTTATATAAGTACCTAACTTATGTTCTTCATTCTTTATGGTGCAATCTTTTTAACCTCAACACATGGATACAATTTGTGTCTCTTATGGACTAGGTATCTCAGTTTATTTTATCTTACTACTCGGACTAGTTATGGTTTACTTTTCAAATTCCGTCCAATTATGAAAAATGAGTGAATTTAAAAATAAATGGTACAGTTTAGAAAAGAAAAAGAAAGAAGAAAGAAAGAAAAATTTGTAAGGTGCAGTTTTGTGGCACAGTGTAATAGATCTGTGTGAGTTGGTCTGCCCTGGTGATTGAAGAGTGCCGTGATTCCTTCGTGAAAAGTTTCATGTTTGGTGATTGGTGTTTTTCCTTCAATTTGATATATAAATGCACTATTTTTCTTGTGAGTAAAAAATCTGTTTGCTTTCATATATCAGATAGCAGAAATCAATCGTATATTGCGAAGTGGAGGTGTATTTGTTGGAACTACTTTTCTTCGAGTTAGTTCGTCCACTCCTGCCATATTGAGGCCTTTTATTAGACAGGTGATACTTGTTTACTGTGTATGTATGATTGCTTATCTTATGGCGTCAGTTTGATATGTAACTCATTGTTAGGTTTTGCAGAGGTTTGGGGGAAATTATAACTATTTAACACAAGAGGAGATTGAGGATTTGTGCAAATCATGTGGTCTTACAAACTACACGAGCAAAGTTCAGCAATCATTCATAATGTTTTCTGCACAGAAGCCTTGAGTCTCTTTTTGGTCTTTCAAAACATTGATACAATCCCTCTTGTATAGAGGTTAGTAGTTAAAAACTAGAAAGTTCCCAGTGGCACAGATCTTTAGTCAACATTGTGGGTAAAGAAAGGTACATTCTCTTGATTTGTACTGTAATATTTTTTTACCTTAACATGTCTCATATCATTATCCTGTCAGTAATAATAATTACACTCAAAGTTACCAATATTCTGTTGAATTTTCATTGAATTGAGCGTTACTCAAGAATGTGGTTCATGCTAGTATTGCTTCTGGTCATTCAGATTTGTTAGGAGCTTGCTTATGTGAAATACTGAAATTTTGTTATATGTCGACATGACAAAGTGAAGTATTTGGTATTTATATACGTATCAGATAAGGTTCAAGTATTAACAGATTTGGTACTACTGAATTCAATACTTGGTTGTTAATTGTTTAAGAAATGACCTTATCATTAGTTTTGATGGTGAGAGAGAGAGAGAGAGAGAAGTCACATGATTAGGGGCTTAAAAAAAAATATCTGGGTGGGTGTGTGTGTGTGTGAAGGGGAAGGATGTAGATGGATGAGGGCATGTGGAGGAAGGGTAAAGCCAATAAAAGATTGGGTTTAGAACAGAACAAAGTGGTCTGGAGTTTCGGACACATTCAGGGAGTTAACAGAGAGAGATCCCCCCTCGTGCGGCTCACACGCTGATCCCATTCTGTTTGTTCCTTTTTTCTTTCCTCCACCTCCCACCCTCGTCTGCTTCCCTCTATCTTTGACCTTTGACTGTCACTTGCTAATCAATCTCTCTCTCTCACACACACACACACACACATTTTTTTACGAGATTCAAACACGAACAGGTAGCCTTTGGATAGAAAACAGGGAGAAACATAAGAAAAACTCCATGAACTATAATTTGTTTTTATTCTGGTATCCTGAACTATTGAACCTGACAATTAAACCCCCTTCTTGGGTTCGTACGTTAGTTGACTGTTAGTAATCTAACAGTTAAGTTCATATAGCTACAATTGTTATTTTTCGGAACAACATACCCTTTGAGCTAATGGTCAACTTCACTTCTACATCCTCTCAAACTATGCTTCGTCATCATTCCACTGCCCTCTTTAGCATAATCACCCCCATATACTCCATTATAATTATATTCACCACCTCAAATCGCACAACTTCAGTTGAACCATTATTGAGAACTACACTGCCACAAGGCCCACAACGAGTTCCAAGGTCTTGCCAAAAACAAACTTATGTACAATGATCCACCAAAAAAATCATAATAAAGAAAAAGAAAAATAAATCTTAATTGTTAAAAAAATGTACAACCCTCCTGCACATTTCCGTTGCTCTCTCCAAGGTTCTGAGCACAATTGTGAACACCACCAAACCTCACATAGTTCAGCACAAGCGGATGACAATAAGCATCCCAATCAGTAACCACAATTGGTCCACCACCACCACCTCCTCCTTTCAATCAATATCTTATCTATGTTTATGTATACACAAAAACACACACACACAGAGAAATACATACATACATTCTTTGTATTCAACAAGACCTGATTATAGGTAACAAACAAATTAAATTAAAAGTCTTAGTCTGAGACAGATCATATATACTATATGTGAGAGTTGTTTAGAGAGAGAGAGAGAGAGAGAGAGAGAGAGAGAGAGAGAGAGAGAGAGAGAGAGAGAGAGAGAGAGAGAGAGAGAGAGAGAGAGAGGGTGCTTGAAATCAATTCATAATAAGCAATATCAGAACAATTTGTTACCATCTATTTATAGAGTAAGAGAAAAAGATGCTTTATTCATATGAGATTACAATATATATATATATATACAACAGTTGATGAACTAAAGCAGAGTAGCTAGACTAGAAGACATATACAAAGAGACACTTTGGTACATGAACACTGGAAGAGGAATACATGAATACCGGAAGGTACAGTAGCAAGTCAAAGTGAGTGCGAGAAAGAGGTTTGGTGAGAGTGTCGGCGAGCTGATCTCCTGTAGATACACGAGTAACCCGAAGAGAGCCATGCTGGACTTGCTCACGAATGAAATGATAAAGCAAGGCAATGTGTTTCATACGAGAGTGGAAAACGGGGTTGGCACTGAGTTGAGTTGCTCCAAGATTGTCACAATAAATTACAAAAGGATGAGATAGCAAGACACCCATTTCTTGAAGCAGGTTGCAAAGCCAAATCAGTTCAGAAACGGTGGAGGCAACAGCCTTATATTCTGATTATGTGGAGGAATGAGATAGGAAACATTGTTTCTTGGAGCTTTAGGTGACAGGGGTACGACCAAGGAACACAACGTGACCCTAGTCGAGATGTAATCATCCTTGTTGCCGGCCCAGTCGGCATCGGAGAAGGCATGAAGTGTGATTAGGGAGTCACGAAATATGGTAATGTCCTTGTCCAAAGAACCAGCTAGATAACGGAGAAGTCGCTTGAGAGCAGCCTAGTGAGGATGCCTTGGTTTGTGCATGAACTGGGACAATTTATTTACCGCAAACGCAACATCCGGATGAGTGAAGGTTAAATATTGAAGACTCCCAACAACAGTGCGATAATCCGTAGGATTGTCAATATGTTCACCGAACTCCATAAAAAGCTAGGCATTGACAACCATCGGAGTAGGACCAGGTTTAGCACTATGCATATGTGTGCGCTGGAGAAAGTCGAGAATATACTGTCTTTGACATAGAAATAAACCTGCTGCATGTGGGATTACTTCAACTCCCAGAAAATAGGAAAGGGTACCAAGATCCTTGAGAGCAAATCTTTGGGCAAGATCAGTGATTGAACCTGTCAAGAGCACTTGAATCTGGACTCGTGAGAATAGTATCATCAACATATACAATCAGAAAAATAGGAGAAGTAGAGTGATGATGAATAAATAATAAAGCATCCGCAATAGATTGCACAAACCCATAGCCACTGAGGAATGTGGAAAGTTCTATATACCAAGCTTTAGGAGCTTGCTTGAGCCCATAAATTGCCTTCTTAATTTGACACACATGGTTCGGAAACACCGCACTGGGAACCCCGGTGGTTGAGACATGAAGACATCTTCATGTAGTATGCCATCGAGAAAGGCATTGTTAATATCTAATTGGCGAAGTGGCCACTGTGGCCACTGATTGGTAACAACAAGACTTAGTAAAGTGCGGATTGTAGCGGGTTTGACTACAAGACTAAATGTGTCATTATAGTCTATCCCAGGGTGTTGTTTGAAGCCTTTAACAACTAATCGAGCACAGTAACACTCAATACTACCATCCAGATTGTATTTAACTCAAAAATCCATTTGCATGGCACAATGTTTTGGGTTGAGGTAGAAGGAACCAAATCCCATGTACCCAAGTTTTGTAATGCTTTAAGTTCATCCAACATTGCCTGCCGCCATAAAGGGTCATTTAAGACAGAATGGACTGTGGTAGGAGTAGTGGGTTTGGACTGAATGGTGGTGGGATTGGGTTTAAAGACATTATTCTTGGAGCGAGTGATAATGGTATGGGTTGAAAGCGGAGGGGGAGGTGGAGACGAAGGTGAGGGAGAAGGGGACGCATAGGAAGATGGAGGGGGGAGCAGCGTTGAAGAAATTAGAGAAGGACCGGAAGGAATAGAAGATGAGGAAGGTGAGACAGGTGGTGTTTCGGTAAGGGAGGGGGCCGAGGAACGAGTGTGATTGTAATTGGACACCATTCATTGGTATCGGCGTAGGAGGACATAGGAGAGGTAGACGTGAGACGATGATAAGGAAAATCGATTTCGACAAAACGAACATGACGCGAAGTGTAGATCCTATTAGTGATGGGATCAAGACAGTAATAGCTTGCACTTTGAGTAGGCGAATACCCCACTAAGATGCATGGAATGGATCGAGTGTCAAGCTAATAAGCGGAGTAAGGACGAAGCCATGGATAACATAGGCAACCAAAACTGCGAAGTTTGGAATAATTTGGAGGGTGACCAAAGAGACATTGAAATGGAGATTTGTGAGAGAGTGTGGGAGTAGGGAGATGGTTTCTTTCATGATGGTTGAAGGTGGAGAAGGAAATGTGTCATTCAAATATTTGAAGAGATCATAACCCACTAAAGTGGCTTCAATTTGGAGTTTCCAAGAGAGAAAGTTTGTGGAATTAAGCTTAATGATGTTGGGAATGGAGACAGCAAGCAGTGGGCTTGTTAGGATCAACATCATTAAGGATTGTGATAGTGGCCATTGTGGGATCTGAAGAGAGAGAGAAGGAGGTGGATCGGTTTTGCTCTGATACCATATAGAGTTATAGAAAAAGATGTTTTATTCATATGAGATTACAATATATATATATATATATATACACAATAGTTGATGAACTAATACAAAGTAGCTAGACTAGAAGACACAAAGAGACACTTTGGTACATGAACACCGGAAGGGGAATACATGAATAATGGAAGGTGGAAGGATATATTGAGATTATCTCTCAATGTGATCATTATCCTTTACACTATTAGGGTGGGAATTTTCTTGTGTCACCTTCTATCTAGCCTCACAACCTCCTCATATCTACTACCATCATCCTCACTCCGATCCAATCTATATATTATACACCCTCTGTCCCTAAATGAGTGTTCATTTTTAATTTTTTTTTAAACCAAAATTAATAAATTTAATTTTTGGGCTATTTTAGTAGTACATGTACATTTATGCCCCTAATGTGCACTGGTAAATTCGAAATTAGTAAACTAACAAAAAAAAAAAAAATGGGGGACAAAAAAATTTAAAAAGTAGACACTCATTTAGGGACGGAGAGAGTAATAACCTAGAAGGAAATATGAATTGGTGGTTTTGATCGAGTTTGATAAGGATTAATGTTATTTAACGGTGAATTAGGGCTCAGAGATAGATATGGGCAGCGAGCGGAGGGTGGAGTGAGTGAGGGAGCACCTGCGTGTGTATATGGTTCTCTAATGGTTATACAAAAAAATGTGAGTGGGGTTAATTAGGGGCGTTACTGTCAATTAAGAAACGCTCATCATAGGAATTGAGTCGAGTGGACTAATCACTCAAGTTGATGTTTTAGCTCCCATTGACAGTACTTAAATACTTGAGGGGGGTATTTTGAAGTTTATCCAGCAAAATACAGATTGAGGAACATGGAAAGAAGGAATATTTGGTCAGTCCAAGAAAGCCTTATTTATTTATTTATTAAGCTTTGGACAAAATGGATACAACATATGTGAATGAGTCAGGCCATTGGATCCCTTGCACGTGAGCTTCCTAACTCTCAATGACTCATTTACCCTTCTTTTTTCATTGGGAGCCTCTCCTTCACGTGGGGGTGGTGGTTACTAATTTCATTTCCTCCTCGTCTAGCTAGCTCTAGATTTTGGGTCTTTTGATCTGTAAATGAACTTTCCGTACCATTGTTATAGAGTAAATAATAAAATCAATTTAAGTGCAGAGTTACTGTTCTATATATATGTTCAATATGAATACACAATTTTGAATATCCTACGAATTGAAGGTTATGGACTGGGATATATATATATATATATATATATAGCCAAGTGAAATTCACTAATTAACTAATGGTAATGGGTTTTATAATTAATTAAATTGACTATCCTAGCCTTATCCTCACACTCTATGTTATATATGGGTGTTACAAATCATTCATGTATCCGATTGTATATGTGTATGTAGCATGATTGTGTTGTGCAACTGTGAAGTGAATGACTTAATTGTAGCCGAGCTTTAAGTATAATTTGGTGAGAAAACTAGACAAAGAAATGAAGGGATTCACATGGACAAGGATGCAATTTCAGTGGCCAAGCAAGAAACCAATATTATTTGAGGATGTTCTAGTTAGTTAATTATGGATTTGATGGTTTTCTTTTAGCCTCTTTCTTTAATTTTCCTCTGAATATCTGATATATAGTTGCATGTAATTCATAACAATTGATTTTAATTATTTGAGGCATGATCATTATAATTAATTATAATTAATTAGATCATATATTAATTTCTCAAATGTTAAACTTAAGCTTTAATTCATTCTTATATGCATGCATTTAGACTGATGGAGTTCGATCAAATGCATATTGTACGTGTGACCTTTAGCGTGCTAGCTAGTGGAGTTCATATATATATATATATAACATCGTCTCTAGTTTTCTCCGTGCACAATGTGCTCCATGCAACTTAATTTGTTTCAGACAGTCTATCCGTGTGTAAGTGAAGTGGCCACATGCATGAAGGTAGGGTTAAAGTAAAAACTCTTAATAATACTTCTATAAGCGCAAAGATGAGCTGGTAATTTAAGGTGTAAAAAGAAACAAAACAACAAAAAAGAAAGGAAAAAGGTGATACGAACGTCTAATACACACATTACACATGCATATATAGACTATATATGTAATAGATGTACATATATATATAGAGAGAATAATAAGGAGAGTATGGGAGAAAGAATTAACATAATATGTTTAGAAGATGCATGCATGCCATAGAGGGAGGGTCTGTGGACCTTGACCCTTGGGAGCATAAGCCTATCTATTCCAACTTTTAAGCAAATATATATATATGTATATATAGGTAGGGAGTAATAACTAATTCGAAAAAATAAATTAAAGTAATCCAAGTTCATGCAAAATCAGAAAATAACAAAATAAACAGCCAGTGGAATTGAATTATGAGAGACCAAAAGGGCGATATGATGAATTATTGAAGTACATACTTATGTAGTAGTAATATCTTGAGGGCTTCAAACTCCAAGATTAGCTCTTGGGAAAGCTTAGAGGACCAATTAGAAGCTATTATAAGGTATGGCTTTCCTCAAAATTAGCAAAGAAATTAATTAAGGATTGTGGACATTGATTATTTTGCCTAACTAGTGCTTAATGAGTTGTGTTTGTCTGTCAAATGTTTGAAACAGAACCAAACCACATTAGTATTATTTAAGCACGGTTTTTCATTAGGGAGTAGTTGTTGAATGTTGTCATGTTTAATTGCTTCCTTCCCTATAAACCGGGTTTTCTCTTACATGAATGAATGTCTTAGCTTTTATCATTCTGATGAGTGATCTTCTCACCAAAATACTTTGTGCAATTACAGCCAAAACAGAAAAATGAATTTGTAGAAATTAAGAACAATGTATTTTATTTTTAATATTTCCAAATTTTCTGAACTTAGTGGAATATAAGGTCGGGTAATTAATGCACTCAATAATCAGAATTTTGGTATGCAGTAATCAAAATTTACTGGCGTAATAAAATTAATTTGGACTGCCTTTAAGTCGTTGGCTAAGTTTTGCTGTTAACTTTCAAGAGGCACCAGCTTTCTGATAAAAGAAACATGTCAATTTCTTGGTCAGATGAAGCTATATATCAAATTCATAGTTATTAAATCGGGATACGTATCGTGTATCGTAATTTTATTTTTATGATACGTATCGTGATACGCCTTATATATCGTAGGATACGTTTTGCATATAGAAATTCTGAAATACATATGTAAGAAGTTGAAACTATAAGTAGATATAAATATATTTATTAAAATTTTAACAAAGATATAATATTAGAACATAATATTTGTAAGTTAAGACTCAAAGATTGTGTTTTACTAATATACAGTGAAGTATTATTCAATATAATGAAAACCTAAAAAAAATTTAAGAAATAATTTAGTAAAAGCTCTGACTCTTTATATGCTGACTTTGTAAGAAAAAGTGATTTTTTTAAAATTATAATATGGTTTTATTTGGTGCAAGTCTATATTGTAAAACAACTAACGTATCGTAAGATATGAATACCGTATCGTAGGATATGTTGTCAAATGAGATACGCACATAAGATACGTATCGATTACCTTTATTTTTGTATCGTATCATAAAATACGTATCGTGTATCGTAAGATACTAACAACTATATTATCAATATTAAGTTTGGGCTTAAATATCTTCAATGTTTAATTGACTATAAGATGGTCAAGTGTATGAGATTATTTCCTGGAGTTGTCCGGGAATGATTATTATGAGATATTGCGGTCAAGTGTACGGGACTTTCGTCATTCTGGAGTAGGGGAATGATTACTATAGGCAATAACATGAGAAAAACCTCTCTGTAACTGAACCTCGTGACGTCTAGATCACAAACTTTACATCTGCCCAAGGGAAGTAGTTGAAAGAGGTTTCCAGTGACTGATACCTGTGTGGCCTCATTTATGCATGAAATAACACATTCCATGCAGTAGGCACTCAGTGAAAATTATTCAAACTATGAATGGAGAACTGGGTTTATACAATCATACCTACCCATGTCAATGTTGAAGATGTTCATTGAACGTGTACATCTCCTACATCTCCAGCTGGTCAAAGACAAGAGGCTAGCTAGCTCAACCAATTTCACCAATGGATAGGAATCCAAGTTGAACAAAAACAGGAAAGAAAATCTCTTTTCTTTTTTCTTCTTTTTTAATGGAGTGCACCTCCTTCAAGAAGAGATTGTGGTTAAGTTAGGGTTAGGAGCTCTTAAGCCAAGGAGATGAAAATAGTAGTTTAAAAGGGAAGGTGGCAATGGGAGACACGGGAACAATGCCCACGTTCTCCCTCATATCTTACTCCTTTTCTTTATTTATTACTCTCTCTCTCTCTCTCTCTCTCTCTCTCTCTCTCTCTCTCTCTCTCTCTCTCTCTCTCTCTCTCTCTTCAATTTCCATTGAGAAGGGAACGGCTTTGAGACTTGAACCTTGCTCAATTGCGTGGGTGAGAGACCCTTTTGGCCTACTCTGCCCCTCGTATCTCTCTCTCTCAATATACAAGTACATAAGCCATGCCATTGAAAAAAAAGTTGTTATATCAACCCAAGGAATAAATATATACCCTATCCTCTCTTATGACCATCCATAAATAGTCATCTCCTACCCTAGCCCTTTTCTCTGTGCTGTTACACCCCGTCCTATTTTCCTGGCCAATATATCTCATCAAGAACTTCTGTTGTGTAGGGTTTGTGTTATCATGGTATGTCAAAATTATTAACCATTTTCTTTCTTTCTTCTTTCCTTTATAGAGCTTATGCGATCATTGAATTTTCTGTTTAAGTTGTTAATTTCATGGTGCTTAATTAGGGATTTCGGAAACCAGCTTGGTTAGAAGCTCTTTATGAGCAGAAGTTCTTCACGGCATGCTCAATTCACGAAACCGCAAAGAAGAATGAGAAGAACATTTGTTGTTTGGATTGTTGTATTAGTATTTGCCCACACTGCGTGCAGTTTCACCGCTTCCACAGGCTTGTTCAAGTTCGCCGTTATGTATATCACGACGTTGTCCGATTGGAAGACCTAGAGAAGCTTATAGACTGTACAAATGTTCAGGTAAATCGAACAAAGAGAGTAAGATTAAGTAAAATCTTCGAAAAAAAGAAAAGAAAGAAAGATTAATAGATGTTATTTTGGCGATATTACTACCTTGCTACCATAATTAGATATCATTTGACTAACTTGGCGTATAATTCTATCTATCAGGCTTACACTATCAATAGTGCCAAAGTGGTGTTTATCAAGAAGAGACATCAAAACCGGCAGTTCAAAGGGTCGGGAAACTATTGTACTTCTTGTGATAGAAGCCTCCAAGAACCGTTTATCCATTGCTCTCTGGGCTGCAAGGTAATTCTCATCTCTAACAATCAATAATACGCGCCAGTAGTGTTATACGAAGAATTGACTTGCGAATTTCCGTAGAGAATGATCTGCTCGATGCCTCTCAATTCTGGATTAACAACTACATACAATTCTTGTACTTGTCTTGTACAAAGAAGCTTATATTAAATACTCCAGTTTCCAAAGGGTTCTGTGCATAATTGAACTCGATCGAGTACCTAAACTTGACGCAATCAAGCATTTGCGGCAATTTTCTAATATTGTCAAGAACCAACAATTTTTTGGTACTGAATTTTGTTACTACGATTAACCTAAACACTTGAATTTCCCGTTTGTGATAATTGTGATTTGAAATTCTTCTTGTAATATTCCAAATATATGTTATGTAGGTGGATTTTGTGCTCAAACATTATAGAGACCTCTCTCCGTTCTTAAGGACATGCCACTCTTTACAACTTAGTCCAGACTTCTTCATCCCTCAAGACACCGGAGACGATGAAATGACCAACGAGACACCTCATTCAACTATCGTGGACTTCTCTGATGATCCTATGAGCTCCTCCTCGGGGTCCTCGGGATCCGAAAACACGAGCATGATGATATGCACGGGGTTTGTTAGGAAGAAGAGAAGTGGATTATATGTATGTGGAAGATCATCTAATAAGGTTGTTTCAGAGGAGGACATGGCCACAAGCATGAGTAGAAGAAAAGGCATTCCCCAAAGATCTCCTATGTGTTAGAAAAAACACCAAATTCATACTACTTGAGAGCTCCCTTTCATTTTTTTTCCTTTTCATTTTATTTTAAACTTTCTTTTGAAGTTTTGACTGACTTCAAGCAACTAGTGTTGTTAAGTATTTCAGTCTAGAAATGAGGTTAATTAATTAGTTGAGTTAATTAATTACTTGGTCGGGGTTTTTTGTCTTAATGGCATCACGTGATTCCCAATTCCAAGTAATGGTATTTGTACATTAATCTAAGGTTTTCCTTATATTATAATGATGATTATTAATTTTAAAAAAAAAAATTCATAAATTGGAGGGCCTTCTTGTTGTATTCATAAACTTTCTTCACGTATTCCCCTCAATGTTTTTCATTGATTTTGCCATATAATACTATTCACATCGAAATTTGCATACACGGAAACCGGTACAAGTTGTGTTTGACATATACAGTACTCATGTTTTAACCACGACTTCTTTACCAAAATAACGCTACGGTTATACAGTAACTTCAAAGTTTTTAAGTTTAGAAATATGTGTCTTTACAATTAAGAATAGTGTTATGGTTACAACACAAAGTTTATGTAGAGTGTAGAAATAAGTATGTATTGAATAACTGTAAAACAATATAATTTGACTAAGATTCAGTGATTGCTATACTGATTAGAACTTCACTCCCCCTTTTGTTGGCCTAGGGTCGAATCTCGTTGGGGGGTTTTTGGGGTTTTAGGGTAGATTTAGGATATTAAAAAAAAAAAACAAAAAAACAATATAATTTGACTACTTGACTCATATCATGAAGTCGGGAAAGGTGTGTTCAAGATCCTAAATTCTTGTTTCAAATAACACCCCGAATTGAAAAGTGTAGCATTATTTGTTCAAAGAGCCCATGTTAAAAGTTAAACATTTTAAGAATTGATGTAGTTTTTCATAATAATCCTTAGTTAAGAATTAAAATAGTACTCCCTCCGTTTCAGGCAAAGAGTACACTATACTATTTTAGGATGTTCCACCCAAAGAGTTCATTTTAAAAAATTATGCCTACGATCTCTATAAAACTTTTAACTTTACCCCTCACATGTGGTACAAATATATTAACTATGCTAAAATATTTTTGTAATTATGATCAACTTTAAGACTACTTATATATCCCTTAATTATTAAACTTTTCAAATATTTACTCTTTAGGTGGAACGGAATGAGTAATTTTTTGTAACTTTTGGTGTTATTTAACAAGGATTAACTCAAAAAAAAAATGTTTATATGCTTAATTTATGAAACAATACTATTTGAGAGAAACAATACAAAATAGAGATCTAGTAAGATTAATTCTTCGAGCAGAACTTAAGCCTCGATTAATACATGTGGATTATAAAATATACATATTCACTCGTGATCCCCTACTACTTACTACTCAGGGTTATGAAGGTTTGTTTAGTACTCCCTTTGTTCCAAAGTTTTGTCTAGTTCAACTCAAAAGTCAAGCTGATTATTTTTCAAATAAAAATTTAATTTATTTTTTTTAATTGTATAACACGTAATTTGTAATTTTTTTTTGTACTGCAAATTACGTATTTTATAATTTTAAAAAATAAAACAATAAACGTCAAATTTTAATTAAAAAACAATGAGTTTAACTCAAAAAAGTCAAGAGTCAAACATGACAATAATTTATGAACGGATGGAGTAGTATTGTTTTAGTGGATTTGCACGGACGGTACACACACACACACACACACACATATATATATATATATATAGGTACATCTAACGGTAACTAAAATTCAAATAAAAAATAGAATGGTAGTTTTATATTTATTTCCCTTCAAAAAAGGGTTTAAAAAATTAAATAAGAGTCTTAATTTGATTTTTAAAAGTGAATTGGACTATTTTTCAGATCTATATTTGCCATTTATGTTTTCTTAGTTTTGGAAGATACGATTTAACTCTGTATACCACACTAATAACGTAAACCAGAATTTCATATATAGTTTTGAAAAACACATAAATTTGTATGCAAATATTGACTTCTAAAATAATAAAATAAACTGTGGACTAAACTAGGATTTTTTTTTTTTTAAATTCTTTCTACTGAGACGGGGATTGATATGATTATAGTTCCCCTCTCATGATAGGGTCCTAATTTAATGTTTAAAGATGGTAGAGGTTTTTCATGAATTTGACCATGCATGGTTAGTACACATTAAAGTTACTCCCTCCGTTCTTAAATTATTGTCTTCTTTTCCTTTTTCGTCCGTCTCAAAATAATTATCTTGTTTGAAACTTTCCTTTTTAGAATATCACTTTTACTATTTTACCCTTACTTTTTCTTCCTACTTTAATTATGGGCCACATACACATAGGCATTAAAGGAAACAACACACTTTTTCAATACTATTTCAATATTAATAATCAAGTCAATTGAGTTTTTTAATCCGTGTACCGGGTGAACCTAAACAATAATTTAGAGAAGGAGGGAGTACTATTTAAGTTGGGGTTTGATATTCTGTTTACACAAATAGTAACTATAGTACGTACTCTTGACCATTCAAACCTAACCACTAATTTTATACCAGTAAATTACTTATTTATTATTTTAGATTCGTAATTATGAAAGGTTATATAATAAGATTTGGATATGCAACGGTTTGGTGCAACTTCCTGAAATTTTGACTTTTTAAACAAACGACCATTTTCTTTTTTTTCTTTTTTAAAATTTTTCTTTAAAAAATACATCTGACAACTCATTATAAAAAGTAAACTTTTATAACTTAGAGTATTTAGTAAAAACGTTATTTTTAGAGCTTTTTGAAACAAAATGACCTCATTATTCTTTTAAATAACACGTTAATTCAAAATTTTAATCTGGTACTTAAATTATTAATATAAATATAGATAAGAAAACAATTTATTAAATAAATAATAATAATTTTATCCATATAAAATATTTTATAAGCCTATATATATATATATATATAATTTAAAATGCATCAAATTGCAGATGAAGTACATTTAAATAAAGCAAAGAAAGAAAAGCTAAGAAATATATTTTAAAAATAAAGGCTAGAGGATATATATATTAATTGTATTTTTTAACTGACCATTAAATCTTGGTCATCAATTTTTAATCTAATGATAATAATAATAGTAACCATTGATGGTTAAAAAGACGCAGTAACCATTAAAACTCCCCTATATATATATAGTAATAAAGTATTTTGATTTTTGACGTCTATTCCAACTTTTTCAACGGAACCAATTTCTAACCTGGATTGAACTTTTCGAAAGTTTGAATTATCTAATGAAGTATTGATACATCATATGTCTATATAACTTTTTATCCAACTTGTTTATTATTTTTATTTTAAACAGATCTAGCTATAAGAAAGAAATAATATATCATAGATGCTCAAATTTGTATCAAATACCATCATTCCATGAAGAGTGAGAAGAAGAGAAAAAATGGTGTCATTCATTTGGACAGCAGCAGTCTAAGAATTAATTATGATGAGGCAAGTGTACGTTACGTTGTTGATTCACCCAGCAGATGAACCCGGCTGTTCACAATCAAATGGTACGTGTAATCCAGCAGATGAATCCGGCTAGCTAGTCAACCTAAATTGATATTGCTTATTCAACATGAGAGGCGAAAGGGCCTAGCTCACAAAAATCTCGCAACATGTTGTACAGAATGTCGTGCGCCTGGTAAACATCATCCATTGATTCCTTGACACCCTTTAGGATTTCCTTCAACACGAAAAGAGGAACTTGCAGATTCTCTAGCATCATTACATCCCCCAACTGCCTCTCTGTTGAAGGAATAAAAGACTGAAAAGATGGAAATAGAAAGTAAGGGGTTGTATTTGTATATTCTGTAAAAGCTTCAGGGTTATGTGTGTCAATTCTCTAAATTCTTCTTAATGTTTGTTGAGTTAGTTATAAATACGGCTTAAGTATAGGCTGGTTGAGTCAGAATGTAATGTGTAATGAATCTTTTTCTATTTCTTCAATCTTGAATCAAAGAGGTCTTTATCCAATCTGCTCTTGTAATGTTTCAATTCAGATTTCAACACTCTCCTCCCACCAAATGAATGTAGTCGATGGTAGTACCACTGCCACATTAATTTTTTGGAGTGACTAGCTAGAAGATCGAACAAGAAGAGACCATCAATTGCGACCACCCATGCTAAGGTGTTGCCATCAACATCCAGGTACTTGTCGTAGCATACACAAATTGTGGGTTCGAGGTGTTTGAATTTATCAATGAAAAGGCTTTAGAAATTGGTGATTTTGGATTTAGTGTCCTTTTCAAAGCAGCAAGCTTGAGCCTCTGCATCTTATAGAGGTCTGGCCGCAGATGATGATAGGGTCCAAGGCCAATCTGTTGAGGGGCATACGCTTCAGGCTTCTCAGCACTCAGGGTTTTGGGCACGTGAAAAACACAAGCAGGGATGTCATCGATGACTATGACATGCTCTTTTGAAAGGGTGTTTCTCATTTGAGAAACCCATCGTTGCTCGCTAGCGCTTGAACTAAAGAGTCGGGGTTGGCCATATGTTATAAGTGGTATGGTAGTAGCAGTAGAAGGATCGGAGGGAGGAAATTTGAGGGTGTGCAAAATGCCTACTGATGTAGTGCTTGTATAGTGATGGAGAAAGTAATTAATCTCCTTCCCACTTGCTGTTCTTGTTTTTTATGTTGATTTTTTTTTCAATATTTTCATTGAATCACATGTTAAATTTGTTGTAATATTCGTTCCCTGACCTTACTGTGTAAGTGGAGTGACAATGTGAATCCGTTTGAGGGTAGAAGGAGACGAGCGAGAAAAAAGAAGATTCGAATGGGAGCAGATTCAGTAATATGAAGGCTGATAAGTGCTCAAACTGATAAAATCAAGTGTTTTTTTTTTTTTCAATCCAAGCCTAGTTAGTATTCAGCGTATGTAAGGCTCTTTTGTGAGCAAGCTGGTGCTACACCTCCTTTCGTAGCCTGCTCATGCTCTAACTTGGGTGTCAAACGACATCTTTCTTCATATTTAATTGAGTTGGCAAACAGGTGGGCTGTACAGATATGGGCAGAACCCATGTGGGTGATGAGCTCAAATGAGTGGGCGAGTAAATGTTCAATTGATAACATGACATAAATGGACGGTGCATAAATAGATGACATGGGCACCCACGTGTGCCAATTTACTTAAAATTATTAAATAAAAATAAACATTACAAAAAATTTGACATTTCAAAAATTATTATCCATACGTAGATTATTTTTTAAAAAAAATCATCACTTTAAATCATATTGATTGGGCGAACAAGCGATGTCAGGGTAGTGAGTAAAATGACACCATTAATGGCTGCAGCTCTTTGTGCTAGCGCTTGTCAGCAAGTGCAATCTTATTCGTTATCTGGAGGTTTTTAAGACATAATTCCTCACTCGTTTACTCGGTCGAAACGATCAAACTGCTATAGATTTCTTTTTAAATAATTTTTTAATGGAGTATGACTTCACAATATATATAACGGTCATTCTTTTTTTTTTTTTTTTTTTATGGACAGCGGCAAGGTGGTTGCTGTAGGTCACCCAATGTTGGTTGCCAAAGGCCGTCGGTATTTGGACGGCACAGAGGTCGGGGTGGTCAGCCGGTGGTATATTTCGTTTTAAGAAATTTGACATTTCAAAGTATTTTTTAATGCTCATGGGGGCCCATTTATGTCCATGAATGTAATTGGGCTTTTATGAACACCGTCAATTTATGTCCATTAAAAAAATTGTTGATACTCATACCCTTTAAAAATATGTTTGTGATACCTGTTAGCCTTCCATTCCAGGTTGACATGTTCCGGTTATCTTCTCTATATATTTGGTCTACTCTACACTTTTTGTATTTAGGGCAAGGAACCTGGCAGGCTGAGGCAGAGGCAGAGGCAGAGGCTGGGATCAATAAATTCCTGAAATGTGGTTATAAATTAATAAGACAAAAATAAAAACTCTATATATAATAACAAACTAATTAATAAAGAAAATTTTGTCGACGTACACCAACAATGTTTCGCAATATATGCCGTAGAAAATTAAGATTAAGCGTTCACAATCAAGAAAAAGGAATTAACATGACTTGATGTGATCTTATTAATTAGCTAGTAAGACTTAAGTTATAACATCAAAGACTCTCATAATTATCACCCCAACCCATTGATCTATCTCCTTTTTGACCTTTTGGTTTGTTTGTAAGAAATTAAGTTACTCGCGAGGCAATATTAAAATGTTTTCACATACTATAATTGCATGCATGCCCACCAAGTTACATGCAACATGTAGAATTAAAGTTTCTAGTTTGATACGTGCCAATCTAATCCTAATTTATGCATGTACGTTCCAATTAACAATAACGACTTTGGATTTGGAAATCTAATTTGATTTCCCATACATTAATTAATTAATTAAGTAATCTGTACCTAACATCATTTTCTCTATCTTCTTATTTACAACGGAGTATGATGTAAAAAATGTGATTAATTAATGATAGATAGATAGATAGCATCGATCTTTTACCTGCATGCCTAGAGCTACCACATCAAGATGAAAATGAATTATCAACAACCGCGTACATCAATTGGTTAGGGGTAAGGTAACTGTTCTAACTTAACTATACGTCTTGTTAAAAATTTGTTGGGAGAACTTATACCACCACTTGTGGTCCTACCCAACTTGGAGGATTAGTCTTGAGCTTTCTTTCATGCTTGGGAACATCGATCTTTGGGAAACCAAGAAATAAAAAAGATGAAATGAACTATTTTTATGGATTTCAAGAGATCTAGGACTATTTTTCTTACTCTTACTTGCATTGTTTTGGAATTGTTTATCGATAACTATTTTCAGCATTAAGTGATGATGAACTCTACCAATTTTGATTAGTTAGATGTTTTAATTTATAAACAAACTTTATGAAATTATATAGCGAGCATTATTGGTAACAAAGTTAAGTTTGATGATTAAGAAATATTACAAAACGACCAATTATGATATTTAGAATAAATTAAAAATCAAGATGAGGAGGTTAGAGGCGTTGTCAGGCTAAGAAGGCTGATTAAGTGAAATGGAGAAGTGAATCCAAAGTATTAAATGATCAACATATACCTATTATGTTGATAGGAAAGTTTTTAGACCTGCTCTGCTTTATGGAATCTTATATTTATAGCTACTAAGAAAGAACACGTTGACAAGATCATAAGCGTAGCTGAAATAAAAATGATAAAATGAATGAATAGTAAAACTAGGATGGTAATGAAAGAAAATCACTTAAGATTGTCCGATCATATACAACGTAGACCGCTAAGTGCACCCGTTAGGAAGTGCTAGTACATCAACATCAAGCAGACTAAAACTAGAAAAAGTAAAAGCCCAAAATTAATATGAAAATCAATAATTAATAAAGAAATAAATGAATAAATGTGATATAAATGATGACCTTATTTTGAACTAAATTCAATGACGACAAGAAATTGATGTGAACCCTAAATAATTGGGACTTGAGCCGAGTTAAGTATGAAATCATATACTTCGTAGAAGGAGAGTTGTTGCCCCACCAGGTGAGCTAGTTCTCGTTCTTACATAGTCATGCTACTTTGGAAGACAGAAAATTATATGTATTTAATTACTACTCTTTCCGTTTCATTCAAAGAGTTCACGTTTAAAAATTTTAATAATTAATAAATATATAAGTAGTATTGAAGTTGGTTATAATTACAAAATGTTTGAGCATAGTCAAAATATTTTTAGCATAGGTAGAGGATAAAATTAAAATATTTAAGAAAATTATATGAATTTGACTCTTTAAGTTAAACATACAAAACTAAAAATGGATGGAATATTTAACTTGCAAGTACCTTGTACACAAAGATTGACATCTTGTATGGTTTGAAAGAGGAGACAAGAAAATTAAAGCAAAAAAGAAATAGCCTTGGAGCCCGAGCCAAGAGGAGGCTAGTTGAGTTGACTTAATAAGCATTATACACTGAAGGTGCACAAAACGTCTTTGGTAAAATCTCAATCCAGTTCGCAATAGTGGCGCATGAAAGGGAGTTTTGTGCTAGCCTTATGGAGGTAACCGAAGCATATTCATTTTTTAAAGCCAGGTCGATCTCCATCTTTCTATCTTCGATGCTTCATAATTGGATAGGACCCTGTCTATCTTATAACATCTCGAATATGCCACTCTAACTTGGAATTGAGTTGTACTCACTCCGTTTCAGCTAGGCAAATAATTCAATATTTTATAACTCTTTTCTTAAAATGGAGAAAGTACGTGCTCTAATGACTTGTGGAAAAAATAACCCAAAAATTTTCCCAGTGGTTTCTTTCATCATCAATCAATCAATCTAACGAGAGTTTGCATTAAAACAGTTTGGCGTAATTACCTAACTTTGGAGTTTTCAATAATAGGAATAAGTCAGTTTATACTTAACACGTTACAAAGTTATACTAATTTGTATAGCTTGCCTTTTACTACCTGAAAGACTTGTCTACTCTTTGCTAGTAGTAAATGTTTTTTGCCAACAATTAAAGAACTCATTAGTGGCGCAGCCCACAGTATTACTTTTTTATTTTTTCTTTTTGTTTTTTGTATTTTTGGCTTTCACATGTATCCCTGGATTACATTGAATCTAAGACTAATTTTTCGCTCGCAATAATCATACTCCCTCCGTCCTGAAATTTTTGGCTGTAGTACTTTAAGTACTACGAATTACATGTTTTATGATTTTGAAAAAAGTACAAAAATATACGTCAAATTTGCTTTTGAAAAATGTCTTGTTTGACAAAAAAAAGTCAAACAGGACAATAATTTCAGGACGGATGGAGTATAAATTTCCATCAAACTCACAATTTCCGTATAAAGACTAAAGAAGACGGATGATGTACCAAAAAAAAGACTTCAAATGAAGTCTGTTCAATCGGATGGACAGAGATCGTTTTCATTACTTAATTTTGAAAATACACTGTTGGCTAATTGGCACGTGTCTGCATGGCTCGATTGATATCATTTCTAATTAGACGCTATGAGCCATTTGACAATCAGGATTAAAGCCGAATATGATTAATAAGCCGAATAGTCATATGTTTGGTACGCAATAGTTTGTCGGAACTAATAACACGAGATATCTGGATAAATTCTCGATAATAATATCAAGGGAGATTGTAATATTATTATTGCCCTAACTAAAAAAATACGCGACTAACATTTTTAATTTCAAAATTACCCCTGATTTATAAGTGAGGATTAATAGCTAGGCGCTAATAACACCAATATTAATAATAGTGCTTATCCTTAGTCAGCTACCAAATTAGCCCTAAATTTCCATATTAGCTTCAATGTAACAAAGTCAATCCGCTTAATAATGTGTGATAAATTAATTAATTAACACGTTCTTAATTAAATTGAATAGCCCATTGTTATGGATTCCAGCTTACGTAAACGTAAGTCGAACCTGGCTGACTAGGAGTTCTGCAATATTTGACCGTCTTTGTTCAATCATCATCCCTGTATATAAACAAGTTCCATGACAATTTTTTTATAAAAATTACTTCCAAATACGAAAAATGGGTTTGCACTCAATTTTCAGCTCAGATTACAGCGAGCAAAGATGGGTTGATCAAATCGCTAAATATTTCGACACAGAAGTGGCCATAGACGTCGGCAAGGTACCCGTAAGCGTCTTCACCGTGCCCAAATCTATTAGTACTTTCAAGCCTGAGGCTTATATCCCTCATGTCATATCCTTGGGTCCTTATCATCACTTCCGGCCTGAGCTCTACCATATGGAGAGGTTCAAACTTGCTGCAGTCAAAATGTACTTGACCCCAGATCAAATTCTTGATTTTCGGTATCTGGTGATTGATAAACTCCGAGAACTCGAGCCCACCATCCGTGCATGCTACCATAAGTACTTGGATCTGGATCATGACACTTTGGCGTGGATAGTCGCCATCGATGGTATCTTCTTGCTCCATCTATTAAACGATTATGCTGATGTAAGTTACTCCATGCGTACAGGAATAATACAAAGTTCAATGCTTTATGGAGATCTGATGGTGCTTGAGAATCAAATTCCGGTCATTCTTCTAAAGAAAATCCGGGAATTTCTCCAACCCTCATTTCCTCCCGGTTCTGATGACCCGGAGTTGTTCTCAATGTTGATAGGTTTTTGCCAGGTACACTCTCCCCTCAAACTGACAAGTAATTCAAGAAATTGGCACGATGTTAGCCATTTGCATTTACTAGATCTTATGTACCATTTAATTGTGAACCATCGGGAAATTGAACGAGTCCAGCCCACGACATTTTCCAAGGTCCGGAAAGACGAAACCCTCGTCGAGATCAAGCCAGAAGACTTCATTTATAATGTCGGAGAGATTGTTGAGGTGGGATTGACATTTGGCTTAGGCAAAAAAGTTCTACGACCTGTTCAGGTCATTCGAAATATGCCATGGGATAAGATAACTACTCTTCTAGGGCTTAAAACAAGCAATAAGCGTGATGAAGAAAATAACCCTCTTATCGAGGAGATTGGTATTCCTTCGGTGTCAAATCTTTATCACTATGGTGGAGTGACTTTAAGTCACACAATTGGAGGCATACGCGACATTAAGTTTGTCACATGCGATGCGACTTTGTACCTTCCTGTCATAACTCTTAATGCGAATTCAGAAGTTGTGTTGAGAAACTTGGTGGCTTATGAATTGGCTACTTCAGACTCTACCCTTGAACTCACGGAATATGTTGATATGATGTGTGGGATGATCGACACTGCAGAGGACGCGAGGCTGCTCAAAGCAAAAGGGATCATCAAAGGCGACTTGAGCAATGAAGCAATTGCTAAACTTTTTAACGGGATCAGCAAGTCTACTGGGAATAATGGTAATAATACCATTGAAAAAATTAACGAGTATTATAACAGGAGGCCAGTGGTTAAGGCGTATAAAATTTTAACAAAGCGTGTGTATGATTCTTGGAAAGCTCTCACAGTTATTTCTACAGTCGTGCTCATCTTGTTGCTGCTTCTGCACTCGTTTTGCCAGGTCTATGGTTGCCCTCATTTTTTTGGCCGCAGCAACTAGAAAGCTTGCTTGATTGTCGTCGGAGTTGTTGGCATGTCTTCTTATATTCTTTGATATTTGTTCAATTGTTTTCATGACCCCAAGCCCGGGCCTAATCTCAATTTGATTTTTATTTTTCTCCTTTATTAAAGGCAACCATGGTAGTGGTTAATTTGATGTTATTTCTGAAATTGATTTTTCCTGTTTTTCTCACGAGAAGAGACTGAACTATATGTACCAAAGTATGAATTGTAAGTGCTCAAGTTAAATGTGTGAAAAAATGCTACTTGAAACATGAAAACATTATAGCTCAAAACACAAAAGAGCTATGGAAATTGGTAAGCATGCATAACCATGAACCTACTGTTGACTATATGCTCCATGATTGCCTTTGATCTCTACCTCATTGTTTAATTGGCTTGCAAGTTGATTCATCAATCTGGGAAAAAACGGCAACTTCGTTGTTAGTCGCTACCTTTACCTTCAATGGATACCTAGGAGCTGTTCCAGGAGCAACCTCACACCCCAGGTACGTACTATTTATATATAATCCCACACATTACAATCATAAAAGATTAAAATTGAGCTACAAATATCCATGGCTGGCAACACATCATCCATAACATTACCAGTAACAATAGCAAAGACTGCGCTCCAATCAGACGCCATATATAGCTGACATATATATAGTGCAAGCTCAAGGATAAAACCTCAAGTATTAATTTGTTAGTATTTCATATGCTAGTAAGTTTCTCAGTACAACTTTTGAGTTTGCATTTCGGGTAATAGCTAGCATGGTAAATAATGCAGCTGCTACTTCTCTTGTCCCTATCGTGAGACTTGATTTTTTTTTTTACATCAATATTACTCCCTCGGTCACCTTATTGGAAAGTCATCCTAAGATAACATAAACCACTATTTAACATACATTTATTATGTCTTAATTTGGTAACAAAATTTCAATTAATTATTGATACAATATTAAAAATATTATTGATAACAATTTTTAGAATTACGTGAAGATAAGTATTTAATTTTTTTTTATAAATCTCTGATCAAAGTTTAATTATTGGTTGACCATTAAAGTGCGACTATTTTGGGACAAAAATGATATGAAACCGAAGAAATTGTAATCTCTTGTACTAGTGGACTGTTGAGACAAAGTTTGTTGCCTACTGTAAACCGATTAGATCACTGATGATGCTCTTCCATGGCATCTTTATCCTAATTAAGGACGTTGAGTCTTGAATTCAAATCCCTAAATTTGATTAACACTTTCTCTCACATGGAGGTGATATATAAATTAAGTATTCATAAACACCATCATTAGTTTTAATGGTTTGATGTTAATCATGCATTAATTACCTAATCATCTTTTCTATTCTTTAATTTCTCTTTTTTCTTTTTTTGGTGCAACAGAGGATTACCTAATCATCAAATTTGATCTATTCTGATTGAACAAAAGTCTATCCAAATTTGGACTTAAGAAGCTATTATTATACGAGTACAATCTAACCTCATTGTAAGAGCATTAACAACAAGGGATCTTATGGGGAGCATTTGGGGAGCAAGGCTTCCAACAAGGAAGCAAATAGGTAGCTTAGGAGCATCAAACTTAAGCAAAAGGGGATGGTGGAGTTTATTTTGCTCCGGTAACTTAGCTAAAGAGAGAGAATCAAAACCGCACAAAACGACATCGTTTCAGCCTAGAAGAGACCAAAACGACGTCGTTTTGGCTAGCAAATTTTGGGAAAAAAGAGCTGCTAACAGCTGTGCACACCTCAGGTCACGTGTTGTGCTCTAGGTTTTCCGCCAAACTTTTTCCTCATCACCTGTTTTTGGTCATTTTACATCCCACAAAAAAAATAAATAAATAAATAAAAATTTATTAAAGTACACATTTTTCTCTATAAATAGAGACTTGTTTGTTTCATTTGGATATCAAATGAATTTTCTACAAATTTTTGATGTTTTTCTCTATTTTCATTTATTCTTTATCTTTAAATTTATTCGGTTTTAAAATTATTGGAGTTTGTGCATTGTTGGAAGAGAGTTTTTATTGAGTAGCTTAAATGTTAATGGCACTTTTGTACGAAAATGGGCCAAAAGGGAGATAAGCTAGCTCCCCATTTTAAGCTGTTTTGTTGTCACAAATATGAGATCATACTCGACAGTCTCAAAGAAAAGATTCAAAAGAATCCAACATGGATAGTAAAGACAAAGCCAAATCAGCAAAGGAAATCCACGGCGTGGCAGTGCAAGCTCAGTAAAAGGTTTCATCAAACATTGCAGCAGATAATAACCATGAGCATCTTTCTGTTATAGGAGAGAGAGATTGTTATGAATAGATACTCTGTATGTATTTTTTCTTAGTTGTATAAATAGGCCTTTTTTCTTTCCTTTTTTATGTACAGAAAACAACAGTTTACTCAATACAAAGCAAGGTTGAAATCTCAATTCTTTTTTCTGCATATTGTTCTTATTTTCATTATTCTGCAATCATTCAATATCACTCAATCAGGATCAATCAATCTCATTTCATGATCAGCTCATATCTTCAACATGGTATCAAAGCTCCATGATTGATTGATCACATCAGTTACTTATCTTTCTCTTTCAATTTATCTGTTGAAACTTCAGTATTAACGTTCATCCTCATTCACCACAGATAACTCAGCACACCAACTGTTTGCTGAATTGCTCACTGTCGTTTTTCATAAAACACAGATTCATAATCAATATTCTATATTAAATTCTTAAATTCATTCTAAAACCTTTTACTATTTTTCTTTTTTATACAGGATTTCATCAACATGTCAACTAGTATGACTCAAGATGATGATATCACCATTAGAACTGATGTTTCATCACCCAAACTTCGACCTCATGAAATTTCCAGTAGTCCCTACTATTTGCTTCCCTCTGATCACAACACTAATGCTGTGATTATTTCACCTCCATTGGATGGAACCAATTATCTTACCTGATCCAAGAGGTTCATTAGGAGCATTATAGTGAAAAACAAGCTAGGATTTCTTGATGGCACAATCACTGCACCAGACACTCGAGATGAATTGTATTCTCCTTGGATTAAATGTAACACTGTCATCACTTCTTGGATGATAAACTCAGTATCTAGGAAATAGCAGCCACTGTCTTTTATATAGATTCTGCACGAGAGATGTGGGAAAGGCTCAAAACTAGATTTGATCAGCCAGACAATGTTAGAATTTACCATCGCCAACAACAACTCAGTCTGTTGGAGCAAGGCACTATGTCAATCACAGATTATTTCACCAAGCTCACTGGTATGTGGGAAGAATTGCACAATTATAGACCCCTACCTAATTGCTAATGTGGTTTATGCACTTGCAATGCTCTCAAAACCATAAGTGATGTTCAACAGTCAGATCATGTTTTCAAATTTCTCATGGGACTGAATGAGGTATTTGAACACATAAGAGGACAAATCATCCTCCTGTCCCCTTTTCCCTCCTTAGATAAAGTCTATTCTATGGTTCTGAGAGAGGAAAGGCAGAAGATGACTAGGGTTCACTCTACCCCCACTATAGAACCATCTGCCATGATTGTTAATAAAAGAAAGGATAGGGATGTTATATGTACTTACTGTGGAAAGACTAATCATACCAAAGAGAAATGCTATAGGTTGATTGGCTTTCCACCCAACTTCAAGTTTACTAAGCAGAAGCCTGGATATGGGCCTCCTCAAGATAAATTTGCAGCAAATCAGGTCTCTATTGAAGACCAAGGATCTCAATCAAAACTTAACATCACACAAGATCAGATTCAGAAGCTTCTTTCACTTGTTCCTTCAGAGCCTGTTCAGAACAGAATCGGTGGATCATCTCAACAAAGTGGGTCGTCACCAATCAGTCAAGGCACCCCATATGGAACTCCTGTCATGAATGAAGGAGAGGCATCAGCTAACATGGCAGGTATAATCTGTCATGACTCTAAACATTTTCCTCCAACTTATATAAATATTCCATGGATTATTGACACAGGAGCAACAGATCATATGGTCTGTTCCCCTCATTTCTTAACTCACAACAAAACTCCTTTTACAAATTTTGTTCAATTACCAAATCAAACCAAAGTTTCAGTTACACACATTGGACATGTAAAACTCACAGATTACATAACACTACAGAATGTTCTATGTGTTCCATCATTTCATGTAAATTTAATCTCCATCAAAAGACTTGTTAAGGATATATAGTTCACTCAACATTTTATTTAAAAATAACAAAGTTTACATGCAGGACTTATGTTCTTGGAGAATGATTGGTCAAGTTGATGCAAACAATGGCCTATATCACTTCAGCAAACCTGCAATCAAGTCATCTTTGACAAATCAAGTGCCTATTGATGCAAGTTCCTTCTCAATGTCTTAATTTGTCTTTCCCTAAAGAGTCTTTGTTATGGCATTTTATATAGATTAGGACACCCTTCCAAAGAAAGGATAAACTTGATTCATGCTAGATCAAAATATGTTCAGAAAGTTCATCCTGAAAATTGTATCACTTGTCAGCAGAGTAAACAAAAGTATTTATCTTTTCCCTTCAGCAGCTCTATTTCATCTTCTCTTTTTGATCTCATACATTGTGATATATGGGGCCCTTATTCTCAAGAAACTATTCATGGTTGTCATTACTTCTTAACAATTGTAGATGACCTATCTCGAATGACTTGGGTACATCTATTGAGATATAAATCAGAAGTAAGACATCAGATTAAGACTTATATCACAATGATCAAGACTCAATTCCAAAAGAATGTAAAAATCTTAAGATCAGACAATGGTCTTGAATTTAATATGAAAGATTTCTTTGCGAAAAAGGTATTATACATCAGACTTCTTGCATATATACTCCAGAGCAGAATGGTGTGGTGGAAAGAAAACATCAACACATCCTTAATGTAGCTAGAGCTTTATTGTTTCAAGCATCTCTACCCTTAAAATTCTGGGGAGATGCTGTTCTCACTGCTGTGCATATCATTAATAGGATTCCTAGTCCCTTTTTGAAAGGGAAATCACCATATGAAATTGTGTTTCACAAAACACCAAACTATAGCCACCTTAGAGTCTTTGGCAGTCTGTGTTACTCTTCAACTATTAAAGTCCATAGATTGAAATTCGATAAAAGGGCAGATCCATGTCTTTTCTTAGGATATCCTCCTAACATCAAAGGATACAAAGTATTCAATTTAATCACTCAAAAAATACAAGTCACACGAAATATTATTTTTAAAGAAAATATATTTCCTTATGCAGACCCTAATGTTCACACATACATTGGTTCAGAATCACTTGTTTCTAATGATCAAGATCCATTTCATATAGATGATTTTGATATATTACATAAATATGATTACATACCCTATCAACAACGAAACTCATCAAATACCAATCCTTCTTCTAGTGATTCTCTCTCACTTCAATCTCAACAAGAATTGTTTGAAAGAAATGATCAAGTTTCCCCTTCACAAGAAACTTTCATCAGCTCTACTGATTATAATGAGTCCACCCCTTCCTCTTCAGACTCCTCCCAATCTCCTTCTTCTCAAAATAACTCACCTGTAATGCCCAGGAGATCAGAAAGAGTTAGACATGCTCCTTCATATTTACAAAACTATCAATGTAGTTTAGTTCATCAAGATCAATCACAAAATGTTGCCTATCCATTATGCAACTTCATAAATTATTCTAAACTCTCACACTCTCACAAAAGCTTTGCCCTCAATATAAGTTCTCATAAAGATCCACAAACTTATAATGAGGCTATTCAATATGATCACTGGAAGACTGCTATCAATTCTGAATTACAGGCTCTCCAAAATAATAAAACTTGGTCAATTGTCCCTTTACCTATTGGTATTATACCAATAGGTTGCAGATATGTTTTCAAAACTAAGTTCAAATCAAATGGATCTCTTGATAAATACAAAGCTAGACTAGTTGCTAAAGGTTATACTAAAAAATATGGGATAGATTATCTAGATACTTTTAGTCCAGTTGCAAAACTCACCTCAGTCAGAGTATTTTTTGCCTTAGCTGCTATTCATGATTGGCACATTGCTCAGTTAGATGTGTATAATGCATTTCTTAATGGTGAGTTAGATGAAGATATTTATATGGAGTTACCTCCTGGTATCCATATTCAGGGGGAATCATCTACCCAAAAGTTAGTATCCAAGCTTCATAAATCATTGTATGGCTTGAAGCAAGCCTCAAGACAATGGAATTGTAATCTAACATCAACTCTTTTGTACCTTGGTTTTAATCAATCCAAATCAGACTATTCTTTGTTTTCTAAACAAGATAAATCTGATATCATTATTCTCATTGTATATGTGGATAATATTCTCATAGGAGGAAACAACATTACCTCCATTAATTTAATAAAATTCCTTTTGCAAGATAAATATAAAATCAGGGACATGGGTCCAGCAAAATATTTTTTGGGCATTGAAATAGTAAGATTAGACAAAGGTATTCATCTTTGCCAAAGAAAATACACCCTTGAAATTTTGGAAGATGTTGGAATGTTGGCTTGTAAACCAACAGTTTCCCCCATTGAGTTCAATCATAAGCTTTCAACAAAGAATGACAAGCCATTAACAGATCCTACATTCTATAGAAAGATAGTAGGAAGATTGATATATCTTAGTCTTACTAGACCAGATATATCATACTCAGTAGGAATCATTAGTCAATTCATGGATAAACCGTGTCAAGATCATTTACAAGCTGCATTTAGAGTTCTTAAATACTTAAAGGGCAGCATAGGGCAAGGTATACTGATGCCAATCCATTCAAATATTCAATTACAAGCCTTCAGTGATTCAGATTGGGCTGCTTGTCCAGACACAAGAAGATCCATTACAGGATATTGTGTTTATTTGGGAAACTCCTTGATTAGTTGGAAATCAAAGAAACAACAAACTGTTTCTAAATCCTCAACTGAAGCTGAATACAGAGCTTTGGCTCATGTTTGTATGGAAGTCATTTGGATCAAAAGTCTACTCAAAGATTTCTTCATTCAGATCAACAATCCTATCACAATTTTCTGCGATAATCAATCAGCTATTCATCTAACTAAAAATCCTATGTTTCATGAAAGAACAAAACATATAGAAGTGGATTGTCATTGCATCAGAGAAAAAACATTATCTGGCATTGTTAGACCTGTTCACATAAATTCAAACTATCAACTTGCAGATATCTTCACCAAAGCATTAACAGGTAATACACTTAAGTTTTTGACATCCAAGATGGGCATGATCAATATCTATGCTCATCTTGAGGGGGAATCTCAAAGAAAAGATTCAAAAGAATCCAACATGGATAGTAAAGACAAAGCCAAATCAGCAAAGGAAATCCACGACGTGGCAGTGTAAGCTCAGCAAAAGGTTTCATCAAACATTGCAGCAGATAATAACCATGAGCATCTTTCTGTTATAGGAGAGAGAGATTGTTATGAATAGATACTCTGTATGTATTTTTTCTTAGTTGTATAAATAGGCCTTTTTTCTTTCCTTTTTTATGTACAGAAAACAACAGTTTACTCAATACAAAGCAAGGTTGAAATCCCAATTCTTATTTCTGCATATTGTTCTTATTTTCATTATTCTGCAATCATTCAATATCACTCAATCAGGATTAATCAATCTCATTTCATGATCAGCTCATATCTTCAACAGACAGATTAGGTAATGAAGGTGTGGCTTACTGTTGGACTCCAAGGCATATTGAGTCCAGTCGTTTTAGAGATACTCAATCAATTTCGATCTTTAAAATTTCAAGACGCGTGTGAATGAAAATGGTACAATAAATAAGGGTATTCAGGAATTTTAGCAATATTACTCTTACGGGCCATGCAAATTTGGGCAAAATAGCCTCTAACAAGGACAAACAAGAAGTAGATTTTCGGAAGGATGGAGGGCGATATATAAGGTAAAATCGTAGGGGTAATTCGACCGGATAAACGTAGACCAGCAAAAGGTATAAATGGTTCAAAAACCATCTTCTTCCCGACGGCAGGCAGAGGTTGAAAAGCATCAGCTCAGAAATAGTATAAATGCAGCTCTCATCTCCCATCCACTACATTTCGCCCTATCAAAAGAATAGCTTGCAATCACAGCAACAAAAACAACAGGAAGAGATACATGAAGAAGCATTAATCCGATGGGTTTCCAATCAAACCCATCATCTCTTCTTGTTCTCCCCCTCTTCCTCTTCATATCTATAACCTTCTTTTCTTTCTCCCTTGGAAATTCCGGTTCCCAACGTCTCGAAAAATCCCCTGTTGCAGGTATTATATATTCACAAATTAATTTTACACAATGCATGCATGCATGCATCAATTATTTCCATTGTTTCCCTTTTCTTTAATTTCTTCAATTTCATTTTGGTATAGGGTTCACTGATGAGAGAGAATTGAACGGGGTCGTCGAATGGAATACGGGTGGGAGCCCTGTGAGCCTTGTTACGTCAGAGTTGCCATTGAAGTGCGGAGAAGGTGGCCCGAACCAACCAAATATAAAAAGGATGACGAGGAGGCTTGCGGCGGCTGTAGACTCAGGCAATTCCACCTACTTGATATTGGCAGCCGATCGGACACACAGGAAAGACCCCACTGATCATTTCAATTATTACACCGGGGGTTGGAATATCACAAATTCCCATTACATATCTGTGAGTTCCTTCACACTTTGATCTAATTCAGAAAGAATTATTTCATCAGGGTATTTTCGTTTTCTCTATTTTGAATCAATTAGTATTTTATTTAGGAATTGCTTACATTGTTACATATTTGCATTATGATGATCTCAATTTATTTATAGAACTTATAATTCTTGCATTTGGGCCATTTAATTTCATATAATTTGGGCTTCGTTTTTTTCTATTTATGGCGCATTATCAATTGCCTATTTCTGTAAGCCATTGTTAACGTTCCATTCAAAAAGTCTCTGTTTGAAAAGATGTATCAGTACCAGTAACCATGGAAACAACTTTTGTGACCTTATTGGAAATTATGACCTTAATTTTGAAAGCGAGACTCTTTAAAATAAACAACTGGAAATTAAAGAGAAATAGGACTCTCTAATGGAACTAAAGGAGTACTAATATATATGGTCTCTGATTCAGGCGTTGATTATATCATGCATTGTGAATTCCTAGCTAGCCACTACCACTCTATATAAGTATATATTAGTATCTTTCAATTTCTTTCTGTGCAATCTGCGCTCGATCCTTCTGTTAGTCCTAGATTCATTCACTCACACATTACATGTTTGTTTTAAGTAAGGATTATGCTGCCAGGGATCATTTGCCTATCCTCAATGCCTATCTTGTTTCGAATTCATGAGAGCTTCCAATATACTTGTAGAGTTAATTTATGGTACTTGTAATCATGACTTTGCACAGCACAACCATTGTGCTTCCTTCTCTTTACTCCTATGAAAATTTTTTAACACTTGGTCTCTGTTTTGAATATTGCAGTCAGTGGGTTACTCCGCCGCTCCACCAGTAATTGTTGCTGTAATATGGTTTCTTTTATTTGGTCTGTGGCTGTTTTGTATCTGTTGTTGCTGCTGTTGTTTTCCCAGAAAAGAGCATCATAGCTATTCTCGAACCATCTTTGCTCTTTCCCTTTGTTCCCTCCTGCTTCTCACCGCAGCTGCAGCGTAAATCTCTCTCTCTCTCTCTCTCTCTCTCTCTCTCTCTCTCTCTCTCTCTCTCTCTCTCTCTCTCTCTCTACTAGACTTCATTAATGACTCCCTCGTTCTTGTCTTTAATTACAAATTTCAGAGCTGGAACTGCAGTTCTGTATACTGGACAGGCAAAGTTCCAGAATAGCATTGTGAGCGTTTCGAGTTATGTTCTGAAGCAGGCAGATACTGTGATAGTGAATCTCAGAAACCTGCTTAATAACCTAATGGCCGCTAAGAAGGTCGGTGTGGGAGATCAGCCCTCTTTACCTAAAGAATACCAAGATGAAATCGATCAAATGAGAACAACCATTAACACTCTCGCTGACAACTTCCGTAATATTACTGGCAAGAGTTCAACTGACATTAAGAATTTCTTGGATTCCGTGTAATTATTCCTCTCTCCTTTTGTTCATCTTGTGCTGATAACTGATAATATCGTTAGTGAAGTTCTTATTATACTTAAAATCATTTGTTCTGTGTTCTGATCAGGAGTACCTGCCTAATGTATGTTGCTGCTGCAATGATTGTTTTGGCAATTCTGGGGCTCTGTAAGTTAACCTTACCTATAAATCTAACTATAATTAATTATGTTAATGCCGGTCAATTTTGAACTTTTTTTCTGTTGGTTTTTTTGTTGCAGTATTCTCTGTTCTTGGACTGCAGTGTCTTCTATATATGTAAGTGAAACGGAAAAACTTAAGTAGCAACACATTTTTCTTCTGTAATCAATCAAATATGTAAGGTTAATAATAATGCAGCTTAATGATCATTGGGTGGGTTCTTGTGGCCGCAACGTTTATCATGACCGGTGTATTTCTCCTCATTCACAAGTAAGTTTAATTGTGCTGTATAATAAGTAATACCCTCCAGTTTTGTATATTAAAGTATCTTTTTTAGTTACGGTACTAAATTTTGTGTATCTTATATGCTAGTGTTGTCACGGACACATGCATTGCGATGGATGATTGGCTTCAGAACCCAAACGCCAATTCGGCCCTTGAAGAACTGCTCCCAAAAGTAGATAATGAGACTGCACAGCGCATCTCGGTCACAACAAAGGATGCAACTTTTGGAATTATTTCAGCGGTTAATGGCGTCATCAGCAATGTCTCCAATGCCAAAATTCCACCAGAAGCTGGACCGTTATTGTACTACAACCAATCTGGTCCTTTGATGCCTCTTCTTTGCAATCCTTATGAATCCAACCATGCTGACAGACAATGTGCAACGGATGAAGTCGACTTCAAAGTTGCAAGTGTGGTACGTTCTTATATAGCTGAAGTAGTTACAAAATCTTTTCCCAGAACCCCCACACACCCAAAAACAAAAACATAACAAAAGGAACAATAATGTGAAATTTCTGTTTTGCACAGGTCTGGAAGAAGTATGTCTGTGAGGTTAAATCTGGAATTTGTATTACGCCAGGCCGGCTTACCCCCGAACGTTACACACAGATAATGGCCTCGGTCAATGTCAGCTATGGACTGTACAAGGAAAGCCCGTTCCTTGTGGACTTGATTGACTCGACTTTTGTGAAAGAAACCTTTGGCAGTATCAGTGAGAAACACTGTCCTGATCTGAGCAAATACAGCGAGATGACTTATGTTGGGTTCATTGTATCCTCTTGTGCCGTAATGGTATCCATTATCTTATGGATAGTCTATGCCCGTCAGCGAAAACGCCGTGCCGACAGCAAAAAGTCACTGAATATGATGACTATGCCCATGCATGGGAGGTCGATTTGATCGTGACTATATGGCCTAGAGCTGCATAATCCAGTTTCCTCCAAGTAAAATTAATGAATCTTCTCTTGTATATATTAGAGTACAGGAGAATATGTAGTATATGTAAAATTCATTGTAAATATCAAGCCTATAAGATCCCTCGTATTGAGTTTCATCCTCTTGATCGAATCTAAACAAATTTGGCCTCATGATCAAACAGGACGTGCTCTAATTTGCTCTTTCATGTCTGTTATAGAGATTGAAAAGATCAAAGTTTTGGTTTAGGCCAGAAAATGAAAATGTCAAACCAGTGATGTTAGGCATAAATAATTGCAATGAATTAAATCAACTATGTCGTTGGGCCAAGAATACCCATTCTTGATCTTAAACATATACGGAGTATTTTTTTTACACCAGGGCTGGCTAGTTAATTAAAATGGCTTATGATCATCATATAATTATATATGTCCCAAAATAATTCGATCAAGTGGACTACTACTAACAGATAAAAAAGTAGCCATCAAGGAGAAGTTTAATCTACTAAAGATAAACTCCAGATCGAATAGAGCTACGTACTCAACAAATTAAGACACACTTGCAATTCTCTTCTTCATTGATTTGTTGAAATTAATTAAGTAGTTGGATTAGGACATATATATGCATGCATGTGCAGATCTTTTTATGAATCTTACCAAAGACAATTACCATATTAAGGAACATGAGTACTGACCAAGATATTTTAGCACTTTGTGTTAATTAAATATCCAATATGTTTTGTTGGATTGGGTATGATGTCGGTATCATCTTCAATCGAATATATGTAGCCTTAATTAATTCATATGCCCAACATATATATATATATATATAGTCAGCATGAGCAAACCATTTGAGTCAAATGATTTGACTAAGTCATAATTTAACAAAGAGGTTGACCAAGTCAACCAAATACCAAGGCTATTAATGTAATGTAATTAAACAGCAATAAGAAAGAGAAAGAAAAAAAATTCTATAAATACACCACAACTCAATTACTCATTGGTTTGGCCTATGCGCAAACAAGAAGGAGTTTCTTTGTCGTTGATATATTCCAAACTTGAAACTCTTTCCATGGCTACAAAAATTCAACCTTCCAATTCAAAGCCTCACACACCAGCTCGTACATGTATGTGCTCTCCCACCACCCACCCCGGCTCCTTCCGATGCAGTTTCCACCGGAAGAAACTCCGTCGGCCGGTCGCCAGCCGCTCAACTAGTGGGGCGCGCGTGCAGCTGTCAAATTACAAAGCCTGTTCAATAAAGGAATTTCTCCTTCAAATTATAAAGCCATCATGCCATCATCTTCAAAGGAGACGGAATTTCCAGCAGAAGCCATCCAGGTTTTGTTTGTTGAATGGCAACAGAAATAGTTTGGCAGTTTCTTGATCATAAGACTACCCTCTTTTTTTTTTTTTTCCTTCTAATTAATTCTTTTCATAGGTTGTCCCTTTCTTTCACCGTGTTAATTAGTAAATACAAGGAGAGTGTTGATGAATTTTTTCGCAGGGAGTAACTTTTTTATGGATGGCTTTGAGTGTATTATTAATTTGATGTAAAGTTTGTGTATTCATGTAAAGAAAATGTTGTACACTTCTACTAATTAATTTGTAAAGTATAGTCAAATTTTCCTATAAAATAATGAAAGCGGGAATATGAGCAAATTCGCATGTACGAGAGGATCATAATCTCTACTTTTTCATTGCCTTCTAAGTTATGTTTGGATGTTCAATACCAAAAGTTTAGAATTAGAATTAGAAGAACAATTTAAATTTCGTGGAATGCAAATTGTTCTTTCAAATCTATTTCTAAAACTTGAAATCAAGCGACCAAACATAGCCTTTCTAAAATGCGTATCCAAGAAATTTATCATCAATTTGTAGAAATACATGAATTTGAAAACAATAAAATAGATTAATTATTGCCTCAAAACAATTTAGTACAACCGGACATATGTTGTTATGATGAATTATGATGCGCTGCCATGCTGGCTCTCTTTAATTCAGCTAGCTGTATCTCATGATTTTTGTATTATACAGCCAAATGGTACTAAAATACAATCATTAAAAGAATAAAGAATGGCATGCCCAATCAATTATAAATGTTCAACTTTCCCTTTAATTAAACCTTTTCTTAATTTAGAACGACTGCAATTCAAATTCAATTCACCAGCTCCCTTTCCTTTGATTGAGGAATAAAATCAAAGAAATCTTTAAAGCAAACTCTTCAATGGACTGATCCCCTTTCTTTTGCAATTAATAATTATAAAAATGATTGATCTAGTTAAAATGTTTATACCACTTGATGAGAGTAAAATTATAAATTAAGATTGTGGCATAATTTTTTAAAATGAACTAAAATTTCTCAAAATTGAATAGTGGACTCTTTGCATGAATCGAAAGGAGTATTTTGCATACCATAAATTTTTAGACTGTATCTTTCTTTGGTCTCACAACTTTTTCTTGTTTTTTTCTTTAACCATTACAAAAATAAAACTTAAAATTTAAAATAGGCAAACGCACCTGAATATGGTGGCTATGAGAGTCGTACTACATGCATGCATGTTTATTGAATTCGTTTGTTGAACTGGTTTGCTAATTTTGATTCTTAATCTTGTACAAAAGAATAGGTAGGGTGATGTGCAAATTCGTCAAAGCAAGTGGGTTAGGTAATACATGATTTAATTTTTTTATATATTTAAAAATTTTGTAAAATTTCCTAAGAAAATGAATAGGAAATGATATTATGAAACTAATATATGTGCAATATGGCAAAATTAGAGGAAGAAACGTGGATTATTCATTTCAAAACATGGAATTTTCCTAGGACAAGAATTATTCCATTCCTAAAATAAACAACAAGGAATCAATTAGTTTGACTAGTAAAATATCGGCTTGACCACCTCACCTCTCTCTTCCAAGAAGATGCCTATTACTTTTACTCCACGGCACATCGATTGACAATGAGTAATGTTATGTACATTTAAAATATGTATTAAATATACACTAAAATTATATTTAACATTTTTTAATTGGTCAGAAAATTTTAAGTAGTAGGACTCACAAATTATTTAACCAATTAAAAGATGTCATGTATAATTTTTGTTCACATTTACTACAAACTTTAAATACACATAGCATTACTGATTGAGAATAACAGGTGGGTGTGGCCCAAAAGCGAAAAATCAATTGATTCCCCCCACCAAGTGGGAGGACCCTTAACCCACTTGTGCAACGCATGAATTTATTTTTTTAGTTTTTATTTTAGTGGGAACGAGTTTAAAACTATATAGTTTATACTTTTGATTTATACGTTTGAAAATTATCGTCCCACAAATATCAATCATTTACTAGTCCGTCCAACTAATTGTTAAACAGGCAGAATTTTCAAGCGACAGCATTACGTTTCTTAGGCAATTCTATTTTGGCTTTTCTACGTACCCCCATTTAATTTGGACCACAATTCAAAGGGATTGTTCCAAATTTTTTTATATATAAACAAAGATGTGGTCCTCATTACCAATTTCCATTGAGTAAATGTAAAACTAAGCTTTGCATTTGTCGATACAGTTTGGAAAGGAAGGTTGGTTGGTTATTCTCGTAGACTTACTTCAACATATGACGAGTGCCTCTAAATTACGTTGCTACGTACTCTTTAATTAATAGACTTTGAGAATGGGGAGGGGGGTTTCATGCCCCCTTGTTAGCACTCTTATCATATCGTTGATTTTTGTTCCTAAAGCCAGCCAACGCCATAACATAAAAAAGCCAAAGAGCCACCAAAAATGGGTGGCACACTAGAAAATTTTTTTTTTTCAAATAATATTATTTTTAACTGTTAAAATTTAAATTGTTGCATTCATGAATTCAACACAAATTAAAATAAAATTTGTAATTACTAGACAAAATATATTTAAAATTACTGTAAAATAGACATTTTCTTGTACAAAATCATCGTTGAATCTATTTGTTTGTTGGTTTTTATAAAATCTTAGGGGGGTAAAATGATAAAAGTAATGTATTAAAAATAAAAATTTTAAACAAGATAATTATTTAGGGACAGTTAAAAAAAAATAGACAATAATTTAAGGACGGAAGAAGTATTAAATAACCCGATGATGTGACCAACACATACAATAACTTCTTCTCTATTGGACTTTTTATGGCCCAAGAGGCCCTAATGCCAAGCAAGGACCATAGCAAGACATTCAAATCTCATGAGAGATAGATAGATTCCTCAGGGCTTGGCCTCCAAATCCGAGATATTTAACATGTATTCTCTCTCGTCCATTGGACACGAAAACGACTACTCTACTCTCCTTTGTTTTGATGGTTCAAATTGTTAATTGTTTTTTTGTTTTTCTTTTAGACACTTTAATATGAAACCTTTTTCAACAAATATTTTTGCATCAAAATATATAGCTATCTATAAATGGGGTGCAAGAAAATGAAGGAACCAACGAAATATATGTTTTCGTACGAAGCAAATTAGAGACTATAACTATAAGGAGTAGTTTTCTTTTTTCTTACTTGAACTCGTTCTTACCTCACAATAATATGATGATAATTGTGAATTATCATCATATTATTGATATTCAGATCTCATGATAATTGTGAAAAGACAATAGCAGCAGGAAGGAAGGCAGTTGTGTGAATTATCTTTTTTGTAATCTTCTTATCATGATTTTAATTAATTAATAATTGAAGGGGACAAGTTGGTTGGTATGGATAATCAAACGGGTGGGGGGGTTTCCCGGCCTTCAATTTCTTTTCTATCAAAAGCAATTGCTTTTACGTACAGTACAATCAGTCAGGTAGGATTTTTCTTATCCATTTTAATTTGTTGTCAACAATTTGGTTTCGGGAAAAATACTCAGCCTTTTCGCTCGTGTATGTATGTATGTATACTACTGCCCCTGCCACCATTTCCATCTAGGAAGGATTTTACATTTGAAAAATGATAATTTATTTTTTTTTAAGGTTTTGTCATAATTACGAAAATAATTAAACGCAGCCAAGATGTTTATTTAACATGTGGATAGAGCTAGAGCTACAATAGTTATAGAGATTATAAGCATAATTTTAAAAATAACTTATTTAAAAATAAAAATAACAAACTCTTTACGTACTTGCGTGAAAGAAAAAAAGAAAAAGTACGGATCATAAGATTATTTCATAGTAGTAGTAGTATAATTAAGGACGATATAGACTTTCCAATGTCTTAAAGGGAAGCTAGGGCTCGATTAGTAAGTAGTCATCATATCACAATATGTAGACTTCCCAATGTCTCAAAGGCTCCATTAGTAAGTAGTCATCGTCACAAAATATCTTGGTTACTTGTGATCGATGCCTTTTGATAATACTACCAAAGTCTCAAACAACTTAAATACTATAGTTTTTCTCTTTAATTAATTTGTCCCAAAAAAAATTATTTTATTTTTAAAGATAGTAATAATTGTAGTATAATATGAAGAAAGTACAAGCATATAAAATTATAATTTTTAAAAAATTAACTTGCTAAATGAGATTATTTTTTAGTACAGCTGGATTATCATTTCCTAAGGTTATATCAGTTATTAGTACTTGGTTATTACAAAATTGAGTCGGTCAACGTACAGTACTCATTTTGCCTTAATGAAGTTTTTTTTTGTTTTTTCCCGTTGGAGATTGAGGACCTCAAATTATTGATATTCAGATATCTAGCAAAAGTAAAAATAGATTAATCAACATAAACTATCACCATTTCCATTCTAGACACAACTTGCACATCCCACATTTTTATGATAGGTCCATAATAGTTTTGAAGAATCAAGAACAATCTTCAATAAGAATGAGAATGAGAAAGAGAAAGAGAAAGAAAGTTTTGAGAGAGAGAGAGAGAGAGAGAGAATTCTCATTCATTCAATGCATTCAATACAAATTACAAGAGAGAAACTCAATCAATATACATTTCTGGAAGGGAGAGAGAAAGAATCTTAACTGCCGTAACAAACTTAAGTGACATCATCATTACATCATTTTTGAGTCACCAAGTCATAACTACCGTAACTAACTTGATTCTTTCTCTCTTGGCTTATTGTACCTTTCATCTGTATTAGCCCCCTTCAAGCCTAATGTGGTAAATAAATTGAACACATTAAGATTGGACAATAAACCAGACAAAGTATTGGAAGGCAAAGCCTTAGTAAACAAATCAACCATTTGAAGATGAGTGGGAACATGAGATGGACAAATGACACCAGCCTTGATCTTGTCACGAATGAGATGGCAATCAATCTCAATGTGTTTTGTTCTCTCATGGAAGACTGGGTTGAAGGCTAAGTGTAGAGCAAATTTATTGTCAAAACAGGGGAATTGGAGTAACCAATAACACCAAAGTTACTGAGTAATGAAAGAAGCCAAACAATTTTGTATGAGGCATTAGCCATACTCCTATACTCAGCTTCATAGGATGAACGAGAAACAATACCCTATCGTTTAGCTTTCCAGGAGATTAGTGAAGAACTAAGAAGAACACAATAACCAGACAATGATTTTCTGGACATAGGACATGCAGCCCAATCGGCATCACAATACACAGATAGAGACAAAGGACAAGATGATAGATAAAAAAAAGTCATGTCCAAGAGTCCCTTTATGGTAATGAAACAGTTTCAAAGCTACCTGCCAATGGGGTTCTCTGGGACTGGAAAGAAATTGACTTAGTATATGAACAGAATAGGTTATATCAAGTCTGGTGTTTGACAAACAAACCAGCCTGTCAATCAATCTCTTGTATTAAGCTAGATTGTTAACCTTGATCAGAGGACAAGGCATGATGTTGCTCTATGGGAAGTTTTGAAGTTTTAGCAAACATATAACCTGTATCAGACAATATGTCCAAGGTATATTTTCGATGATGAAGACAAATACCCTCTTTGGATCTGGCAATCTCAATACCTAAAAAGAACTTCAAAGCACTAAGATCTTTGATGTTGAAGTGAGCATGCAAATGAGCCTTAACCTTAGTGATAACATATGTATGATCATCAACATACACTAATATTGCTATAAATTTGTCATCCTTGGCAAATGTGAACAAGGTGTGGTCATTCTTAGATTCCTCAAATCCAAAAGAAAGAAGAGCTGCTGCAAACTTGCTATACCACTACCTAGGTGCTTGCTTTAACCCATAAAGAGGTTTTTAAAGCTTGCAGACACTATGCCTTGATGAAGAAGACTTGAAGTTTGAAGGAACTGAATAGCTAGGAGGTAGTTGCATATTGACCTCTTCATCCAAGTCACCATGAAGAAATGCATTTGCAACATCTATTTGGGACAAATGTCAACCTTTGATAGCAGTAAGGGCCAAAAAAAGTCTCATAGTTATCATCTTTACAACTCGAACAAAGGTTTCAAAGTAATCATCTCCATATGTTTGTGTAAACCTTTTAGCCACTAGCATGGCCTTGTACTTGTCCAAGGTGTCATCAGGCTTATACTTAAGCCTATAGACCCACTTACAACCAACTAACCTCTTGTTGGAAGGCAGTTCAAACAATTGCAAAGTATTGTTTTGCTCTAAAGCATTTAGTTCAGCAGTCATAGCATTGTACCAATTTGGATCTTTTAAGGCTTGAGCATATGAAGATGGTTCAGTAAGAGAAAAAATATTACATATGTAAGATAGTAAGAAGGTGAATTGGAAGAATAAGAAATAGAAGAAGAAGGAAAGAACCTTGTAGAGTAACTGGTTAAACTGAGAAGGCAAGCCTATATAATCCTTGTATTTGCTTGGCACTTGTCTCTATCTGATGGGCAAAGCAGAAAGAGAACGTATAGCAACTGAGATAGAGGAAAAATTAGAAACTAGGGAATGAACTGGGGAAGAGTGGCTTGGAGAATGTGAGGAAGTAACATGACAAGATTGGTCTACAGAAAAGGTTGAGGTTAATAATGGTAATTCAAAATCCAGTGTATCATAAAAAGAGAGTATAGAAGAAAACATAAGAATTGAGGATTCTGCAGTTTGAAAGGAAGGAAGAGTGTATGGAAATTGAACTTCATAAAAGTAAACATCCCTAGAGTAAAAAACTCTATGAGAGACAAGGTCATACAATTTGTATGCCTTTTTACCATATGGATAGCCAATGAAAACACACTTTGAAGCTCTTGGTGAAAATTTATCCTTTATGACTTGAGAGTTGATGCAAAACATAGACATCCAAATACTTTGAGATGAGTGTAAGTAGGAGGTTTATGAAGAAGAATTTTATAAGAAGTTTTAAAGGACAAAAGATGAGTAAATGTTCTGATGATCAAATAGGTGGTTACAAGGACACATTCCCCCCAAAACTTGATAGGTAAGTTGACTTGAAATCTGAGAGATCCGGCTATATTGAGGAGATGTCTATGTTTCCTCTCTACTTTACCATTTTGTTGTGGTGTTTCAACACATGAGCTCTATTGTTCAATGCCAAGGTTGGTTAAGAAGGGAGAGATTTCAGAATTAAAATTTTTTGTCCCATTATCTGATTTGATTGCTTTTATAGTGGTGTTGAATTCTGTATTGATCAATTTGAGAAAAGATGTAAGATAAAATAACACTTGGGTTTTTGAATTAAGAAGATAAGTCCATGTAGTATGAGAGAAGTCATCAACAATTGTTAGAAAACTGTGAAAGCCATATAGGTGTGATGTTTATATGGTCCCTAAGGACACAATAAATAAGAGGAAAAGGTTCAATAGCATGACTGGTGCTTAAAGAGAAAGGGAATCTGCATTATTTAGCAAAATGGCATACATCACAAACAGATGATACATCAGTCTTATAACAAGAAATTGGATAATGTTTCAAAGTGAATATTGGAACATGACCTAATTTAAGACACCAAAGTGTTGTATTATTGAAAGAAACAACAGAAGCAAAAGAAAATGAAGGTTGAAAGATAGGCTTCAGCTCAGTTAACAGAGTGTTACGCAAATCAAGCTTGTACAGGCCCCCATTCAATTTACCAATCCCCTTCAAGCTCTTGCAGGCTGAGTCCTGGAAGAGACAATAGAAGGGATAAAGAGATAAACATCAATTGTTATGAGAGACAAGTTTAGCCACATATATCATATTAAAGGAAAACTCAGGAACACACATGACATTAAGAAGTGTTATACCAATTGGTAAGTGCACTGTATCAGGGTGTGTTATGTTTGTAGTGAGGCCATTTGGTAAGTGAGTGACAGATGAGAAAGGAACAGGATTAGTAAATAAGTTGATAGAGGAAACAATGTGATTTGTGGCTCCTGAGTCAATGATCCATTTATGGGCATGATATGCAGCACAACTAAAATGTGCAAAACTAGCAATACTGGGAATGTTATGAATCATACCTGCAACTTGAGTGGTTGAGTCAGAAGTGGAGCATTGCTGATTTATTATACGTAGTAACTGATTGTAATGATCTTGAGACATAGAAACATTACCATTCCCAGCATCTACAACATTGAGATGAGACACACCATTTCCAGCATCTGCACTAACAAGATTAATAACAGCAGTATTGACATGCATAGTGGGTTTATTCTTCAAATTCTTGGGCATTTTTAAGGGATCAGGCTTCATTCCATGAAGCTTGTGTCAATCAGGAAATCTGAAAATAAAGAAGCAAGAATCCTTTGTGTTTCCAGTTCCACCACAGTGTTCACAAGTTAAGTGCCCTTTGAAGACATATCTCTTTCCAGAATTGTTCTGATTTTAACATTGACATATGTGTCTTTAGCTAGCAATGTAGTAGTAACATTATAAACAAGGGCCATAGAACCAGAGGACTAAAGTACAGAACACTCCTTTATTTTTTCAACTTGCATTAATAAGGAAAGTGTAGTACTTATATTGGGCAAAGGAAACATTACTAAGATAGTACTTCGAATTCCAGAATATGTATCACTTAATCCAATTAAAAACTGAGCTATTTTCTGTAACTGATTATAGTCATCCATTTTCTTGATAATTCCACATGAGCATTCACATTTTGGCATGTTGCTAACCTCTTCAAAACCATCCCAAACAGCTCAAAATTTTTAAAAATATGAATGACTGACATTGATCCTTGTTGAAGATTTATCAGTTCTTTCTTAATTTGGAAGATTTGTGAACCATTTCCTTGTGTGGATCACACTCTAAATCTTCCCTAATCTCTTTGGCAGTTTTAAAATAAACAAGGCTAGCACTAATGTCTGGTGCAATTGCATTCAATAACCATGAGATTACCATGTCATTACATCTATGCCAGTGTGAGAGATATTTTGATTGTACATTAGGTTTTTTGTTCAATCCAATTACCATTCCTAGCTTAAGTTTAGAAGAGAAAGCTATAATCATTGCTCGTTTCCATTGATTATAATTTATGTTGTTGAGGATTTGGGTTATCAAACTCATCCCAGGGTGATCATTAAGGTGTAAGTATAAAGGATGTGAAGCTAGAATGATTAAATGTACCTCGTGTGAAGCATATTCATCAATGTCTGAATTTCAATTTCAGGATGTTGTTCTTCATTTTGATCCTGGGCAGCCAACATTGTTGATGAGCAAAGTAATCACCAAAGCAAATTGATGATCAATTAAGACTTGTATTGATGCGGAAGCAATTGTAATGCTTTGATACCATAATTGTTTTGAAGAATCAAGAACAATCTTCAATAAGAAAGAGAAAGAGAAAGAAAGTTTTGAGAGAGAGAGTATTCGCATTCATTTGATGCATTCAATACAGATTACAAGTGAGAAACTCAATCTATATACATTTATGAAGGGAAAGAGAGAAAGAATCCTAATAGCCATAACAAACTTAAGTGACATCATCATTACATCATTTTTGAGTCACCAAGTCATAAGTGTCGTAACTAACTTGATTCTTTCTCTCTTGACTCATTGCACCTTTCATCTGTATTAGTCGATTTGCACATCATATATATATATATATATATATATATATATATATATATAGAGAGAGAGAGAGAGAGAGAGAGAGAGAGAGAGAGGCACTATTTATGGCTAGCCTTTCATTGATTTGAGAAGCCCAAAAAAGGAAATACAAAAGGAAGCCACGAAGCGAAACACTTATTTTAGAACATATAAGTATAAGTTGATTAAGTTTTGCTTATTTTAGAATGACATATTTTCATTTAATATTTTTTACTCTTTGTTTACTACCATCATTAAGAATATGTTTTATTTAGTTTTGGAAAAACTATTACTCCCTCCATCCATAAATTATTGTTTTGCTTTTCTTTTTTGTCCATCCCTAAATAATTGTTTTGTTTGAAATTTTCTTTTCTAGGATATTACTTTTACCATTTTACCCTTATTTTTTTCCACTATTTTAATTATGGGTCACATACACATGGACATTAAAGGAAACGTAACTACATGTACACTATACCAATATTAATAATCAAGTCAATTATGTTTTTCTTAATCCATATGACGGGTCAAACAAGACAATAATTTAAGGACGGAGGAAGTACAATTTTCAATATCACTTTAATATAACCCCTGAGTTTATGATATACTCCAAACAAGCCCTTAAAATTAATTTTATGTAAGTAATACTAATATGTTATATCCATTTTACCACCTAAAAAAAGGTCATATGCATCCACGAGCGTAGCAACTTAATGGTACAAACTTAGCTGGTGTTAGCTTTATGAGTGAAACCAAAAAAGTGACTATTCCTCTATTCCTTTATCCCAAATGGAATGTCCTAAAAGAAAAAAATAAGACGGAGGGAATATTAAAGAAAACTCTTCAATAGTACGAAATTAGTCTAACACTTAATATTGTATGGAGACATATAAATAAATACAATACTTAATTTGCATGAAACTACTAAAATAAAATGGTTGTGTAATTTGGATCATACACAATAATACAGACACGATAATAATGATCATTTGCTCGTTTTCTTTCTTTTGCTCTTGCTTTTATATTTGTGCAAAAGAACGTTTTTAGTTCCTAATAAATTTAAACAAAAGGCTTTAATTGCTCTGTCAAATCAAGTGCATTAGGTAATAGAAAAAAATTAAAATATATGCTTTGAAAAACCCAAAACACATTTATTTTGAACCAAGATCGAATAAATTATTAAAGTCAGACTTAATTATTTTAAAACGAATTAATGATATGTATTCCTTAAAATAAAAGATTAAGAAATCAATTAGATTGAGACTATATATATATCCCATTAGTATTACTTTTACTTAACGACAAATCAACAACAGATCAGATGTGGCCCAAAAGTGAAAATCAATTGATTCCCCCACCAAGTCGGAAGACGACTAATTGACAGCTTTAATTTGCAAATCTTAATCTTTCTTTTCTTTTCTTTTCTTTTTTAGGCTTTTCTGCTCCCATTTTGACCACACTAGTGTTGAATTATTGATATAAACAAAATGTGGTCCTCTTTACCTATTTATATTCGTGCGTAAATAATTAAAATTATTATTATTGCACATTGCTTGCTAGGAACCATTAATTAACTAAGCTTTGCATTTGTCGATAGATACTCCTTGAAAAAGATAGTACGTACACTTTGTAGACTTCAACATACAACAACTATCAATTAAGTGCCTCTAACAACGTTGCTACCTCCTCTTTAATATACTTTGAGAATGGGGTTTCATACTCATTAGCACTCCATCATTGATTTTGGATCGCAAAGCCAACACGATACGATGCCAAAGAACCTACATTTCTTGCTAGCTCTTCTCATATATAGAATGAAAAGCTCTAATAATAGAAAGACACGCACGTTGATTAATTAATCTGACTTAGCTTCAACTTTGATTCACTCGTAATGAATCATATTTTGATCCGCCATAAACTGAATAGCCCTAATACCCAGCAACAAGGCCCACATTCCTTTTAGGCTAAAAAAAATTATTAATAAAAATAGTTCCTTTGAAAACCATCTCAAATGTATTGAAATAATGTCTAGAGCATTAGTAATGGGGCCTTATATGCAATAAATAGTTTTTAGTTGCAAAATCTAACTAATGACATAACAACACTTGTTAGCAAGATTTCTAGACTAATTCCTGATATTTAGTGATACAAGAGATGCTCGATTCTAGTGCTCATGTAAGTTTGGAGAACAAAGATATATAGAAAAAGGTGGAAATAAGTCTCCTTATAAAATTACCTTGTTTAGAGAAATTTTTATTTTATTTTTTGCTTTTTTTTGCCGTGATGTAGTTTTAGAAAATGAATAGAGTCAAAAATAAAATATTCTTAAAATCAATAAAAGTATCAACCATCTCTCGAGACTAGCTAAACAATATTTAACCTAATAAATTGCATGAAATGACATAGACGTGAGATAAATTTAATAAAAATTACAAAAAATAAAAATAAAACTTGATTAGACAGAGGTAGACATTTGCCAATTTCAGGTACTATTTTTTTATTTAAAGTCGACTTAGTCTCCTCTAAATTGAGAAAATATTTAATGATTTTGCATTATTTATATGATAGACCACGATCAATAGTGTAACATTAGAGTGTCAAAGTGACATGAAAAGTGAGATTCAATTTAAGTTCATTTTGCACCATGACACTGTAGCATGACACACTATTATTCGTGATACACCACATAAACATATCACATAATACTCTGAACCCATTAAATACTTTCTCACGTCGGCACTACTTACTATTCCTGACCTTTCAATAATTGAAAGGTCGTGACACACTCTAATCTCATTTTTCAGTCGATTAAATTCAATTGATTGAAAAGACCAACAACAACAACAAGTCTGCAGCTACATATATACATTAGCTCTGTTTATTTCAAAATTATTTCTGTAAAGTATATTTTAATTTTCTCAAAAAAAATAAGAAAAGGCAAAAAAATTGCAATAACTTTATGAAAAGAGTGAGCATGGTCACCCTTATTATGTTTCCCCACTTCCTTCATTAATGTAAAAGTCAAATTATAATATGCTTACCCCATTCGTCGTGTATATACTTACTTGTCTTAACGGTAAGAGTTTTATTTGACTTTTTTTTTTTATTTATTTGACTTAATCCAACAATTCCTTTAACAAAACATCTTTAAGTTTTACATACTACATACAATCAAGTGTTGTAAAAGTGAAGAACTTTCTCTTTTACTAACTTCTATTATTAACCTTGACGGTCAATTTGACTTAAGAGCTAATGCCGTTGACTAGAAATTAAGATAAAAATGCATCTCTTTTTAAATTGTTTGCAGTTTCTTTCTAGATATGATTGATATTACATGTTTCTAATGCCATGACTGTTTCGCACGTAGAAAAATTAAAGCAAGAAAAGTCAGAAAAGAAGTGCACTTGTCTCTATTATACTCGTAATTAAACTAAGTACTAAGCACTATAATTAGTCCAACTAACCATATATTTATAATTGGTCTACACAAGTTTTAAGAAATTGAGATACAAATCAGAATTAAAATTTCCAGACTTATTAAAATATACTACTCCCTCCATCTCTTAATTATTGTCTTGTTTGACCCAGCACACTGATTAAGAACAAATAATTAACTTGATTATTAATATTGGTATAATGTGTAATTTTTTTTAATGCACATATGTATGTGTCCCATAATTAAAGTAGAGAAAAAAGTAAGGGTAAAATAGTAAAAGTAATGTCCTAAAAAGGAAAGTTTTCAAACAAAACAATTATTTTAGGACCGACAAAAAAGAAAAAGAAGATAATAATTTAGGGATGGAGGAGTAATTCCTTTTGTCTCAAAGGACTATTTGTTTCTATTTACCATCAAAACCAAAAATAAACTCTCATTTTAAAATATTACTCCTTCTGTCTATTAATTATTGTCTTATTTGATCCGGTACACAGATTAAGAAAAAATAATTGACTTGATTATTAATATTAGAATAATGTACAATTTTTTAAATGTTCATGTGTATGTGGTTCATAATTAAAATTTAAAAAATAAGAATAAAATGATAAAAATAATATTCTAAAATTTTTTCTAAATAAAATAATTATTTTAAGATAAAAAAATTAATAATTTAGGACGGACGGAGTAATAGAATGAGAAAGATTCATCGAGTCCCGTGTGTGTGGGGGAGTGTGGGGAGGGGGAGGGATGACCCACCAATTTTCTCCGAAAAGGACGGTTAGAAAATACTATGTCTATAAGAGTGACCACAGTGGCATTTCTCCATCCATTCTCTATAATTAATTTTAAAGATTTTTACTATATCTTAATTTTACAGTGGTCCTCTAATCTACTCTCTATCTCTAAAACTAATTAAATCACCCTCTAAATATAGAGTGAGTTTTAACATAAATAGTGATTCAAATCCTCTACATTTTTTTCACTTTATTTGAGCACAATATACTTTTGTTTAATATTTTGGAATGAAAATTATTAAAACATACTCTCTCCATCCCTAAATTATTATTTTTTTGTCCGTTCCGAAATAATTATCATGTTTAAAACTTTCTTTTTTAGGAGATTATTTTTATCATTTTACCCTTACTTTTCTCTCTACTTTAATTATGCACCATATACACATGGGCATTAAAAGAAACTACACATTATACCAATATTAATAATCAAGTCAATTATTTTTTATTAATCCGTGTGCCGAGTCAAACAAGACAATAATTTAGGGACGGAGAGAGTACAATATATTTTTCATAGTATATAAAATTTAAAATTTAAAATATTTTATTTTAATTGTGGTGGAAAATATAAAAGAGAAAAAATATAATGGTTTTTTATTTGAGATGAAAGATATTTAATTTTTAGAGGTTTATATAAAGAGTGCTTGTTGGAGTGAATTTATTTTTAAAGTGTTAAAAAAGTGAATCTGAAAAGTGTTTAGAGTGTGATATTTGGAGTTTTTTTTTATCACTGTGGATGCTCTAAGACTGTAACAACTTCTAAAAACAAGTGATATATCCAGATAAATTTAGGAGTAAATCACTTTTGACATTAATGTTTTTAACCTCTAATAAATGGGAGGCAATTTTGAACCAAATTGTGAATATTCGAACTGAATCGAATCAAAATTAACAGTTATTAATTGCTTTAACTGTATATGTAATGGGTAATGGGAAATAACTAAATTCAAAAACTAGAAAATGGTTTGAATACGGTATTAGTAGTACTCACCCCATTCCTAGCTCCATTTTTCACCTCGTTCTCCGAACCGTAGATTACTAAGTATAATCTACCTCTATACATATTTATATTTACCAAATTAGCCAAGTTATATGTATTAATATGTAAACATTAACTTCTCATCCTTCGAGATTAAGGATTTTGAAGTATGGAAGAACAAGGATCGATTTGAAGTTTTGGAGTGTCTTCAAAATTTAGAGTTGTTTTTTTCTTAAGATTTTTTTTCCTTGCTCGATCTAGTAACTTTAGAGTTGTTTTTTTCCAAACTAAAACTCAATATTTTAAAATCAAATTACTAAATCGCAATATCAAACACATCCTTAGACTTTTAAGAAGGATTGTTGATAATTTTCAATACTTATAATCTCATGAAGTTCTTGTAACTCGTGATCTGTTTGCAATATACATACTTACCTATGTACTACTACATCCGCCCCTAAATTATTATCTTGTTTGACGTAGTACACGGATTAAGAAAAAATAATTGACTTGATTATTAATATTGGTATAGTGTTTAGTTTCCTTTGATGTCTATGTGTATGTGGCACATAATTAAAGTATGGAGAAAAAGTAAGGGTAAAATGGTACTCCCTCTGTTCCACCCAACAAGTCCATATTTGAAAAATCTAATAAATAAGGGATATATAACTAGCATTAGAGTTTGTCATAATTACAAAAGTGCTTGAACATAATCAATATGTTAATATCAAATGTGGACGGCAAAGTTGAAATGTGATGAAAATTGTAGACAAATTTTTTTAAAGTGGACTCTTTGAGTGAAACATCCTAAAATAGTATAGTAGACTCTTTGCCTGGAACGGAGGGAGTAAAAGTGATGTCCTAAAAAAAAAAGTTTCAAACAAGACAATTATTTAGGGACGGACAAACAAGTAAAGCAAGACAATAATTTAGGGACGGGGGAGTATTACTTAGACATATTAGTTTCAAAAACTTGATTATAATGAGGTTTTATATAGAAATATCATTTATTTATCAAGTCTTTTAACTTGATTTGTTGTGCTTTCTGTAAGTTCCTTTATTAAATATTTTACTAACGTTAATCGCTAGATTAATTCTACCTAACCAAAAATATTTTTGATTTAATGTCAGAGGTTTAATAGTCTGAGAAAACTTAAATAATTTTTCATAGATATTTTTCAATTAATCATAAAAAATGAATATGGGGTAGAAATTGATTCCCCATTAGGGAATGGGGTGGGTATGGGAAATGAAATTTAATTGGGGAATGGGATAGTGTTAGGTATAACTCTGCTCACGAACCACCACATTTCTAATTTTCAAATGTCAAACTGCTTATAAAAAAGGCAAAGAGAATCACTAATATCACTGCAAAATTTAACTACGGCATTGCATATTATAAAATTTATGAACCATTTGATACAAAAACAAATATATATATATATATATATATATATATACATATATATATACACACACACACACACACACACACACACACACATATATATATATATATATATATATAGGTGAAGTGCAACAGTTTAAATTTAAAATGTTAATAGGAATTTTAAAAAGTAAAAGTTAATATACTCTTGGGGTACATGTTAAGACTCAATTCTAGTATATTTTGCCTAAAAAATTATCCTAATGAGATTTAAATTTGTAAATAAGTGGTAATCGAAATAAAATTTACTATATCTAAATTTTCAAATAAATCCTCAAACTAAATATTAGTCGAACTCATAAAAATTACTTTGTTGAAATCTAACTCTAACTATATTCAAATGTTTGGATTGCCCTACATTCATACTCCACCAGCTTGTTGCTTGTTTAAAGTGGAGCATAAACGAGTCCTTTGTTTCCGTCTATTATCACACTTACCTAGTCAAAGTTTCGTGGCGCATATCCAAAGGGCCAAATGATAAGATTAGTTATTTTTGTCCTTTATTACCATTTGAGCTTCTGTAAACGGAAGGCAGGTTTAATAAATTTCAGGAATATCATCTTTAATCATCAGCTCCTACCCATTCTCTAATAGCGATTTCTTTTTTTTCTTTTTTTTTTTTTTACGATGTTAAAGATACTGAAGTATTTTGCGACCACATAATAGAAGGCATGACACATGACCAAGCTGATCTGGAGCCTGGAGCAAATCCTGTCTCATCCCGACCTTCGTCGTGAACTCGAGCATCACACCAACATGACCACTGCGGCATCCCGAGCTTCTTCGCAAACTCAGGTAATCATGCCAGCTCATTAGCCAGACCACCTTTTCATAAATGCTTATCAATGGCTTTTACGGCACCCATAAATGGACATAAATGGACACTTCCTCGCCAATCTCAAGCTAACACGTGGCAACCCCACTTGCACCTAACCAACATTTCTTCAATATAAATACAAAGTTATTGTCGTCATTTATTTTCTAAGTTACATTTACTATTGAAAGTCTCTTAAAACCTCTTGTGCATTTACTCTTAAGAGTTGGCCTGAGTACTGACCGGAGACCATATTTTCATTCCTCATACTCACACTTATACCGGAGGACTTTAGCCGGACCACGTCCGGCTCCCTAACTGTGGTTTTATTTGTTATCTCAGGTATCAACTAGTAGACAAGTTCCATCAACACTTACTTATTGAGATTTGAGACATCCTACTAATCAACTATCTGCATACGTAAATTTGACGTGATCACCTAAATAATTTTTGGTGTGATCAGATGTGATTTTTTCATTTTGTAGATTATATGCGAAATTTGTTAAGTGCTTCTTCCGGCATGAATTTGTAATTTTCGCCTTTTTGGTCTTAAAAACAGTTCTAAGGTCCTTAAGGATTGGTCAAAATACGTTTATCATCCCAAGGTTTTCACCAAATTCCAAAGTATCCACAACTTACATTTTGCCCCGTAATCATACCTAACAATGCCATTTTTTCCAATTTGACCCCTGGGTTGTGACGGGCATTAGAAAATTAACGGGAATCCATCACATGCCCTTGAACGGGGGCAATCGGGTCTTTTCTTCATATATGCGAACACTAAATAAAGGGGGTCAAAGTGTTAAAAATAAATTACTTATTTTCTTAGATTAAATTTTCCTTTCCACCCTCCTTCTACAGACTCAATCCAAATCAAATGCACCACCACACCCTTACAGATCTAGTTTAGGGATTTATCTTAAACCCTTAATATTTAAGCAAATAAATTAGAGCAATCCATTCCCATGAATTTGTGATCTCTACACAATTACCACTTTAACACCCATTCTGCAATAAAAACCAAACCTAAGAACTAAACCACAACCACCCATATACCATTTCCACTACCAATTTGGGCAAATTACTCAAATCCAATTACTAGATTAACCTAAAATAAGTCACCATCTCCATCTCTATATCTTTCAACTTTCATATAACTCATATTTTTGGGATCCGAAATATGTTTCAAGTTCGAAGAAATTAGTTTTTAGATGAAATCTTTTAGGGGCCTAAAGAATTTTCAAGTAAGAATATCAAATATTGGAGAAATCTCAGACTCGTTGTTAGATCTAAATGGTAAATTCTCGCTCATTTTGGGCTCACATAGACAAAGAGATGAAGAGAGGTAGATATATATATATATATATATATATATATAGAGAGAGAGAGAGAGAGAGAGAGAAATAGAGAGATAGAGATAGATAGATATAGATAGAGAGAAAAAGAAAGAGAAAGATATTAATTATTGTAGATGGTGGTTGTGCGGCGGCTAAGGCGAAAGATGGATGACGGTTAGCGTGGGTGAGGCAAGTTTACTCGTTGCATACCCGAGTGGTTGTCCCCGTTGTACAGCATATCTCCTATGAGCTAGTTGTAACACCCTGATTCCTCCTACGTGTGATTTACTTGTCTTATAGTATGATTGACATGTTAAACATATTTGTTATACTTGTTTAAGTAGCATGTTAATTGATTTATGCTTTAATTCGTCATTTCATTTTATGTCTACAAGACTTGCGATGTTTACTACATTGTTTCGGGTTTGTTTCGGCCTTAGATTGAGGTTTGAATCATTCTAGGATGGCTTGGGAGTGTTTGGAAACACTTTTGGACAGCCTAAAAACATGTTAGATTGATCCTGGGGGTTATGCGGTCGCATAGTGCTGGCGCGTATAAACCACTCAATTCTCTGGAATTTATGCGGCCGCTCTGTTCACATAAAAGACCAGCCACTTATCTTGACTTTACTTTTTGGACAATTTTGACCAAATGAGTGGCTCTCCTTGAGCCATGTCATCACCTCCTCAAATCTGAAAATTTGGATCACTTAAATCAAGTGGAGAGAATTCATTCTCTCCATTTTCCCTCCATTGAAGCCATAGTGTGTGTGTGAGAGCTTTGGTGAGATTAGTGTGTGTGTTTGGGTTCCCGAAGATCGAACCACCCGATTGACGATCCGAGACCGTCATTGTGTTGGTGTTGAGTAAGGGAGCAACTTGTGTGGCTTCGATTTCATTGGCCTGATATTCGGTTCTAAGTAAGTTACTAAACCCCTTTTGTATGCTTTAAGCTTTGATGTATGCTAGTTCATCATTGATCATGTATGACTTGCTATAAATGTTGTTTTCATGTACAAATCCTATATTGAGATGAGTACATTATGCTTGTGATGTGTTCTTGGATGAACTAGGGTTTGAACATTAACCTTAGGATATGAATAAATAGAGAACTTGAGACTTGAAATTAGGTAATCTTGCATATAGCATTTAAACCCTAATTTTACAAACTTTATCAATGACTCTGAGAAGTTGATTTTAGGGAAGATTATGATCCCCCAAACAACATGTTAAATTACTACGAGGTTTAGAGTTTGATTGATCGAGATTCTAGTCCTCCGTGTTTTGGTACTATTAAAGTAGAGACTTGTGAATGGCTCTAATGTGTTGATGAGAATTATTGCGAATATGTGTTGAATGATAATCGGTGACAGAATAGAATAATCTACTTATCATTTGTCAAGTTCACTACTTTTGAACTTGATGGTTATTTGCATTAGATGAGTAAGAACATCTATTTATGCATTGTGTAAGTCCAGCTGGCGTCGTTGGTCGAGTAAGGTGGGACGACCTATAATCTTCACAAATCAAGGTTTGTGATCGCTATAAGTCGCTGTACCGAAATTTCACACACCTCTCTTCTGTTGGCCACAGTTGAGAAGTAGCCCCACTGTTGTAGCAATACGCATGGCTTTGGTTTGCTAGATTGAACTAAACGGTGATAATCGGGGACGTCGATACTACACACACGAGTATCGAGGCACATTTGGTTATTTGTGTATTGCAGGAGCAACGCAAAGATGGACAAAGAGAAATGATATCCTTTATAATGTGGTTTATTACAGGTACTTATGTGAACATCAAAGTGCTATGTATGATTTATGTGAATTGTATAGCAATGATGATGTTACATGTTCAGTTGTGATATATACAAATATATTATCTTGTTATGATTATCAGTTGAGCATTATGTCATGACATATAGTTGCATTTAGTAACTTATTGAGTTTCGACTCACCCCGTTTGTTGTTTATATGTTTTTCCTTAGATCCGAGCCAAGCAGGGAGTTCACGGTAAGGCCGGATAGTAGTCATTTAGCTCGCATGTGGTCTTTTGCTTTGTAACCCTTGGAGCTCTTTTGCTATTAGAGTTAGAAATTCTTTTGGTGAGGACGAATGGTCATGTAAAGTCATGTAGACTTTACTTTGGGTAGTATTGATACATTGTTATACTTATTATTCTTTTGGTAGCCGACACGTGTATGTCGAGCTTGTATACTCTGTGATATCTTTAATTCAGTTATTTTCCCAAGCATATTGTAGCTTGTGGTTTTTGTACAGTTGTTTCCAGCATGTTGTGGCCGAGGTAATTGTTGGTATAAATGATTTTATTCAAAATCTTATACTTGTGTTTTATTAGTTGGGTTCTGGCTGTAACGTGGCCGATGATTGATTTTATTTTATCAAGTTTTTATTATTATGGTTTAATGGTAAGCACGGGTTATTGCGCCACGTGCTTTTACTATTCGTTATTGTTATTTGCATTGTTGTTTTGGCGCGTCGATCTTAGAATTCCGTATTGGAATTCGGGTCGGGGGCCTCGGGGCGTCACACTAGTTCGACCCAATTTTCTCCCTCTTGCATAGATCATTCATCTGTTCCGATTTGTCCCCATGAATAGCAGAACCACGACATCATTACAGGTTCGATTGAGATTCACAATGAACGGGTAGATCTTGTTGCTAACGCGGTGTTTTCCACCATGACGAGCTTAATTATTTTTTTACAGTTAAGGCCTCATCAAACTTACCAACACTGTAGACTTGCTATGCCTTGTCGTCAGTGGCGATAGCACCATAGACGGGGTTTTCACTTTGGAGGCGGCGGTGGCTTTGGGGTGAAAGTTTGGTCTTAATTTATGTGGTGGGTTTGATTTGGATTGTGTTTATAAAAGAAGAGGGGAAGGGAAAATTTAAGAGAGTTGATATTTACACCCAGACAATTGCTGAGTACACCCCATGCCATATATTACTAAATTGCCATTATAAATTTTAACTTAAATACTCATATTTGTCCGGTAAAGGTGCCGAACAGCACTATGGGTGTTCGGTAAGGGTGCCGAAAAACCATAGTGTTGTTCGGGAAGGGTGCCGAACACCACTATGGGTGTTCGGTAAGGGTGCCGAACAACTTAAAAAAAAAAAAAAAAACTCAACAGACTCTGTGATGGAGGTGGGATTGACTGGTGTGGGTGGAGGGGAAGGAGGAGGAGGAGGAAGGAGGGAGAGGAAGGCAGGTGTACTAGTGGTGGTGGTGGTGGTGGAGGCGAAGGAGGGAGGCGGAGGGGAGGCGAGAAATAAGGGAGGAAGGAATAAGGGGGTGGGCTTGACGGGTGTGGGGGGGAAAGGTGGAGGAGGAAAGATGGAGGGAGAGGTAGGTGGTGGTGGGGGGGAAGGAGAGAGGGGGAGAGGGAGGTGGGAAAGGAGGAGGAAGGGGGTGGGTTGACTAGTGTGGGTGGTGGTGGGGGGGAAGGAGGAGGAGGAAGGAGGGAGGACGGGGGTGGGTTGCGTGGGAGGGAGAAGGGGGTGGGGTGTGGCGGTGGGAGGGGGAAGGTGGAAGAAGCGGGGGGGGTGTACTCGGTAGATATGTTAATTTTGGGAAAAATTTTATAAGGGTATAATAGAAAATTGAGGGGGTGTACTTAGTTTTTAAGTGGTGAAAAATATTAGGGTGAGGTGTATTAAGTAATTGGGTGTACTCAGTAAATTAATTGGTGCAAATAGCAATTCTCAAAATTTAATTTAAGAAAATGAATAATTTCTTTTTTGACATTTTAACCTCTTTATTTAGTGTTCTACATAAACGGAGAAAAGACCCAATCCCCCACCCCACCCCCGTCCCTCGTGTAAGGCACGTGATGGATTTTCATTAATTTTTTAATGCCAGACACAATCATGGACCATATTGGGAAAAATGGCAACATCAATCATGATTATAGGGTAAAACGTAGGTTGAGGGGCACTTTTTTAATTTGGTGAAAACCTTAGGTTGCTAAATGCTCTCGGCAATTTAGTAAAATTTGTGGTTTTAAACTTTTCTTTTCTTTGATTTCATTAGCTTTTCTTTATCTCTTAATACTTTTTTCTACAATCTTTATACATACGACCGAATACAATTCAATTTTAGTCGCTTTCTAACAAGGTTTAAAATAAATATCCAACACTTGAATAGCTTGCTTCTCACTGCCTTGAATTTTCAAAAATCAATTCACCCAATAACCCCAAATGTGGATTGTTGACATTGACTTTGTCGACCCACCTATATTCTTTTTTTCCTTATTGTTGAACTCTAAGCCAATCATAGAGTAATAATCACAGTGCAATTAATAACATGATTTAAATAATTTCATTTGATAAAATCAGACAAGATTTCAATAATTTCAGTAGTCTTAATTAATTATAAATATGAATTCAATAATTTCATTGTTATAGGAGTACTAAACTAGTAATTAGAGAAATTAATAATACTATTAGGAAATCACATGATGTCAATAATCTGTGGGTCTATACTCTATTTAAGTTTGGTCTCGTGAAGGGACAAACTTGCGGGCGGTTCGTAGTTTCGACTTTAGAGCAGTGGCGGAGTTTGCTGATTGGGTCCCAGCGTTCCGTGTGCCTTCCTTCCGCCATTCCCCACTCCCACCGCATGTTTAGTACATTTTCAAATGTCCGTATTTTATTTGAACTAATGAATAAAACATATACGTGGTGCCCAAAATAAATTATATTTTGTTTTAATTGAAATAGTTTATGGTCTAATACGTGAAGTAGCATCTATTAGTAAAATAAGACTTTAGAAAAAATAAATTAGTTAAAAAGTAAAATTTTACATAATAACATTTCCTAATTGTATATGCCTATAGATTAGAATAACATCATTTTTTTAACGTAATATTGAGCGTGGCATAAGCAACCCATTTTATCTTACGAAAGTTACGTTTCAATCTTTAAAAGTGGGTTAGGCCAATCCAAAGTTGCCCCGCTCAATATCAGACCGACTTAGGGCCAGCTTGGGGCCGACTCATCAAGCTGGTCTATTTTTAATAATTATGTTATTTTTAAATAAAAATTTTATATTTTTTATTTTTAAAATTATAAAATATATAATTCATAATATTTTTTTTAATACTACGATTTACGTATTTTAAAATTCTTAAAAAATTAATTTAACTTAAAAAAGTTAAAATAATAATTTAAGAATGAAGCAAGTATTTATTTTTTTTACTTTAGAAATAATTTCGTGCTAAATAAAGGCATAGACCAAATGACCAATGTCCATTATTGCTCAACCAAAAAAATATAAGCTGAGCCAAAAGTGTCATATTTGCTGTGGACAACCATGACAGAACTCCATGTGAACCGCATCATGCTCACCCACAACCGTCCCATTCCATTATCCTATACCATCACACCTCAAGATGCGTACTCTCCCAAATTCTCCTCTCTCCTCATTATTCCCATCCATACGTGGAATCCATCTAGCGCCAGCCATCATCTTGTAGATAACGTACGTGGCGTCCCACCATTACCCCTACCTCAAAAAACCGTCAGTTAAACGGCTCCCTTCTTTGTCCTCTTTTTTACCTAAGCCCACAGTTTCCCGCAAACACCTAACCACAGTCACAAAATGAAAATTTAAGACCCACTTCCAACCACACCCCTAGTTAGGTCCAACCATTTATAACCCACTCTCTCATTATAATATTACAAAAATCCCCCCTCAAAACCGCTTTCCCTTTCCTATAAATACATAGCTTGAGTAGAGTTAGGTTTGCCAATTTAGACAGCCAAACCCGGCTTTAAGAAATACACTGCAGCCCTCTCCTCCTTTCTCTCTCTCTCTCTCTCCTCACTCACTCACTCACTCCAACGAAAATGGCGGCTTCTAACAGAAGGAAAAGCGGACCTGTGCTCCGTTCCCTCTCTCCTGCCGGAAGGTACTACACCTCTCCTTCCGCCTCGGCTTCGGCCTTTGCTTCCTCCAGTTCTGCCTTTTCATCAGGTCCGTCCAATAACTTCTTTCAAAGGTCGGCGTCTCCGACGCGCGTGAACCTCTACGGAACCACGCCGTCTGCCTCGTCCGTACGCTTTTCCATTGACCGTCCGATTTCCCCTAGCCGGTCCATCTCCGCGGTGCCACGCAACCAGATGGTGAAGAAGCAATTACAGACGCAAAAGAGGACTTGTATGTGCTCGCCCACGAATCATCCAGGTTCGTTCAGGTGTAGCCTTCATAAGAATGTTGCTAACAACCACCAGACGATGTCATATCCTTCCAACCGCTTGAACGCCCGTAGGTCGGCTATGACTAACTCGCTGGTTCGAATTGGTACGGTGGAAGGCGATTTGGTGAAGCGAGCTCTCGCGGCGTTGATTCGGCCTTCGTCTCACCAGCAGAAGAGGCGCACCTCGTTTCAGCCGAGGCCTAGTCGGCTCTCCGTCATGTCCAAAGCTGAAGAGTTGTGATTGTTGATTAATTTCGGTACGTTGACCAGTCAATCCTTCAGAAATCGTTATTTTCCCCAAAAGTTCTGATTTCCCGGCGACGGACGCATGCGATTACTGGGATTTGACAGTTGCTGTGACATCAGATCCCGGCGAATCCTCGATTAGAGAGGTCGGAACGGACTTTTTTTATATTCCGGTGACCGAAAGCCCTAAAGGACATAAAATGCCTTTCTGTGGTGTATATAGATATAGATAAAGATTATATAATATCAGTTGCTGCCATTAATGGCTAATCAAGCAGCGTCAAGCATCTAATCTTCTATATCCTTAAAAATCTAACTGCAAAAAATCTAACAGGACAAATCCAGATTTATACGACTCTCTTAACTCCGTAATTCCAACCTCGATTGACTTGGCTTTCCCATTCAGATGAGTTCTCCGATCCGTTCAGTGCGTGTGATTGTGTTGTGTTCTCTTGGTTGATTCCGTTTGCGTTCCGTTAGCTCCCGTTCCGTTTCCCGTTCAGTGTGGTGTGACGTTATCCGTGTCTAGTGCGTTTTGTTGGGTTGTATGCGTATGGACCGCGTACGTTTCCCGGCCAGGTAAAGCTTTTAAATATTACTATCAGTTATGCTTTCTAATTATTTTTGAATAATTAAACTGTTTGTTCATGACCTGTGATTCTTTTTGGTTTGTTGAAGACAGCCTGGAATTTTGATTTGAACTTGGAATGATATCCTCCTTCCGTCCTTGGCAAATCCGACATTTGGAGAACATGAATAACGGGCCCTATTGACGGAGATTTGCCCAGATAGTGAAAATTTTAGCCGAGATCACAGACAGATTTTAAAACAAAAGTGCACACTAGCGAATTGTTGGGGAAATATATATTCGATACATCGCCTTCACCACCCACTACCCGTGGCTGTGGGGTTGCCCACTATGATACTTTTTCCAGGACATGGAGATGGCAAAGGAATTTAGGAGGATAAGGAAACTAGAAACTTCAAAGATTAATTGGGAAAACAAGTGGACTGAAAAAACTTTTTATTTAACATATTCAAGTCGGATAAATATTTGAACGATAAAGAATTTTGAGAAAATTTGTACCTCTCTGAATTAAACAGACGGACTAATTACTTGATTAAGACATGATTATATAACTATATATGATAATAATTATTATGTGGAACTAGTGTATTTTTCGTATAGATCCTAAATTTGAAAATTTTAATGTACGAAATACTCGGGTAAATAATTTATTATATTATTTTGAAAATTTTTTTTAAAGAGTTAATTTTTTAAACTTTTTTTTATAATTATGATTAAATTTAATAATATTAATATATTTTTTAATAATTAAAATTTTTAAACATACAGAGTAAATAACAAAATACTTTTATGTGAATGTTCTTTTGATTTTGTATAAAAGACAGCAAAACGTATTAGACTATTATTGAGCCTTGTAGAGATGAGATTCCTTTTCCATGAAAAAAGAGAATTATAGTTCCTCTCATTTTTACGAAAAAGGAGTTTTTCTTTTTGTATTTATACCAAATTAAAAAATATACTCCATATATTATACTTTTTTATTTTTAATTTAATTTTTTAAAATATATTTGTATATGTGTATTAATAAAAACTGTTCAATAGGAGGGATAGCTCTTCGTTCCAATTTTCTTTAATTCATAATAAAATTAATTAAGTATATAATATCTCGAGTTTAACATGATTTTTGATTTTTTTTTTCTTTTTCTAACTGATTGGGGGAGTAGTAGATGTTTTCTTTCACACTTTCACCCAATTTTATTTGTTGAAGATATTCTTAAATCTAAATATATAATTTTAATAAGATATTTTTAGTAAAATACTAGTCCAAGGAACGAAATTATTTAAATATTAATAAATTTTATAGCTAGTCATTTCAAAGAAATGCATATGCAATAATGCAGCTTCAAATTTGTTTAATTTAAAAAAGTAAAAATTGAAGGAAAAGAGAATTGGAAAGTTTTTGAAGAAAAAGAGTGAATAATTATATTCTATATATAGACGTGTATGATAATAATTGATAAAATCAATATTACATTCAACCTTTTTCAAATCTTACAAACAAAATAGACAAGTACTGTATTCAATTAAGTTTATTTTTGTACATTTTTTTTCTTTTAGGTTCGAAGGTAATTTGTTAGTTAAGTTTTACTACGCAAATTTCTGAAAGGCAAAAAGAAATAAAATAAATGTACGGAAAAAAGAGCTCATTCATTTGTTGGAGTTCTTAATGATTACTCCCTCCGTTCCAGGCAAAAGAGTTCACTTTCCTTTTATAGAAGTTAACATAAGACTAAATTAAATAAAAAATTTACATACTTTACTTATATTTTAAGAAATAAAATTTCACTAATTAAAAACTATCTTAGTAATACTATGGATTACAACTTTAATAATTTTGTAAAAATACTAAATTTATGTTAATTATTGGTCAAATTTTAGCTTAGTTGACCAAAAAAAAATCAAAACTGAACTCTTTGCCCAACGGAGGGAGTATTTTTCAGATGTTTTGTGTGGCTGTGTCTATTTAACGGGTTACTATTTGTGATATTTATTCATAGTTTTTACTTTCATTCTCTTTAACTCGATTATTTTCTTATTTGTTTTTTTTTTTACGCATCTCATAATTATCAAAAGAAATTATGAATTATAAAAAAAACTTGTAAAAATAGTTATAGGCTAGGGGAATTCTTAGATAAAAGTGAGTTAGCTAAAATGTGAATGTGAATGCGAATGTGAAGTGCAAGATTTTTTTAAAAATGAAATGGAAAGGAGGAAATGAAAATTTTATCTGTCTACAAAAATTTAGGTGCTTCTAAAACTTAGATTTGTGAAAATGTACATTATTTTTAAATTCTATAAATATTCAAATTTCATAGAATTTAAATAGTGTAGAATTTGCTTTCAAAATCATAACAATTTCATGGTTTGGATAATGTGTAGGATTTAATTGTAATTCTAAATTATAATTAAAATAAGATTTAAATAAAATGTCAAATAACTAGTCTAGTATAGTGGTTTTAGTGGTTAGTGATTTTTAATAGCAAACGTACAAACCTTACTAACAACAAAATTAAAAAGCTTTTTATATTTTAAAAAATAAATTCTCCTTCCATCCCTAAATTATTATCTTCCTTTCATTTTTTGTCCGTCCCAAAATAATTGTCTTGTTTGAAACTTTCCTTTTTTAACATCACTTTTACTATTTTACCCTTACTTTTTCTACCTACTTTAATTATGGGCCACATACATATGGGTATTAAAGGAAACTACACACTATATCAATATTAATAATTAAGTTAATTATTTTTTCTTAATCCGTGTGCTGGGTAAAACAAGACAATAATTAAGGGACGGAGGGAGTAACATATAGTGGTGATGGTTAACGGCGACGGAGGGGTGGCGGCCGAAATTGGTGGCGTCTGGCAGCAGTGGCCGGAGTTGGCGGTCGGCTGATGACTGCCAGATGTGGTGGCCGGCAGCAGCGGTCGGTGGCGGTGGTGGGGTGGCGGCCGAAATTGGTGGCTACGGGAGGTTGTTGTCGGAGGTGGCGGTGGTGGTGGCGGTCAGCGGCGGTGGTTGGAGGTTGTGGTCGGTGGTGGCGGCCGGCGGCGATGGTGGTGGTGGTGGTGAAAGAAGGGTTAATTGTTATTGTGTTAAATAATTAAGGAAAAAAGGGTAACAAAATTGTTATTGTGTTAAGCAAATTTTTGTCCGTTGATGTTGCTGATGGCGATGCGAATTGATGGAGGCGGAGCCGAGGAACAGGAGATGGGAGTTCAGCCGTCGGTCTCAGAATGATAGAGGAGTAATTGTCGACAGTATTGAGAGAGAGAAAAACTAATTCGTGGCACTTTGAGATATTAAAGAAAAATAATAATTAAAAACTATATATATATATATAAATATAATATTAATATATATATAAGAGAAATGGGCCCTTGAAGGAACATGCCCAAAATTGGCCCTGAATTTTATGGCGGTTTGGAACCGACGATTCACGATTTCTTAAAAATGCAAATCGAATCCAAACTATCCTAATTCAGTTTTGATTTATGAGGGTTAACAGTTTGGATATTTCACGATTTGAACGGTTTCAAAATTAATTCAATTCTAATTTTTGAAACCGAATGGGCGTGTCTAATTTTACCTTTCAAGCAAGTTGCATTTCAAAATCAACAAGTAATATCTTCAACTTGAGATCATATAGGCAACTTTGTTTGGTTTGGCTTATATCATACTAGTCCATTTTTTATTAGCTATATATCCGCAGGTGTTGACTAACAAAGAATTAAGAATATATACAGTTCATCAACTTCAAGTTTAAGAATTCATTAAAAGGTGATGACTCATCTAATTTACACTTATTTGTGGTGTCAAATCTCATTCGAATTGCGAGAAAGTTGACCCACCCTAGAGTTATGCATCCCAAGGGAGGTGATCATGCCAAAAAGCTCCTTGTGATCACATCGAATTTATGTGTGTAGCTAGCTTCTAATCAGGGTGCCCTAGCTCTTAAAAGACGTCTCCTGTCAGGACCAAACCGTCGTGAGTGAGATGAGTTCCTAGCTGTAAGACAATGAAAACACCGTCAAGGATGTCGGGGTTTTACCCGACTAGCACCCTCCGGTGTGAGAATCAGTATCTCAATAAATGTATGGACAGTTTTGTGTTAAATGCTAACTGATCACTCACAGGAAGTAAAGATGGGAGTGTTTGGTGCTAGTAGTAAATGTGATTCTCTAGTATATTAGTTTGTTCTTGGGAGTAAATGCAGCTTGGTTTTTAATTAATGAAGTAATTCCTTCCCTTTTATAGCCAGAAATGTCGTGTTGAAAAGGTAAGAAGTTAGTCACCTAGTCCTGGGAGAGTTGGTGATTATCAGAGCACCCATTCCTCTGTCAGTCTGCAGAGGCAGGATAGAAGTTTCCGTCTTGAAAATGGGGAGAAGCCATAAATGCTACTGTTGCTTCATTCAGAAGAAATCTCTTCTCTCAGTTGGAATGTCTTGCCTCTCCCAGAAAATATGCTGACATACAGTGAGCATTAAATGCTTGATGTTGACTTCGTTCCGAGGATAGATATTCTGGAAGTCGAGGTTCTTGCGAGGATACTTGTGGAGATGTGCCGAGGTCGTCGAGGATATGTGGAGATGTGCTGAGGTTGAGCTCGTATGATAACCACGGCAGTAAACTTTAGTCAGGAACCTCGTCTTGAGTCCTCGGCGGAGTCCTCAGTTGGAATGCTCGGTTACCCAGAGGGTCGAGCTGCCTTGCTCGTCGTGTAGGCTGGGACCTATTAGGACTGTTGTGAAAAACACGTAGAATGGGTATTTAGGAGAATCCCATCAGTTGGGAATGATGCAAAGAAGATTTTTATGTTTATTTTCAAAGAAGGTTCGATAATGAAGCGTAATCAAATAAAAAGAGATATAGTATATTAGCTGGTACATAGCACTAGATCTAGATGTGAGGACCGTATACATGAATGGGTTCAATATGATCATGTCGTAATGAAGCGTTTCTATTGTTATTAAAACTAGAAATTAAAAATATTTTTCATTCTAAAAAAATAAATATTTTTACATTTTATTTTTTAATAAATAGTCTTATTTTTGAACATATATAACTAATTTTTAATTTTTTTTAACAAAGTTTCTCTTTTAAAATAATACTTTTTTGGTTCCTTCCAAAAAAAAATATGTTGGGAGAGTTTAATAGTTAAGAGGAATATAAATATTAAAATGCAATTGAACAAAAGTGCGTATATACAATTTTACGACGGAAGGGGTATGGCCTTTGTCAGATCGGATCCTCTATTCTAAAATGGTATTTCATCTCATATTCTAACTATTGGATGTGTGCCACATGTGCATGTGAATAAACAACATTAATTACCCCGTGATTTTTTATGCACATGTAGCGCACATCTGACGGTTGAAATAGGAAATGAAACACTATTTTAAAATAGAGGATCCAATTTGGGCCTTTGAGATTGAGATAAGCCAATTATTTCTAAAAACTCGCTCTCCATTAATCATTTCTTCTTCTTCTCGCCCTTTACCTCATTCTTTTTGGACAATATAAATGCCTTTCACTTAAAATACAGAGAGGCATCAAGTGGTTGTCACTATCAAAGTCCGGAATTTTGTATCAACGTATCAAACCCTCCAAAATGGAACACCTTTTTAAAGAAATAAAGGATCTTATCCGCGGTGCATCAAGACACGATCTTCTATTGTAAAAAGGTATTTTATTTTATATTTTAATTATTAAATTTTCATCACGTGTATATAAAAATAAATAATATTAATTATTTCGTAATTTTTTATGCAGTGAAGATTCGACAATTAAAATAAAAAATAAAATACATTTTTAAAATAGAAGATTCTATCTAATTGGTGCACTACGATGAATAAATACATACTATTGTGTTGCTGAGTAGTTTAAAATTATATAAGGTTCATTACTACTTTAATAAAATAATGTGTCATCATTAATTGAATATTTTTTCAACACAATACATACTATTGTGTTGGGAATATAATGCATCAAATAAACAAGTAACCTAGTAGAACCACGGGACAATTGAATATTTTTTCAAACCCTCCTAAGCTAAAATTTGAATCTATAAGTATTCCAGCATGGCCACTTCGTCTCTGGATAAGGTTTTTAAAATGATGGGGTAGGGCTGCCTAGAAGATTGTTACCTTTTATTTTGGAGTATTATTTTTTTTGGTAAGAATTGATGCCAACTTTTGTCACTATTTATAAAACAAAATAGGGTTAAATGAACTATTAGTCCTTGTATTTACAACTTTCTAACATTAGTTACTGATTTCAAAAAGTAAAAATTAGGTCAAAAGTATACTTTTTTTTGTACGCTAGTGGTCCCTCCGTTGGATGCCGTTAGAATTTTGACCGTTAACTCCCTATACGTTGCGCACATGAGTTTATTTAGGGCAAAAAAGTAACTTAATCTCTGTTCCTCTCTCTCACAACCGTTCTTCTTCCTCTCTCTCCTCTCTTTTCAGTTCAATATTAATAAAATTTGAAGGATCTACAATATTAATAACACTTGCAGAAGTGGAGAAATTGAGGAAGTTTGCGAGGTGTATTAGGTTGTTGTTTCAGGTCGTGGATGACATTCTGGACGTAACAAAGTCGTCGGAGGAGTTGGGGAAGAAGACGGTAGGGACGGATTTGGTTGTGGATAAGGTTACTTATCCGAAACTAATGGGATTGGAGAAATCAATAAAATTTGCAGAGAAGTTAAATCGAGAGGCTAAGGAGCAGATTTCTGGGTTTGATCCGAGAAGGCGGCTCTGTTGATTGCTCTGTCGAATTACATAGCTTACAGGGGTAATTAGAGAGTTTTATTGGAGTTGATTGCTCTGTATGTGTGTGTGCGCACGTGAGAGAGAGAGAGAGAGAGAGAGAGAGAGAGAGAGAGAGATGGTATGAAACGTCTTTAAATCATCTGTCTCAACTTTGTGTACCAATCTCTGTATAACCTCAAATCTTAACATGTGTCCCTCATTCTAAGACCGTGTTAACGGCGTAAGCCTGTTATTACGAAAGAAAAGTAGCAAAAAATTATCCCCAAAATTACTGCACATGATTTTTCAATCTCCACCCAACTTCTTTTCTCTCTCTCTTTCTCAATGGCAAAGAAACCTATTCTCCTCTGTATGACAAATAATCTCATCTTCAATTTTCTTCTCTTCAACAGAGCCCCTAGCTCATCACTTTCATTTTATTATAAGAAAATGCTGCAATCAATCACTTCAGCCAAAAATCATAAGTACCTTATTTGTGAATTAAAGCTCTTGTGTAATGTTAAGTTACCAACTGATCTAAAAGCTTAAGCTGTTAGAAAGGGGCCCAACAATGTATATCAATCTCAATACTCCCCACCATCAGGGCTTCATAAACCAAACAAAGTGACAACATGCACTCACATGACTTTAAGCACCTCAGGTACACCTTATCCTATAACACATTATGTTAATTGTGAACGTTTCTGTGCGCAACATAGACATTTTCATGCAGCCATAACAGGGGAACGTGAACCAAATTCGTTTAAAGAAGCAATGCAGAGTCCTAGATGGCGAGATGCAATGACAAAGGAGATTAAAGCTCTTGAAGAAAATGGAAATTGGTCTTTGGAAAGCCTACCTCAAGGGAAGAAAGCTCTAGGAAGTAAGTGGGTATACAAAATAAAGTATAATTCCGATGGAAGCATTGAAAGGCTCAAGGCTAGACTCGTGATTTTTGGGCATCATCAGGTGGAAGGAATTGATTATACAGAGACGTTCGCTCCGGTTGCTAAAATGGTGACAGTTAGAACTTTTCTTGCTATTGCTGCCATTAAAAATTGAGAGGTTCATCAGATGGATGTGCATAATGCATTCTTGCATGAAGATTTGCATGTGGAAGTATACATTAAAGTCCCTCTAGGATTCTTGATGACTACTCCTAATCAGGTTTGCCGACTTTGAAAATCATTATATGGTCTTAAGCAGGCTCCGCGATGTTGGTTTGCTAAGTTAACTGCTGCATTGAAGCATTATGGGTTTGTCCAATCATACTCTGATTATTCCTTGTTTATCTTCCTAAAAGAAAAAGTTCAGATTAATGTGTTGGTCTATGTTGATGACTTAATCATTGCCGAAAATGATAGTGTGGCTTTGGGTGTTTTTAAAGATTATTTGAGCAGATGCTTTCATATGAATGACCTAGGCATTTTGAAGTATTTTTTGAGGCTGAAGGTGGCCCGCAATCACGAGGGCATTTTTCTTTGTCAACGAAAATATGCTCTCGACATTATTTCAAAGGTTGGGCTGTTGGGTTCCAAACCAGCTACTTCTCCGATTGAGCAGAAACATAAGCTGGCACTCGTAGACAGTCCGCTGCTCGTTGACTCAGAGAAGTATAGGCATCTTGTGGGTTGACTTATCTATTTATCTGTCACTAGGCCGGATCTCACATATTCAGTTCATATATTGTCCTAATTCATGCATCATCCTAGATCCAAGCATTGGGAAGCAGTTCTCCGCGTTGTTCGTTACTTGAAGGGGAACCCAGGACAGGGCATTTTTCTTCAATCTAATAGTGAACTAGATTTGATCGGTTAGTGTGATTCTGATTGGGCAACCTGTCCTCTTACCCGTCGTTCTTTGACGGGATGGTTTGTGTTTCTTGGTTCTTCTCCCATTTCCTGGAAAACCAAGAAACAACACACTGTATCTCGTTCTTCTGCGGAAGCCGAGTACAGATCCATGGCAGCGTTAACATGTGAATTGAAGTGACTAAAGCGTCTTCTTCAAAACTTGGTAGTGAAACATTGGAAGCCAATGCGGCTATATTGTGATAGCCAGTCTGCCTTGTATATTGCTCAAAACCCGATTTTTCATGAACGGACAAAGCATATAGAGGTGGATTGTCATTTTGTGCGCGATGCGATTGCGAAGGGACTGGTGGCGCCCTCTTACGTCCCTACGACATTGCAGTTAGTAGACATGTTTACCAAAGCCTTGGGCAAGACACAGTTTGATTTCCTTCTTCGCAAGTTGGGTGTTTGGGACTTGCACGCTCCAACTTGAGGGGGGGTATTGAGATCGAGAGACGTACGTGCGTCGTACGCCCGAGAGACGTGCGCAACATGGGTTTCACCTTATGTATTTTTTGTATAACTTTAATTGAGAAGTTTGTCATATTATAGAATTCTTATTTTAGGCAAACACTTTAAAACTTTCTGTCTTTAACAATGTATAGGACGGTGGGATTCCTTGGTCATAAAGGTATAGGAGTATATTTTTCTAAGAGTTTCGTCTGTAGTGTAAGAAATAAGTGTATTTGACTTTTGATTAGAAGGTTGTGTGTTTAATATTGTTTTATGTATGTTCTAAACTTTTTATAGCCTAATTATTATTACGCGGGCAAGCCCTAAAACCTGGCGGGCCAGCCCTAACGTGCGAGTTAAATGGTACGGGAAAAAAAAAACACGGATTTTAAACGGGTCAAAAATATTAAACCCTAACTTAAATTTTTTTTCCGATTTAAACGGGTCAACCCTACGTGTCGTGACCCTTTTAACATCTCAAACGTAGAGAGTACTGTTTCAAATCTGGGTTTATTACTCTTAAAAGTTTTTAAAATTATTTTTTATATTTTTAACATTAGTTTAGCAAAACACTTTTAATCTTCAACACAAAGGGTATAAATTCGAGTTTAATTATAGATCTCGATTAGGTTCGAACTATAAGAATGCAACTACATTAAAATTTAGTAGATAGAGATTTACCGATCTTGTAGCCCTATCCAACTCAGAGATTTCCATCTATTTTTAACAGAAAGATTTCATGTGTCGTGAATGTGCATTTTTTATTTATTTATTTTCTCTCTTTCCATCGACATGTTGCTTGCATGCAGTGTCTTATTTATTATTAAACCTATTGTACAGTGAAAGCAAATAAACAATTAATTAAGCAAATAATAATTATCAAACAAAAAGAATTGGAAGAGAAGAGATATAATTTGGGGTTAACGATTGTCGTATATTCTTATTCCAACATTATACACATTTTAGGGTTATAACTTATATAAATAATACAAGACCTAGCCCTAAATTTACATAGGTAAAGAAAACTAAAAATTGATGATTTGGCGTGGGGTGCTCGCGCCAGCCCAAGTGTCGCGACCACGCTAAGTACTGGATGTCTAAGTGATAACCCGAAGTCATCACCTGTTTAATTCCAATATAATCATAGTCAAATTTAAATTTGAAGCGGAAAAAAACACGAGTCGTATTCCTAAGAATACTCAATCTCATATATAACAAAATTTTGTTAATACAATTCAACAATCTCGATCAAACCCAACTCTTATCTCGCTTTCTACCCTATCTCGCAGCTAGCTTCACTTTCAATGCGCACTCTGATCAACTCAAACCTACAAAATCTCAAATAACTGGTGGGGGTGAGATTGTGAGCCCAGCAAGAGAAAGTATACACAATACCACAGAATAGAACATGCCAAAATATTCAAATGTCTTGTGAGCCCAACTTAAAACTTTTGTGAAATGTTTTACAATTTATAATTTCTGAGAACTAAAGTTTATACTCCCTTCGTCCCTTAACTATTATTTTGTTTGACCCGACACACGGATTAAGAAAAAATAATTGACTTGATTATTAATATTTGTAAGTGTAATTTTTTTTAATGACCATGTGTATGTGGCCCATAATTAAGTAGGAAAAAAAAAGGTAAAATAGTAAAAATAATGTCCTAAAAAGAATTTATTTTTACAAAATAATTATTTTAAAACAGATAAAAAGATAAATAACGACAATAATTTAGGGACGAAAAGAGTACAAGTTATAATATAGGATTATAACTTTTGATAATTAAAGTTCTTAAAGTTTTTAAAATGTACTATAACTTTTGATAGGCTAAAGTTTTTAAAGTTTACAATTAATAACTTTCGCAAAAGTTCAAAATAAGTTACTCCCTTCGTCCCTAAATTATTCTCTTGTTTGATTCGGTATATGAATTAAAAAAATTAATTGACTTGATTATTAATATTGATTTATTGTGTAGTTTTCTTTAATACTCATGTGCATGTGGCCCGTAATTAAAATAGAGAAAAAAATAAAAATAAAATGATAAAAGTGATATCCTAAAAAGAAAAGTTTTAAACAAAACAATTATTTATAGATGGACAAAAAAAAAGTAAAATAATAATTTAGGGATAGAGAGAGTATAACATATGTTATTGCAAATTTTAATATTTTTTAAAAATAAAAAAATATTTATTAGGTGTCTAATTATGTTTAGTTCTACATTAACTGATCCACATTCAGCGAACTGTGATGTGTTTTCTTCCTAATCTTACTACTCCCTATCCCAAGTAGGACGTACGTATGGGTCGGAGTCGGACAAACAAGGCCCCACGGTCACGACAAGCAGTCCGTCCACATGATGAAGACTGAAAGAGGAAAGGCGATGGCTCTTTTTGGATGATGCCGGGGCGGAAACCCATGCCGCATGGACCCCCTGCTCTCAACTTCGTAATCGTGGGAATGAGCTGTATTACATACAAATTAACTCACCATAGGAGGGAAGTCGACGACAACACCCTCTCTCTCTCTCTCTCTCTCTGAGTCGATTTTGATTACGACTTTCTTGTCTGACTTGTTTCTTTCTTGGGGGGTTAGCTGGCCTGGCCAGGCCTGCCTACTAGTTTTTCGTTTTCAATGTTCAAACTCGTCACAACCAACTATCCTCCCTACGCACTATTAAGAGTTTCTTTACAAATTGAGTAATCACTCTTCCCATCACAACTCAACTCGATTCGATTTTACTCAGCATTTATCCTAATCACTTGTATACATGATATGACTTGGTGATTTAAGATTTCAGTTCAGTAATCTCAAATATTTTAATTGCAAAATCATATTCGTAGTAGTCTAGCAAAATTTGATGCTGATTGTCAAAATTTGTTAATTTAATTTAAAGGTTTCAATTTTATATGGACATTTTTGAAAATCACATACCATCTTAAATTTATAATATAATCAAAATTATTATTTTTTTAATTTATGTTGAGTCAAACATAATATTTTCTAAGAATCGATGGTATATAATAAGGGTTTGGCTAACATGTACGCATTTAAAAACCTAGATTTAGTAAATTTTGTTTTGAAAATCACCTGTGTACACAAATTTTAATGTCATTAAGAAAATTCTCAAGATAAAATATACTAAAAAAATGGAGTATCATATAGTTTTTCCTATATAATAATTGCAACAAACAGGAATCTTGATCAAAATTGAGACTGGGGGAAGTCCCTGGAGTTGGGCTTACACTGTGTACAATTTTTGAACCATCAAAACAAGTCAAGTTTTGTCTTACCTTCCTAACTAAGTAAATCTCTTAGGACCTTTCCCGGCTTCTAACACAAACACACAGACACACAAGAAAGGACGATTTGGGATGGATAAGTCTAAGAGGTGGCCTAAGTGCAGTTCAGGTATATCACTGGGTGGGCCCATGTGCGTGCATGCTTAGTGGCCAACTAATACAATCGTAGATTTGATCTTACGTGTTTATGGGTAATTAACATCCTCAATCATATGTGATAATTTTTATCTCTTCTTTTACATTCAATTAAAAGAGACCTCTCCAATGTAATTGTAAATTTGATCCTATATAGCATGAGTCTCACAACTGAAGTAAAAATAAAGATGAGATTTAGTTACTATTTTTTAATTTAAAAAATATTGACTAGAATGTCTCCACACCCTCAACTAAAATATGAAAAATTCACATTCTCATCCACAATATGAAAAAAATTAGTCGCTACGTCATACTCACGAGCTTCTTTCACAGCTGCATTAAAAAGAAAAAAAAAATTTTCAAAGAAGATGTCAATCTCAGGTAACACCCACTTTTATTCACATTCACGTTAACAATGGAGAAGCTTTTAGGATAAGCTTGCACCTACCCGGAGGTTGGGATAAGAACATTGAATTTTTTAGAAAAAAATTTAATTCTTAAATGTTTAAAAGAATAAGAAATTAAGAATACTGTTCTCTTGGGTTAGTGATTTGTAATCTATAGGATTATAATTAATAAATATTTAAGGTACTGGACCAAATTTTTTTAGTTAATTTATTGTCTTATTTTGTGTAGTTATATAAAGTTTTATGCTTTTGTTCAGTCGTAGAAATAAATCATTTTTAGCAAGATTGTTAATAATAATAGAAATATAGTGGAGTAGTATGATTAAGAACAAAGCAATTTTTATAAGTTGCTATCATCATGTCTAGTGTGGGGCCAGAAAGTGATAAGATTAGAAATGACCTTGTATTACAAGATCTAAATCCCCACACAACCTAAAGAAACTGAATCCATTGAATCTTAGTATGTCACTAGGGTTACTGATTTTTGCCATTGAGAGATCGAGGAGGATATTCTATGATTTTTATCAGCTAGATCTATCTCAATGTTAAAAATCTTGATACTGTGTTCAATCGACGTGTTTGCTCTTCTTGTTCTTGTTGTTGGCCGGGCCACTAACGGAGGATGTAATGTAATCTTGGGTTGTCTCTCCTTTTTGCCAAACCATTTTGATGGGCTAAACCATATTGTCTTTTATGGTACCCCATTGCAATATCGTTTACCTCATGACTTGGGAGATTATTTTTGTTACTCCATGCAATTTGCTATTAAAAATACAATTTAATCAAGAGAATAGTTAAATTAATTTTAAAATCTTAAAACTACAATTATACTATGTGCAAAATTTGGGCCGGTCCCTTTTAGACAATTTTCATTCGCTAAAATTCACTATAATTGTTTTCAACCGAAAAATGACACTTTTGTTGCGAAATGTCATCTATGTCCTTTAAAAACACGGAACAGTGCACGCTATGCATCGCAAAAATAAAAAACAATGCATCGCAACCCAACACGGTGAACATAAAAATACAAAATGACAAACTGTGCATCACAAAACAAAAAAACGATGCATTGCAACACAAGATGATGCACAAATTATTTGTCCATCACAAATTTTCGCGATGCACAAATTAACTACCCAAAAAAGAAGAAGAAGAAGAAGTGTTAGAGATATAATCGTTTTTAACGAGACACTCTTTTAAAAGCAGGTATGGCTTGAGGAATTTGCTATCATAGGTATGGGAGAATGCCTTTCAAATTCTCCTTTTCAGCACTTCTTATCCTAGGCAGATGTTAAGTCTTCATTAGTCTCTTTCCTCATTCTCATTCCATCTTTCTTAGGTGGTCTGCCTTTGTGAAAGAGATCTTTCTTGCATTATCTATGTCGTTTCCATTCCTTCTTTCTTGGAAATGGATGTACATGACTCTAGTGTAGTTGCTGCATTTCGAAGTGAGAGTGGCTCGTCTTTCTCTAAATAGAGGACATAAAGATAGTAGACAAAGGATCTTGGCAAGCATTTCAAGGAGAGAAAAAGTCTCGTGAAGTGAAGGGGTTTCTCGGAAAGTGAAGAGGCAAAGGCAAATGACGATGCACATTTAACACAAATGACGATGCACAAATACACTTAAAAAGCGTTATATGTTAATACGGGGGCATGTTTGGAACAAATAACCAATTTATCGTTTAAAAAAAAACTTAAGCAAATAAAAATAAATATAGTAAATTTAAGCTATTAAATATTTCACAAAAGGTACCCGTAGCAATTTTTCCTTATAGTATCTTCGATTTAAAGAAGCCTATAAGCCTTATACCAAGAAGAAGCAAGGATAGCCTTCAAATTGCCCAGCCTTAGAACAAGCTCTTTGTAATAGATTGCGCTTATTTGTGTGTATAATACTTTAATATGGACTTCATTGGGCTGGGCATATAACTGATCAGCCCTTTTCTTTTCATGGGTGATATAAAAGTGTATCTGATCTCATATTTAGTAGTATTAATCAGTATTCTAAAAATTGCTAGGCGGAAGAGCAGCGCTTAATGCCTAGGAGACTAATTGTAGACTTGACGGAACCTAGAAATCAAGACGTAATTATACATTTATACTATAAATTCACACAATACATGCTGGAACAATAGTAAATAACTAAATATTATCAAATAAACTAAAAATAATAATTACATTAAGAGATTAATAGTTAAAAATTAAAACCAAATTTAATACTACCATTCCAAACTCTAAAGTTTAAATTTTAAACCAAAATCACAATATTACAATAGTCAATGTTACCTTACCCAAACCCACCATGCCCTTATTGTTAAAATTATAGGGCAAACTACACAAATGGTCTCTGTAGTTTTAGTGTTTTTACATTTGGTTCTTATACTTCGCAAATGGTCCCTGTACCGAGACATTTTACCCAAATGGTCATTCCGTTAAACTCTGTTAATTTTTTGCCGTCAAATGCACACATGTGCATTTATTGATGGGTAAAATAGTCATTTCATCTTAAAAAGTACAGGGACCAATTTTGAAATAATTAAAGCCAAAGAAAATCAACCCACCACTGTTCATCTTCTTCTCAACCCAAAAAAAATTTAGGAGAAAAGTCAATTTTTCTTATTCCTCACTCCTTCCTTCAAACCCACCGTTCACCACCACCACCGCAATCTTCACAATTTATAAATCTAAAAGTCAATTATTGATTTTATATGGATACTTTTTCTTATCCCTCACTCCTTCCTTCAAACCCACCACCATCTCAAAGCTTCAACTACTTACAAACCCACGATTTCAATTTTTTGAATCTTCAAATCTGATGATTTAAACCCAGATCTAACAGTTCCCAATTTCACCCAAACCACCACTGCATCCCTGCAATCGCTGCCACCACCGCCCCCATGCAACCACCACCATCATCCCTGCAGTCGGCGTCACTGCCACCACCAAGAAATGCTCTCATCATCTCCATAAGCAAAGAAATCGGCAAACACACACGAAGAGAGAGAGAGTTTAGGCTTGATTTATGGCAGGAACTAAAAAGAAGAGAAAAAAATGGAACTTACCTAAACTCGCTTATGAGAAACATACAAGAATAAGAAGTATTTGCCTCTTGATTTGCGTCCCAAGAAAACCAGAGCCATTCGCAGGCGTCGGACTAAGCATCAGGCATCCTTGAAGACCGAAAGAGAGAAGAAGAAGGAGAAATACTTCCCCATGAGGAAGTATGCCATCAAGGTGTAGGTTTGAATCTATTAAGGAGGAGATTTAGGTGCTTTACATGTGTAAATCTCGATCCAGTTTTGAGCTTTTTGGATTTGCTTAGCATTGAATCTTTTTTTTTTCCTTTCTATTTGAACTGGAGTTTAGTTTGTCCATGTTCAATGATATTACCTTGTAAACTTTGGAGCTCACTCTTAATGATGGAATGCTGCTTTTCTAAAAAACAAAAGACTCTGGTTTTCAATACTTTCAGTCGAGGTCACTATTGTCGGAGAAGACGACCAGCCCAAATTTCACTGTTGGTCCCTGTACTTTCATAGGTAAAATGACAATTTTGTCCTTACTCAAATTTACGTGAGGAGCACATGTCAAGACTTAACGGAAAAAAATTAACGGAACTAGACGGAAGGACCAATTGCGTTCAATTGGTTGGTACAAGGATGACTGGTAAAAAAAAATTTTGTACAGAGACCAATTGCAAAAAATACTAAAATTACAGGGACCATTTATGTAATTTACCCAAAATTATATGATCTAGCATAGCAAAAAGGCAATGTAATTTAAACAACCAGTTGGCAAGCACTAAAATCCAAAAAATAAATTTTTTTAACCTTACTTTTTCTAAAATCCCTCTTCTTTACTTTTCCCCCTTGACATTCCACAGAGAGAGAAACAGAGAGGATTTGACAGATTCCTTCTAAAAGGAAGAAATTTTGGAAAATAAATCATCATATTGATCTCCCTTTTTCCATAGTTGTTCAAAGCCCCATTTGTCCGCTCTAGAGTTCCCCAAACTCATTTTCCCCTTTTCATATTTTCTCCATGATTTTTCAACAAACACAATCATAGCACATTCGTCCTCTCCAAGTACAAAATCAAAGCTCGATTTCTTCACTTTAAAGCCTCTTTCCTCTCGATAATCAATGGATCTCGTATAGCCTGTTGTTTCTGCAATTTTAGTTTTGCAGCCAAATTGATTTCGAGAAGCAATGGCGGCCAAGAAGCCAAGTTATAAGGTCAGGCCGGCATGGTAAGTAAAACGCCACCTCCGGCTGCTATTCTGCTACTACTACGCTGATTTTCCCCTACCGGTAGACTCCAAACCAGAACTGAAGAAGACGACGGCACTCATGGCATTAGGTGGCGCCTAGGACGACTAGTTGGCTCCTAGGCATCGATTTTTTTTTCTGATTTGGCCGCGGCGTTTGGGGGCGGATAGCCCGATTTTTCGAACGCTGTTATTAACAACCGAAATATATCTTCTTGAAATAAGAAAAGAAAAAAGAAAACTCCTCTATCACTTACGTAGCAAAGCAGAAAATTTTCTTAATCAAAGGAGCTTTTGTGCTTCTTTTTGTCGCAATTCTCAACTTCCTAATGTGCTCACCGGATAGTTTTTCCCAAAAGGGCATCCAACTCTAGAGTATGACAAAGCTTGAAGTATTGAAGCATAGGGATGGGGATGGGGATGATCGAAAATGTGGAATAGGTAGCGCAAGGTTTTATAAGCTTTTGGATTGGCCCACGTTCGTAACGTAATAATGAAGGCAAGTTAGGAGGTGGTTTTTTTTTTTTAAATGAAGCCCCATTTTGGCCCAAGAATAGCCCAAGTAGCTGATTGAATGCGCTTTAACATTCTGGGCTAAATCAGACAATTAATTCGGGAAAAATTCCATTTTGTGCTGTAGAAAAAAGACAAAGCTAAAATAAAAAGGAGAAATTGCTGGTCGGTCCACCTTCTCAAATTTTTTTCTCTCCAGTACACTCTTTTTTTTTAACCGCTAAAATGCATTTTGAAAATTTTCTTTCTAAAATATCCTCAACAACATGGTTGCTTCAGATTTGAGATTTAAATTGAAGTATAAAAGATTTCATGTTGTTAATGTAGTCTTTCCTCATATTTGGGTATTAATTTTCATTCATAAAACACGAATTTGATCAAATTCAAAATTTTTGAGTTAATCCCGTTTTTTTTTTTTTGTTCTTGAGCTATTTTGGCCACTTAAATCTCTGTTTTAAGCTTCGAATTTGTTTAAAATCAATATCATATTATTATCATAACTTAGTACTATATTTGTGCACAATTTTTCTACCAAAAACACTATTTTTGAGCTTCAAATAAAGCATGACAGTGTGCTGTCCAAAAACAAAGGAAGATGTTCTTGGACTGATTTAATTCGCCAATCGCAGTATGCTGGGCAACGCAACGGGGTTCGACCTGCCCGGTCAGGTCGCAGGGGTCGAGGGGACAGTGTCCCTCGTGAGGGTTCGGGGGCAACGCCCCCGAAAGGTAAACGAAAATCAAGTTCCCTAAAGCGCGCTGCGATGATCGTTGCATCGCGATGCCAAAAGTGGTGCATCGCGATGCGTTGGTTCCCTAAAGCGCTCTGCGATGATCGCGATGCACCAATTGTTGCATCGTGATGCCAAAAGTGGTGCATCGCGATGCGTTGGTTCCCTAAAGCGTGCTGAGATGATCGCGATATACCAATTGTTGCATCGCGATGCCAAAAGTGGTGCATCGCGATGCAACAATTGGTGCATCGCGATGCGTTGGTTCCCTAAAGCGCGCTGCGATGATCTCGATGGACCAATTGTTGCATCGCGATGCCAAAAGTGGTGCATCGCAATGCAATAATTGGTGCATCGCGATGCCAAAGTGGTGCATCGCGATGCCAAAGTAGTGCATCGCGATGCATTGGGTTACTGAAACGCACGTATTTTTCTTTTATTAATGGCATAATCGTCTTTTTGTCCCAAAAATATCTTTTTCAATTTTTAAAAAAATAAGTGAATTAAAGCAATTACAAATGTTTAAAAAGAGACCGGCATGTAATTCACCCAAATAAAAAAGCCTTACTTTGTAGCTTTTCTTGCAACTTCTTGAAAACACCGAAGATAGTATTAAGTAGTGGAGTATTAGTATTAATCAATGACCTTTTTAATATTCCCATTTTACGCAGTTTTTCCAGCGACTCTCTTAATTTCCTGTGTGTTCATTCTTATAAGCCCGACGGCAAGCAGCCATGAAGGAGAGAGAAAAAGAACCGGAGTTTGACCTGCCATGAATAACGCAACATGATTGGTTGCACAAATCCATTTCAATTTAACACTCAGGTTTTCCATTCCAACCCAATTGGGGTTCGGTCAAACTTCTCTCTTCCTCCATTAAAATTTTGATGTACTGTGCCTGTCTGTGGGTGTAAATTATTTTTACACAAGCACCCTAAACCAAACAATTAGAGAATGTTTACGTATTATTTTTCTTAGGGTTAATGACACTATTAGTCCCTTGACTATGAATTATATTACAAGTAATCCCTTCACAAATTTTTTTAAAATTTCAGTCCTAAGAGTTTTCAAAAGTCACGCTGCTAGTCCTTTAGACGGATGCCGTTAGTGATTTGCCATTAGGTTGCCCATGTACCTCCCACATGTATTTGACCAAGGACAAAAATAAAATTTTCCTTATCATCTTCTTCACAATCTTCAAACCCCAATCCCAAATTATGAACAGATCATGTTTTATGCGTTTTCTAAGAAATGAAGTTCAGAGACAATTCCAAATTATGTTCAGAAACAATTCTAAATTATGTTTTATGCTTTTTCTAAGAAATAACGTATCGAAATTGAGTTTGAAAACGTTTACCCAAAACAGGGCCTAACTTCCTGTTCATTATAACGCAAACCCTAACTTTCAAAATTACATCAGAACTGAAACACAAGGGATTGGGTTGCCATTTCTGGATGAAATTTCATGGGAGAAAAAGGGGCGAACCCGTATGATGACTCGAACCATTGAGATTGAATTGGGTTGCGTGCATGATGGTTTTGAAGGAGTTACAGGATTTCTTAAATTTGTTTGAGTTGTCATTGAAAACAAAAATTTAAAGCACAAAGATTGAGTTTGGAACGAGTAAAGAGTCAATTTTGGAGAGAGAAATGCAAGAATTTGGAATCGGTTAACTGGGTTGAAGACAAATCAAAATTGATTAGGGTTTACTGGGTTTGAAGTTTTGGAATTCGATTTTGACTGTTGACGGTGAAGAAGATGATAAGGGAAATTTCATTTTTGCCTTTAGTCAAACGCACGTGAGAGACACATGAGCAATTTAACGGTAAATTACTAATGACATCCATTAAAATGACTAGTCGCGTGACTTTTGAAAACTCTTGGGACTAAAATTTGTTAAGGGACTACTAGTAAAATAGTTTATAGTCGAGAGACTAATGATGTCATTAACCTTTTTTCTTATTACATACTCTTTTCGTATCAATCAAAAATGATTCACATTTTTATTTTTGAGACGTTTTACTTAAAATTTTTACTTTTAAAAATTATGTTCATACTTTTTTAAAAATTTAAAATTTTTAAATTTAAAGTCATAAAAATAAAAAAAAACTAAGTTAAGTTGAACATAAAGTCGGTCGATAGCAACCACCGAATGGAAAGAAACAAAAAAACTGATATTGGAGACGTGAACTGGGTGGCCCCCACAAAAGACAGGTTCGGTTCCATGCTTGTGATCATCGTCAAGACTAGCGAAGCTTTTACTCTCACTTGTGACGACGACACTAAATCTAGTAGAATGTTGTCTTTATTCTTTTAACACACCTTTTCCTTTCTCATTGACAAATGCTTTTTACTGAGAAATTTAGGACAAAGAAAATCAAAATATCAATCCCACTCCCCATATTTTTCCCCAATTTCTGCCTACTTTCCTCTCTCTCTCTCTCTCTCTAAACCCCTCTGTTTTCAGAACACTAAGAAGAACTCAATAACCCCTCAATGGCGACTCTGAAATACGGAACCAGGCCGCCATGGGTGGGTCTTGGAGCCGCTGTCTGGCTCCAAATTGCTTCCGGAAATGGCTACAACTTTCCTCTCTACTCTCACTCCCTCAAATCTGTTCTGGGTTTCAACCAACACCAGCTCACCATGCTCGGTGTTGCCAATGACATCGGCGAGAATGTCGGCATCTTGCCGGGGATCTTCTGCAACAAATTCCCCCCATGGGTTATTCTTTTGATCGGCGCTTTTGCTTGCTTCTTTGGTTATGGTGTTCTCTGGCTTCCCCTTAGTCGCACCGTTGTCTCCTTACCTTACTGGCTGGTCTGTTTCTAATTCCAATTTCCCACTTTGATTCTCTTTCTGCTTGTTACTTAAATTGTTGATTTACGTTTCCTAATTGGTGATTGTTTTGAATAAATTCTAGTGTGTGATTCTTGTGTATGAATCTGGTTTTACCCATCCCATGTATTGGTTTTTGTTAATTTTGACTCTAAATTATGATCAGATCTGATTTTATCACAGGGGTGTTTGTAGATGTAGGTTAAAAGCAATTTCACTTTAATTGAAAACGTTAAATTCTGAAATTATAATAGAGGTCAGTGAGAGCTTTGAAGATTCCTCACTCTCTGGGTAGAAAAATATATGAGATGCTCTCTCAATTGTATGATCAGTTGATTTGAGCGATGGGGTTATTTCGAGTCAACTCTTGAATGCAGGACAAAAAAGAAGAAGAATATAGTAAACTCTTGAGTGGATATTAAACCAAAACAATTCCTATATACTCCCTTCATTTTTGCTCAAAGAGACTCATTCTTAAAATTTAAATATGTATAGATACTGCCTACATAATTATCCTTGGAGTGTAACCATGAAAAGAATACTTTTTTTTCTTTTTCTTTTTCTTTCATCCAACCTTTTGGTTTCATTTTGGTAGGTGTAAAGTTAGAATGTTGCGCAAATTGCAAACTTACGTATCAAAATGAGACTCTAAGTGGAGTGACCCACGAAAAGAAAAAACAAATTAGGACTTTTTGAATTAAATCTGCTAGTGCCACCTGTCTGTTACTATGACATGCACATTTTTTGTTTGTCTTCGATCATCAAAACAGATGAACCTTGTGAAAGGCAAAAGCGCCTCCAGATAGAGTTACCGACTTTTGAAGTTGATGTATGCTTATACAGCGTTAAAGCGAGTGTGCTTAGTTTCAAGAACCTTCTTAATTAATTTGCATATTGATGAATCATCGTGCCTTGTGCCTCTCAAAACTAATATTTGTCCCAAAAAAACTTTGTTAGTTTCAAGCAGCAAGATTAGAAAAGAGCTGGTCTTTGGTGTGATTTAAAACTGCAAACTTTGACAAAGCATGTGTTACTTGTTGATTGTTGCGACAGTTATGGGTTGCGCTCTGTGTTGCCACCAATAGTAGTGCTTGGCTGACTACAGCTGTGGTTGTCACTAACATGAGAAACTTCCCTCTCAGTCGGGGCACCGTCGCCGGAATTCTCAAAGGCTATGGGGGTCTCAGTGCTGCAGTGTATACCGAAGTTTACCGTTACGCCCTCCATAATTCTTCTTCAGGGCTCTTGCTGTTTCTAGCCCTTGGGGTTCCTGCATTGTGTTTTGTGATGATGTATTTTGTTAGGCCTTGTACTCCAGCCACCGGAGATGACTCTGCTGAGCGTGGCCATTTTCTTTTCATTGAAGCTGCGAGTGTTGTGCTTGGCTTGTACATTCTTACAACTACAGTCTTGGACCACGTATTATCTATAAGCACTTCTGTCTCATACACTTTTCTTATTATAATGGTACTACTCCTCTTGGCCCCACTTGCTATCCCTGTAAAAATGACATTGTATCCCTCCGCTCGAAATAAAAACTCTCACGGGCTTCAAGGAGAAGGTGAGGTGGAGAAAATTGAACCTTTTCTGATACCATCTTCTTCGACAACGAATCTTGAAAGTTTTCATGAAAGTGAAAGCGTATCGGATGTTGATATACTTCTTGCCGAGGGAGAGGGGGCAGTGAAGAGAAAGAGGAGCCGACCTAGAAGAGGGGATGATTTCAGCTTTACTGAAGCTCTGGTCAAGGCTGATTTCTGGCTTCTCTTCTCGGTTTACTTTGTTGGGGTTGGTTCTGGAGTTACTGTTCTCAATAACCTAGCACAGGTTGGGATAGCTCAAGGGGTACATGATACTACAATGCTATTGTCTCTTTTTAGTTTTTGCAATTTCGTTGGTCGTCTTGGTGGGGGCGCTGTTTCTGAACATTTTGTCAGGTAAATGACCATATATTCCCCTAAAAAAAAATTAAAAGAAGGACCATGTGTAGTATGCTGAGATTATAATGCATAATTTTGTTCTTGCAGGTCAAAGACAATTCCTAGGACGGTTTGGATGACATGCACGCAAATAGTAATGATCATTACGTACCTTCTATTTGCTTCTGCTATTGATGGTACCCTTTATGCTGCAACTGCACTGCTTGGGATCTGCTATGGCGTGCAAATTTCTGTCATGGTCTCTACTGTTTCTGAGCTTTTTGGGCTGAAGAATTTCGGTTTGTTCTACAATTTCATGTCGATAGGGAATCCTATAGGAGCTTTTCTTTTTTCGGCTATCCTTGCCGGATACATCTATGACACCGAGGCAGCAAAGCAGCAAGTTACCGCTTGCGTGGGTCCCAATTGTTTTGGGGTGACTTTCATTGTTCTGGCCTGCTTATGTGGGTTGGGGACTATCCTCAGTGTAATTTTGACCATAAGAATAAAGCCAGTGTACCAAATGCTATATGCAGATGGCTCCTTCCGGTTGCCTCGTAGTTCAAAACACTAAGCTGATTGGAGTGCCACGGTATGAGACTGAGGCTTGGATCTTTTCAAAATCCTTTTATTTGTTCTTGCCACTCCAGCCCTGGTAAGTTTGTGATTCGGGCTTCATCAACATTTGTTCATGCGAGAGCACCAGACGTTTAAATCCTTGCACAGGTCGATGCTCGGTTTTCATGCATATTGTACTATCTCTTGCAATCTTAGTATTGGGAGTGAATATCTGAACATGACATTCCATGGTGTTAAATGAATGAGGAGCCTACTCTTCTTTAGAAGTGTCGTTTACCCATTGTACTGTTAGGGGTTATATGACGTTGGTGCAGTGTCTTGTTGTAGTTATACTACTTTCTTAACTATATGCACCCTTTTGTGAGAATTGGATTTTAAGAGAATGCCAAATTTGACCCTTAGAGCATGTCCATTGGTAAATTCTTACCCAAATAAGAGGATAAGAATTACCAACCATTGGGGGGTATTCTTAACCCAAAATTCTTCAAATGACCAAAATAAGAATGGGAGAGAGAGAAGAGAAGGCCAGTTGCATGCTACTTTCTCCATCGCGTGTACAGACGCGCTACAATAGGCGTGAATTAGCCCCCACCACCCTTGGCGCCCTTGTCTGCCACTACGCCTTTTTCTTTTATTCTATTTTTTGATTCTCCTCATTTCCGTTTGCAATCAATCCTAATTGCTCTCTCTCTTTTTTTTTTAAGTAACCGTTGTTGAATTTGTCAAAACTATCCGTATGAAATATTTATGTAATAAGTAATATTTTAACAAAAATTATTAATTAATTTCTTTGTTTAAAAAATATTTGTAATATGTAATATATTAATTAAAATTATGAACAAATTAATGGAAAAATAAAAATTATTTGAATATGCAATAATATTATTAAAATTATAAACGGATTAATTTATTTATAAAAAAATTTAATATGTAACATATTAATTAAAATTATAACTGAATTAATTTATTTATACTAAACATTTGAATATGCAATACATTAATTAAAGCAAAATAAATTAATTTTTGTGAAAAATATAAAAATAAAAATAAAAAGTAATATAAATAAAGTGGATGATTTGGTAGTGAGACTCATGTAAGAATGGGGAAGAATGAAACCATTGGCTGATCAATTCTTAAAGAGAAAATTTCTTAAAATGGGCAGGTGACAGTGAGACCTAGCTAAGAATTGGGTAAAAATTGCAAACCATTGAAGATGCTCTTAAGGTGAAGTTGACGTGTAAAGCCCTACATCCTTAGAAAGTCGGGCGGCAGTTAGCAGTCGATACAGTCTTTCTCGTTCCGACGGCTTCTATCAGGAAGGCGGCACAAAGTAGGTTCAAGCATATTCAATGTAATCATCTATCTAGTAAAAAATGCAAGATACGTAGACATATTTTATATTTTCTACCAATAGGAAAGAGGTTTTTTTTTATTTAAAATGTCAAATAGGAAAAATTAGAGGATCGCATTGGAGATGCTAAGAAATTTAGCTTTTGCGTACAATTAAAAGTTTAGATCAATTTAGGAAAAGAAAAGAAAAATAAAATTTAACTTGAAAGTATAATGGTTTGTTTAGCTTTGTGGATGCTTTTGACATCCTCAACTACTTATGATGATATGATATGATTCAAACATTAAGAGCACACAATGAATTCACTCTGTAGAAAACATTTCACTGATGATCATTTACAAACCTGAAGACAATGTGATACTTCTTCGTTCAATGCCCTCTTTTCTTGAAAGATGAATGGCTGTCTTCTACAAATATCGAGCAGATCATCGCATGCATTAGTGCTTATGGTGTGGGTTGGGGGGTTGGGGTTTGAAGAAATCCAGTTAAAACTCGATTAATTACTAATTTATCTTAAATTATAGTTTCGGTCGGTCTCGACTGGGGACAACGTGCTAAATTAATAATTCGCTAAATTTATAAAATAATACATATATGATTACTTATAGAAATTCCATGTGATGACACAAATCTGGAACCTTGCCTGGTATTGATAACACGGGTAGAACAGTAACAAGCGAGTAAAGAAAGGATCACCCATGAGCAGAGTTACTTACCGCAAGCACGGAGAGCAGTCACAACTGTCACCCCGAATCTCGGGACCACGTCTGGTTGTGCCTGAGATCTCAGGCTAGAAATCAGGGATTGGCTCCAATTAAGCCCGGCGGTTACTCTCCCTTAATTAAAGGGATTGACATCCCACGGAATCAGCTCACTAATCACTCCGTTCCATTATAAAAGCCAAGCAAGCCCTTGGCCTAAGGTACATTCACTATTCACCAAGCTAAAACTCTATCAAATTAGCAAGCAAGTTTTTACTCTCACACCGGAGTGTTTTAGCAGGGCAAGCCTCTGCATTTACCCAGGCGTGTGTGTTCTTCTCTATTTTAGATTCTTAGCAAAAGCCCAGATATCCATATATTCAAGAGAATCCCAAAGAGTTCTTGCCCGCAACATTTTGTGTAACATTAGTTGGTTTCGTTGCCAGGAACTTTCTATTCTCTTCTCTTAAAACTCTCAAATCCTATACACATCCCTTAGAAAAAATGGTTGAGAACGGTGCTAGCCTTTTGGCGGAGGAACCTGTGTTGGAATACATAGGTGGTGAAAATGCACCACCACCTCTACAGCAACTAAGAAATCATGCGCCACCACAACCAAATACTCGGATGACCAGATCACAATTCGCGGCTGCGCGAGCCAACTTGGCGCAATCGGGCCATGTGGGGCCGTCCAACATACCACTGCTACCTCGAGCAAACGCCGGACTTAAGCTGCGGGATCAGATTAATGCTCGACGAGCCCTGACGACAGCTCGAGAAGTCACCCCGCTAACGGAGTAAGCTAGGTTGACTGCTCTGACAAACCAGGCTTAATACCTGAGCCAGATGTATGCGTTGAACCAACATCTGCTCGCCATGGGGCAACCCATGGTGCGAGTAGAGGAGCAGATGTTCCTGGACATCGCCACTGTGAGCGCCCCCCACCTGGATCCTTCTGTAACGTAGGGCAGCCGAGGAGTTCGCCAGGAGCCACCCATTAACCAGGCAAATACTCGAGCTAATTATAAGAGGCACGAGCCACGGGAGACCAAACGAGATGATCGTGGAAAAACTCCTATGTACTCGGGAGCTCGCGGGGACCCGAGCATCCACAGCCGGCTAACACTTCCGGAAGGGTCACGAAGGAAAGACCATGCTCGCAGTGAGAAAGCAGAATCCTTGCCGGCTTCCTAGCAACCACGGAGGGAGGATGGTGCTCGGTTTCATCGATTAAGGCGCGCACCGTCCCCTAGGTGCAATTCACCTAGAGGAGCGTCGGAAAGAGGAAGACGTGACGAAGACGGTGCTCGATTTCCTCGATCAAGACGCACATCCCTTAGGGGTGTCTAAGACAGGGGGGCGCGCGATGAAGATAAAACTCACAAGCCCCGACCTCCGAGCACGCAAGCCGGGCCTGACAGGCTGGAAGAGGTCAGGCAGCGCCTGATCGCCCTAGAGTTAAACAAGCAAGGGTTGACATGCCTTCTGATGGAGGACCACCAAGTGAAGTTAATAAGGATCCAACAAGCAAGCCCAACAACAACGATCCATTGATGATTAAAGATGGGCCAATAACAAGAGCAAGGGCTAAAAGGATGAACCAAGCTTTAGCAAGCCTTATGTTGCAAGTCCAAAAATAAACCCAAGCATGGAAGTCAATTGAAGAGGCCAATATGGTGATTATGATTGAAGTCCAACATGTTTAGGAAAGTTTGAGGGCTTAAATGACATTTTTTAGAAGCAAAAGCCTTAAAAAGTCAGCCCATAAGTTCAAGGATGAATTTGGGAGCCTTTTAATACTAAATGGATGACTTTTGGGGGCCAAAGTGCGCTTTTCAAAAGTGGGCCTTTAGAAAAACGGGATTTGTTCCCCTATTTTCCAAGTTAAAACCGAATGAAAGTCTTGTAAAGATCCAAGGCCGGTTGGGACTCTTTCAAAGACCAAAACCGTGTGGAAGTATTATGGTTTCTCAACTCAAATCTGAACCATACATTTGGCCAAGGCTTATTAGTAGAGTTCTAGTTATTTTTAGTTAGTTAAATCTTTTAGTTCTAGATTAATTTAAACTCTTATCCTTAGTTAAGTAAGAGTGTTATTCAAAAGCCTATAAATAGGCCTTTTCTTTCATTGTAAAATACAGAATTTTATTATTAAAAATAGTGTGAGTTTAAACTCTTTCTTGACAAACATAGTTTGTTAGCATTTTGCAAACTTTGGATTAAGTTTGTGTGATATTCTAATTCGTGGTTCTTAATCAATCAATAATTAAAGGTTTCGAATCGATCAAGGTTCTTAGTTCATTGCGAAACTAAGGGTTGCGATCATCCTTGTGATTGTTATTCAAGTCCTAGGCGTACGTTTCCGCGAGGTTATTCCGAAAGCGTGGTTCCAAGTTCGTTATAACTTGTGGGTCTCGTTGGGAATCACATCAGTTGGTATCAGAGCAAAGGCTATTGGTAACAATCTTTCTATCCCTATTTTATTATCTTGTTCTTAATTCCTTCATTCCATAATCCATACACTATCTATTCTAATCATCTTTTTGTGCCACAGAGTTTTCTTCATCTTTTCTTCTTCAAGCCATCCCAAAGGAGGCTATTAGTAAAAAAAAAAAGGCGAATTTTCCCTTGAAAATTCGGCCAAGCTAGTACAAAAAAAAAAAAAAAAGAAGACAACACAAAAACGTCTTCAAGGCAAAAAAAAAAAATTTCAAAGAAAGCAAAAGGAGCTTAGGCCGTGTGCTAGAAAGTTCTTTCTTCTCAAACCAAAATTATCTTCATCTTTGATTCGAGAATAAAAATTGAATCTTCTTTCTTTTTTTTCTATAAACCTTCTTACCCCTTTTCTAAACTCTTATTTCTTTGTTTTAATTAAATTCTACGAATTTTAGAGTTTCAAAACTTTACTTCCAAAATTGCTTTGTTCTAACTCTACTTGTTATCATCAAGGGTTTTTGAGTGGAAAAAGACAAGAGTGGTGAGTACATAAGAGGGGAGGTAAAAGTCATAAATTTCATACACGAGTGTCATGATTTTGAGAGATACACGTAAGGGAGTGAATGAGGTTTCTAAATTCATGTCTCAAGTAAAGGAAAAGAATATTGTAAAGAAGGAAGGTAATAAGATGTCAAGGGCAGATTTGTTAGGTGAGATGAGGAGGATGATGAGGGAAGAGATTGGGCAAATGAATGAGAGGATAGATCGCATAGAGATGATAGGACGAGGTCATAAAAGTTTTAAAGATAAGAAACCACTCGAGAGGAGGGGTAGTAGTCAAGAGATTCCTAGTCCTAATGCCAATGGGAGATCTAGAGTCGAGAACTCCATAAACAAAATCAAGGTTGAAATTCCTAAAGATGAAGTAGTGAATAAGAGAAACAATGCTTCTTCTACTATGCTACCATTGGGTGATGTCATTGGTGATAAGTTTGAGACAAATGAGGTAGTGAGGAGGATGTTGAGTATGAAAATACAAGATGTTGAGGAGATACAACGTGAAAATATATTTCATACTAGATGTAGTATTTAAGATAGGGTATGTGGTACAATTATACAAGGGGGTAGTTGCACCAATGTTGCTAGCACTACTATGGTTGAGAAATTGGGGCTACCTACTCTTAAGCACCCCCATCCTTATACCTTACAAGGGTTGGAAAATAGTGGTGAATTGAGGGTGACTAAACAAGTGATGGTTTCCTTTTCAATTGGGGGGTACAAGGATGAAGTATTATGTGATGTTGTACCTATGCAAACTTGTCATCTTTTGTTGGGTAGGCCATGGCAACTTGATCGAAGAGTCTCTTTCAATGAGAGCTCCAATAAATACTCCTTCAAGTTTGGTGGAAAAACCCTTACTCTTGCTCCCTTATCCCCACAAAAGGTGAGGGAAGATCAAGTAAGGACGAGTGAATTAAGGAGAGAAAGTAAGGAAGAAAAAGAGAGAGAGATAAAAAGAAGAGAGATTAAGAGAGAAGAGAAAGAGAGTAACAAAGGAGAGCTTGAGAGAGATAGAGAGGGAGAGAGAGAGAAGGTGAACGAGAGAAAAAAGAGAGTAAGATAGAAAGTGAGAGAGAAACGAAAAAGAGTGAGAAAAATGAGTTGAGTGGAAAATCTGAGTGGAGGGGAAAAAAGGAGAGCTTTTATGCAATGAGCGGTGAGATTAAGAGGGAGTTGTGGGAAAAACATAGTGAGATAGTCCTCTTTTCCAAAGAGAAATCTTTTTATACTAACATGTCACCCCAATTTTCTCTTCCATGTGTCGCTTCTTCTCTACAGATTTTTGTTGATGTATTTCCCGAACTGAGTAAGAAGGTTGTGGGATACAAATGGGGATATGATCCGCAAAATGAGATTGTTGTAGAATATACACATTCTCATAGGTTTGGCTTACCTTTTTCATATGATACTAAGTTATTGGGACTTGACAATCATGGCAAGTCACATGACCTTAGTAGGGAATTCAAAATTCGTGGAGATATTGGTATCGGTAATTTGATTGGTCATGTGGGTACTTTATTCACGAGAAAGCTTGTTAGATCACTTGACATGCCTAAAAAGTTTGAATTGGAAAATATGGTTAGTCACCATGGGTTAAGTGATTGGATAAAATTTGATGAGAACATTGATGATGGACTATACTTGACATTGGATATCCCTAGTCATTCTTATGTTGACTTGGTAAGTCTTTATGGTGCATTGAAGATTAGCTTGATAAATTTGAATTGTGTATTGGGAGTATCTAAGAGTTCTATGTTTGTGAATGCAAATGAACTCTTGAAAATGGTTTATCATATTTCATGTCACAAATCCCCGTGTTTGACAAGTACATCGTAAACAGTCTTGCCCATGACTATGTGATAGGCTTCAAGAATAAAATCAATATGGTTACCACCAACCAAGCGCTTAAATGCATGGTATTTGAAAGCACACTCAAGGAGAAGACAGTGAAGTGGTATGGCCAGTTGCCTCGCAGATCTATAACTGGGTGGGCAGACTTGAAGCAAAAGTTCAGGATCGAGTTCAGCACTGCTGGGGCCACCCTAAAGGCCAGGATAGATCTTTGCAACATCCGGCAGGGGGTGACCGAAAACACCGGGCAGTACTTCAGCAGGTTCTAAAAGACGCTCGGGCAGTGTAATGACCTGACTAACTGCGAGGTCATCATAAGTTTCCAGGCCGAGTTAAATAAAGGCTTCCTGAAGACAGACTTGGAAATGCGACCACCTCTTGACCGTGGTGAGATATTCACTCGAACACAAAGCTACGTCACCATGACCCAGGAGGGGGCACCCAAGAAATTAAAGGGAATGATAAGGGCAAGGACAATGACCCAGAGGCAAAGAAGGATACGACTGGCCCGGCGGCAAGCAGAAAGCAGGGCAAAAATAGAACTCACAGGGAGTTTGCGCTCGCAGGATCGAGCTAAATAACTTGTTAAAATTCAAGTTGTGTTTTGTGCTCGCAAGATCGAGCTAAATAACTTGTTAAAATTCAAGTTATGTTTGTGCTCGCAAGATCGAGCTAAATTACTTGTTAAAATTCAAGTTGTGTTTTCGCTCGTAAGATCAAGCTAAATAACTTGTTAAAATTCAAGTTGTGTTTCCGCTCGCAAGATCGAGCTAGGTAACTTGTTAAAATTCAAGTTATGTTTGTGCCTTCAAGATCGAGCTAAATAACTTGTTTAAATTCAAGTTATGTTTGTGCTTGCAAGATCGAACTAAATAAATTGTTTAAATTTAAGTTGTGTTTCCACTCGCAAAATCGAGCTAGATAACTTGTTAAAATTCAAGTTATTTTTGTGCTCGTAAGATCGAGCTAAATAACTTGTTAAAATTCAAGTTGTATTCCGCTCACAAGATCGAGCTAGATAACTTGTTAAAATTCAAGTTATGTTTGTGCTCGCAAGATCGAACTAAATTATTTGTTAAAATTCAAGTTATGCTTGTGCATGCAAGATCGAGCTAAATAACTTGTTAAAATTCAAGTTGTGTTTCGCTTGCAAGATCAAGCTAGATAACTTGTTAAAATTTAAGTTGTGTTTGTGCTCGCAAGATCGAGCTAAATAACTTGTTAAAATTCAAGTTGTGTTTCCGCTTGCAAGATCGAGATAACTTGTTAAAATTCAAGTTATGTTTATGCTCGCAAAACCGAACTAAATAACTTGTTAAAATTCAAGTTGTGTTTCCGCTTGCAAGATCGAGCTAGATAACTTGTTAAAATTCAAGTTATGTGTGTGCTCGCAAGATCGAGCTAAATTACTTGTTAAAATTCAAGATGTGTTTGTGCTCGCAAGATCGAGCTAAATAACTTGCTAAAAATCAAGTTGTGTTTTTGCTTGCAAGATCGAGCTAGATAACTTGTTAAAAATTTAGGTTATATTTATGCATGTCAGATCGGGTTCATTTGTTAATTAGAATTCAAGTTACGTTTGTGCTCGCAAGTTCGAGTTAATGGCTTGTTAAAATTCAAATTACGAACATGTTTGTAAGATCGAGTTAGCTACTTATGTTCGATGTTATGTTAAAGAGCGAGATGTATCCTACGCTCACAAGATCGAGCCTCACTAAGCTGAAAAGCCAAATCCACACATTGGCTAAAACACCCACTCTGCTAACGGTGCTTGGGAGTCACGAAGAAGTAATCAGCTTCACCCAAAGTGATTTGGCAACCACCCCGCTGGCAGCTGGGCAAGCTCTGGCTGTCCAGACGAGCATAGTTTTGGGGATGTACAGCGGGCATTGTTGGACACGGGTGCAGCTCGGGATGTCCTCTACTACAACTGGTTCCGAACAGATGGGCTACGTAGATGATCACTTGACGAACCCAAAAGGAGAAACAAAATTGAAAAGAAGGAAAAGTTAAGTGAATACCTGAGCACACGTAGACGGTTGGAGTTGATGAAGAATCGAAACAAACAATTAAGTCACCTCGAAGCCAAACGCATCTCAAAGGCACGACTCTTCAGTGATGGTAAGAGTATATGCCAAGACTCAATTGCTCCTCGCCTCGAGCATGAATATTCTCCGGACAAGGAGCAGGGGGCCACTGATGACACAAGTCTGGAACCTTACCTAATATTGATAACACGACAGAACAGTAACAAGCGAGTAAAGAAAGGATCATCCACGGGCAGAGTTACTCACCGCGAGCACAGAGATCAGTCAGAGCTATCACCCCAGAATCTCGGGATCACGTCTGGTCGTGCCTGAGATCTCAAGATAAAAATCGAGGATTGGCTCCAATTAAGCCCGGCGGTTACTCTCCCTTAATTAAATTGGATTGACATCCCAGGGAATCAACCCACTAATCACTCCTCTCCATTATAAAAGCCAAGCAAGCCCTTGGCCAAAGGTACATTCACTATTCACCAAACTAAAACTCTGTCAAATTAACAAGTAAACTCTCACAACGGAGTGTTTTAGCAGGGCAAGCCCCTACATTCACCCAAGCGTATGTGTTCTTGTCTATTTCAGGTTTTTAGCAAAAGCCCAGATATTCATATATTCAAAAGAATCCCAGAGAGTTTCTGCCCGCAACATTTTGTGTAACATCACCATGCAGTATATAAATTAATAATTCCTTATATATTACATAATACATTAGTGATTTATGAAGACTTCATAAAAAATGACTCGATTGTCTTTTATTTTTTTGTTAAAATTGATGTCACCTTGAATCTCATCCCTGATTTTTCTTATCCTTGTGGTGCTTGCATAATGCTCTACGATTTTCTTCTGTCATTGTTCATAGTACATTGAACAATGAAGCATAATAAATTAAGTGTAGACGTATAGTAAATTGTGTACTTTATTTAAAAAATTATTTACTTGATAAATTAATAAAGTATTAATTAATCAATAAGTTTATAAAAATTTATAAATTAATTAATATCTCGTTGAATTAATAATATTTTTTGGTCCCAAAGACATTAATTTATATAGTTTTAAATGTAGATGAAATAAACATTGTTGATGGTAGAGCTTTTTAGGATCTGATCTCTTACCATCACAAGTAGAAACCAGGAAACTAATACTACTACATTTTAAGTTGGCTTCATATCTTGAAACATTAAAGACCAAAGTGAGTGAACCTCATCATCAACCTTCACATTGTCACAGGGTTTCCTTAGCTTTGAGCCTGCTCCATCCAGAGGGCCAGATAAGCTTGGGCCACGATTAGCGATCACCGAACTCCCTTTTGTTCTTCCATCTATAGGCCTGGAGATGGTTTGGCTCCAATTACCCAACAGCAACTTCTCTTGCATCTTCCCATCTAAAGGCCCTGATACGCTTAAACCCCGATTTGGGACATAATATTTTTCTTGTCCTCTAATCTCCAAAGGCCCCGATCTCGTTGTGCTTCTGCTCGTAACCACATGTTTCTGCAGTTCCCCATTCCATTGTGCTCGATAAGGGCTAAGCTCTAGTAGAGGCAAATGGGGCGCGTCCTTGTGAAAGACCCACTTGCCAACTTTCTTGGTTAAGAGCCTTTTGGTACTGTGGATTGCTAAAACAAGCCTTGAAAGGCTACGAGGCCGGCTTCGTCCTACCTCTTTCCTAGCAAGCTTGAGTATCTCTAATCTATGTTTGGCAACAGAGATACCCATGCTTTGAAGAAACTCATGGTTGAAGTGAGTCATATCTTCCCCTCCAAGCTCGTTGCGTGTGAATGTGAGGCCGTACTTGTGTACGAGTGATGGTTCAAGGCCAGTTCTTGATAACCAAGAATGCCAGTCCATGGCTAGCCGAGTCTGAGTGGTTGCATGTTTGATGGTGCATGGCTTGTATATATATATATATAAGAAGTTAGATGAAAAAGTGGTAATGAAAGAGAATTGATGATGAAGTAAATGATGTTGATGGAAATGGTGAAAATGGTGGTTGAGGTATTATGTACCCCTAACTAATTTCTTATTTTAATTTCCAATGTTATGGAATTCAAATGTTAGTTGAGAGTAGGTTGAAAACTTAGGCCACAGTGGCCTTGATTATCAATTCTCATTAATCTTAGTCGTAGCCAACAGGCCCAACCCACTAATGGGAGGATTCAGATTTCAGAGCCTTTTCTTATGGTGGCCAAAAAGGGGTTATAAGAGTTAGGCGGTGTTTATAACTTTATATCCTTTACATGGTTAATTTTGTAATTCATGATTTTTTTTTTTTTTTTCTAGTTCTCTCTCACACATACACATTTTTTATTCAATCATCACGATCGAGAAACAAAACAAATCATCTATATCTTGTCACAAAAAAAAGGAACTCTCTCTCACACATACACACTTTTTATTCGGTTATCATGATCGATGCACAACAAATTATCTATATCTTGTCATAAAAAAAGGAACTGTGTCACGACTAATATAGGCGTAACAACTAAATGAACAACTAAACATACGAGGGATTTTGCAGTTCCAGTCTCTGGCTACATAAGTTCGCATCGATGGACAAGCCCCCTGTGAGCAACAGCACCCACTTCAGAGCCATTCAGCAACTCATACACCGAGCTCGAATCTGTCTCAACCACCACGCATTTGAGCCCCCCTATTCCAAGTAAACTCCAATCTGTAGGCCGCAGCCACCCACAGCTCAGCCATTAAAGAGTCACACAAGCCAATATTATGCGTAAACCCAATCACCCACTCTCCCTGCCAGTTGCGAAGAACGCCACCTGCATCAGCTAGCACCGGAGACCCTTTGGAGCACCCATCCGTGTTGATTTTAATCCACGGCTCCGAAGGGGACTGCCACTGGACAAGAACCTCACCCCTCGGGTGAACCACACTCCCATTTCGCCAAGCTTGCAAACAATATGCGCACAATTATTTTATTAATTAAAATGGAAGGATCCCCAATCTCCATAAAATCCACATTAAATATCGGTTCATTTCTCCACTTCCATAGTAAAAATTACACTGACCCCAAATTTGATATAAACTTCATGGGACCTGCGAATCATCTCCTTCAAGTTTAAATCCACCCAATGATCGAGTCAGGTGTAATTCAAAAGGGAGGACTGTTTTGCCACAGTACTTCCGTGTAGCCAATGGGGAATCACGCAGCACATGCAAGCTATCTATCCTCCAGACGCGGGCGTCGAATAGCTATGGCAGGAACTATATATATCCTCCAAAGATGAAGACGTATAGGTATTGGTATATCTTTCAGCAAAATGTTCACAATCATATATGGACGGACCACTTCCAACTGTTGCAATCTGATAAATAGGCAGCAAACAGCAATCCACAACTAAAACCGAACCTGAAACCACATCATGATTAGGCCCAACATTGTCTAATCACCCATCACTCCAGAAAAGAGCTCGTGATCTCTTTCCCATTGAGCCTCTCCTCTTATGCATATTCAAATGAGTAGGTCTGATGTAACACAATTTTAAGGGATCCTAATTTGTAAAACTTACAACACGTACGGTAAATTGGGTCAGAGAAATACGTCTTATAAAAAATAATCGGTTTTTCTAAGTTTTTATCGTTTTAAATTATTAAAATTACTTCCAAATTCAATTAGCAATCACCTAAATTACTATCCATGATTCCAAAGTCACTACCAAATTTCTGCCATTATTATAAACCTTAACTACCCAAAAAATAATAAAAAAAAAACCTTAAAAAATAGAACCATGCATGATAATTAAATACAGAAAGGTAGAGGGAGCTCCATTGGATTCTCGATTCCTCTTTCACACTTTTTTTTCCCCCAAAAAAATAACAATTATTTTCTTTCTTTTACTCCCTCCGTTCCTCACAGAGAGTCAGTTATTTTATTTTGAGATATTTCACTTAATGAGTCTACTTTAAAAAATTATGCCATAACTAGCTCTTCTTAACTGTGAAATATTTGGGTGGAACAATAGAGTAACAATATCTATGCCTTTCCCCGCAATAACTCTTCTTAATTATTCACATACCAATTGCCTGTTTATATATATATATATATATATATATATATATATATATATATTAGTTAAGCAGACATTAATTATAAAATATTGTCCACATGAATCACTCAATTGATCATTATTTGCATGCATGCGATTATTATGTATCATTAACCATTATTAGCTTCGCCTCCACAAGAGAGACGAGACGACCAATCCAAATGTAGTTGTCTTTGATCATAATCTGGTGGAAGGCATGCATGGAGAAGAATAAAGCTATTGAAGCTCAACATGGCCTAACTGTAAGGGAAACGAATAATTACCCACAAGTATGTGATGTCTTGAATAACGGAACTAACTTCCTCCAAGACCGTTACTTACTTATGATGAACAAACAAACATATCTCAGTCAACACCTTTTTTCCCGCTCAATAAAATCCGTGCAACCCTACATTCCCTTAACTTTTTCCACTAAACCTATTCACTTTTGTTAGTGTGACACATTTAAATACACTAATGTCTGTCTCTCCACAAACCTTTCGCATTTTTTTTGGCTGTCTCTTAACCATTGGCGAAATCAAGAGTGAAGCGATCATCAAGAAACATCCATCATACTATGCATTCTTGGGCATTACTCAGAAAACCCGCATCAAACACTACTTATCGAATCCTCCTCACAGGGGCTCAAAGTCTTAATCTTCGCCCGATTTCCACCCAGCCAAACAATCCATCACCACCTTCGTCTTCATCGTCAACCTTGAAATCAAATGGTCAGTCGAGCTTTAAAAACGCAAGTAAGAAGAGTGACTATGTTCGGGAATCGTTATGGTCGAGTATTTATGTTCTTGGATTGAGCCTCGGGCTCTGTTATTGGTCATCTTCCCCCGACTCAGATTCACGTCTCTCCTTTGCTGATTCTCAACCCCAAGCTACTGACCCTGAAAAGAAACCCAAGTTCATCTTCAGAGGTACTTTCAATTTGATGATACGCTCGTTTTGGCCTAAAATCAAATAGAGATATTATCACTAGTGGATTACTACTTCCCCCTTCTATTAATTCTATATTAAGAAAAGGAGTTTCATTTTAACTTTTCACTCATATCAACGTTTGACTCGCATTCATTTAGTTATGGACAATAAAGTCTATTACATTTATAAACTTCTGTACCAAACATGTTTTATAGTATCCAAAAAAACAAAAACAAAAACAAAAACAAAAACATATCAAATCTTCATCTGAAAAACGGTCTTACATACTCCTATCTTTGAATTCTAAACACGAGACTCAATTTTTTGGGACGAAGGGCGTACTGTTGTTCTGTATAATCCTCAACTAGGTTCTGCATACAAGACATCTCAACACGAATCATCTTAAGCACTAGATGATCCTGGGAAAAATTTCTAATTTTAATCAACAAAGGCATGGACATGATCGAGAATGCACATTGATATGGAGTAGTAGTACTGCTTTTTAATTATTTGCCAAATGAAGTTTGGTTTTCTGCTTTCTGTGTTACATGAAATTGTCTAAACTAGGCGATTCAATCAATTTGAAGCAACATCGCATTAATTAACACATGAAGTTGAAGTTATACGATAATGTAAGACAACTCAAGTTGGCCTTTGTCTCGACTACTTGGCCTCGAGCCTTTTCATTGTCTGTTTCAATTCAAGCAAGATTTGTAGTTAAAAGATACTCAAATCATATAATTTGTGATTCTCTTTGTCTATGCCAATAATGGTCTTCCCGTGCCGCTAGCATTGCCATTGATACTGATATTATTACTCTTCCTAAGAGGCCTACTATCAGTCTTAGCATTGTAGTCCCTGCACTTTCCACAAACAATCTATGTATTTAAGCCATCTTGACAAGCACAAGTTCACTTTCTTTATCTGATTCCAGTACAAATGCTTCCCGTAACTCATTCATTTGTAATTTCAGATGCATACAGAAGGAAGGTATTCTTTAAGTATGAGAAACGCATAAGAACACGAAGTCCTCCTGAAAAGGTGTGCATTTTCGCTATTATTACCTCCATTGGATTGCAGTAGACTTGCATATTGATTTGCTATACATAACATGCCAGTGTGTATATGTGGTTCTTTCTTTTAGCTTTTTTGGTTCTACATTTATAATTTTTTGAAAAAGGTGAAGCAAGGCCTCTGAAGAAAAACTCTCTTCTCTGGAGAAGTCCATATGTGGATCGATCGGAAGTCCCAAATATTAATCAAACCTCGACTTATTCCCTCGTCGCCAATTACTACATTAATCTTTTGAAGAACTGGCTAATGTATATATGTTCGATGGTCGAATTCACACCGTATCTGTTTTTCAGGTGTTTGAGTACTTTGCATCTTACCATTCGCCCGATGGTGAGGTATTTATGATGCCAGAGGACTTGATGAGAGCAGTTGTTCCTGTATTTCCCCCCTCCGAAACAACTCGAGTTAGAGGGGGATCCTTGAAAGGGGAGTGGGTCCCCTGCGAGTTACTTTGTGCGCCATCCAGATTCTTTATGCTTTTCGATACTAACAATGATGGCCTTATATCATTTGCAGAGTGAGTTTCTGTTAGTATGTATACAATTAGCTAGGTTGCAAGTATTTAATTTGAACTATATATACCACCGTGTCTGTCTACTGTCTAGTTACATATAGCTCTTTGGGTTTGTAAAATATTCATATGTACATCTTGACATCAAATATTGAGAACAGGTATATCTTTTTCGTTACGCTACTAAGCATCCCCGAATCAAGCTTCTCTGTAGCATTCAAAATGTTTGACCTTGACCATAATGGGTAAGGCTCGTGAGTGTTCTCCTGTGAATTGATTGCTGCTACGTTAAGTTCCTGATTTTTTGTGAAACTTAAACTACAGAAAGATCGACATGCAGGAGTTCAAGAAAGTTATGGCCTTAATGCGTTCACATAACAGACAAGGGGCTCGCCACCGGGATGGACTTCGTATTGGTCTTAAAGTTTCAGGATCTGTGGAAAATGGAGGCCTCCTAGAATACTTCTTCGGCAAAGATGGCAAGGGGTTTCTAGATCACGAAACATTTGTTCAATTTTTAAGAGACTTGCATAATGAGGTCTGTAATTTCTCTCTCTCTCTCTCTCTCTCTCTCTCTCTCTCTCTCTCTCTCTCTCTCTCTCTCTCTCTCAAATACTGCCATTATGTGTCGCTGATCAGATACTGCGGTTGGAGTTTGCCCATTACGACTGTAAGTCTCAAGGAACCATATCAGCCAAGGATTTTGCCTTGTCAATGGTTGCTTCTGCTGATATGAAGCACATAAACAAGTTCCTTGGCCGAGTTGATGAACTAGAAAATGAACCAAATCTCAAAGACATACGCATTACATTTGATGAGTTTAAAAATCTTGCAGAGTTGCGTAAGAGTTTGCGACCCCTCTCACTAGCCATATTTAGTTATGGAAAGGTGAATGGGTTGCTCACAAAGAAGGATTTCCAAAGAGCAGCATATCATGTATATCTTCTTTAATTAACTTGAGTAAATTTTTACTTCTACTTGAGAAGCAATCATGTAACATGCACGCTAACAAAGTGGTAACCTGATTGATATTGTAGGTTTGTGGAATTCCTCTCACTGATAATGTAGTCAATATGATTTTTTATGTGTTTGATGCGAATCGTGATGGAAGTCTAAGCTATGAGGAATTTCTAAGAGTCTTACAGAGAAGGGAGGGGGACAATTTGCAGCCACGGGAGGCGGGCTTCATGGGACTGATCTCTTGCTGGTACGAATGCACGAATAACTGTTCTTCTTCCAGGATTCTTCTTTAGCAACAATGTATTGGGAACCAGGGAAAAACACTGTACAGCAAGGATTAATTTGAATCCCAAGTCCCAAGTTTGTGTGTTATACGACTGATCAGCAGTTTTAGGAGGTTATAATGGTTGGGTTTGGGTAGTATCCAAAAATTAATACCTACAGTGTGGATAATTTTGGGTATATCCGAAAAAACTTATCTCCTCCTATATATACCCATTAACTTCTATACTAAATTTACTCAGCGGGGTTTCAGCTAGCCTGCTAGTGCTAGCAACCGATATCCTCTTGTGCTGAATGGAATGGAATGGAATGGAAAAATGTACAGTTGATGATGTATGTACATATTTCCGGTCTGTAGATAATCTTTTTTTCTGTAAGCTATTTTTGTTGACTTATGTAGTCGTTGAAAGCCAAGTTAGTTACTCTTATTCAGTTTGCGAATTTAACATGAATTTTAGTTTCCAAAAAGTTGCTCTGCCGAAAGAATATATTATTTTGTCAAGTTAACCACTTAATTTCAATTTAAAGAATGTTACGACGACCATCTTTGCCTTTTTTTTCCGTTTTCTGCAATTTTGGCATTTGCCGAATTATAACTCAAGTCAAGATAGATAGGAATGAAGACAAATATGATCAGATGCTAATTTCGATCAGTACTCTAAACAATATATATATATATATATATATATATATATATATAGGTGTACGTATCAGTCTTTTGATAATTAACTTGAGATCGATCTTTACAAACTCTTCTGCCCTATATATGAGCCGATCGAGATCATGAAAATAAGAATTTCATTTGTTTTTATATATATTAGTATTTGTTTAATTAGGCTTTTAGCATCGAGGCACAAAGTGCATCAACCTAATTAGACAATAGTGAGATATATAGTAAAGACGAGCTGAGCCCCTATATATATATATTTTGCTAAAAACATCTGCGTCAATTAATGTGTACTAGGCAGCTAGCTAGATCTACTCATAGTATATAACTACTAGTAGTACTATATATATGTAGCCAACTAACTAACTAATATATATATATATATTCTCTTGTACATGTTAAGCCTAAAAATTGAATTGAAATAATTTTTTTAATTTAATATCAAAAATCGAAAGTTCAAAGATTAATTAGTAGATTTCGGATTGGCCGGTTTAGTTTATACTCCCTTTGTTTTTTTTTTTAAAAAAAAAAATCAAAAAATCATATCATTTAACAAGTCAAACTTTCTAATTAATATTGTATTTTTACTTCACTCTCTAATATACTTTTTTGCATGATATGTAAGATAATTTTTATATTCTCAGAAAGAAAAAACAAGTTGAAAAGTTGATGCTTAAAATTTAAAAATGAGATTCTTTTTTTTGGACAAACCAAAAGTGTTTTTAAACAAAGGGAGTATGTGATTAAAAAACAATATATAGATTAACCCTTGTAGTATCTTTCTTAAATTCTTATCAATCAAACTTTTTGTCATTTTGAAAAGAAATAGGATCGAATCAATCACTAACATTTTCATTTCTATACAATATAATAATCCTATAAATCGATGATTAAATGGTACGTAGTAAAGTATGTATTACATTCTTAAACTTCTCTCTCTCTCTCTCTCTCTCTCTCTCTCTCTCTCTCTCTCTCTCTCTCTCTCTCTCTCTCAATTAGGGCAAAACTAGCTAGTGAAGAGTAGTAATTAGATTCATGGAGACGAGGATTAGAGAGTCAGTAATGGTGAAGTCAACAAAGGAAACACCAAAGCACAGCCTTAGGATTTTGGAACTCTAACCTAGACCTATTGGCGCCTAGAGCTCACACCCGGCCCCTACAGTTTACTTTTACAAGCCAAATAACTCTCCCAACTTCTTCCATACTCATATTCTCAACCAAGCTCTCTCAGCCACGTCCTTCCTTGTTCCTTTTTACTCAGTTGCCGGAAAACTAAGCATAGATAGATGATAATGGCAGACTCATTGAGATCAACTGTAATGGAGAGGGTGTATATATAATTTGTCTAGGCTGAATCTAATTAAATCAACTAGGGTGTATATATATGTGTGCGCGCGTGCACGCTCAAAGACATAACTAGTAGTACTAAGGGTACCAAAGATTCAAATTAAGGTCAATGTTGTGTACGTAAGTAGTAATTTCCCTCTCTCATTGAGAAAGCAAAAACCATAGTAAATCTACTACTAACACCATAGTACTACCTTCCAGCGATAACTTCATTCGGAACTCGATTGAGTGATCAATCCCAATCCTCAAACGCCTTATGGAAGCCTATCTCTTCTAGTAACAAAAGAAGCCAACCAAGAATGGCTGCCTTGCTTGTTTTCTCTCCATTCATTTTGACCCCTGGGGAAACTTGAATGAAAACGGGGGGATGGTCAAGCTTTTTCAAATAAGAAGAAAAAACATGTTCCCAGAAGCTAGTCCGATTGGCGCTGTAAGTCGAGTCATGACCTCTGTAGTTGGGCAACTGGTCCATTCTCTCAAAGAAATTTTCAGTGTATAGTAGACACAATCGTGGACCAATTTAGGATGGTGTAAGGCGTTATGGGAGAAGGATTTATTAAGACCTACAAAATATGTTAGCTCACCTGATCTTGGGATAAAAGCCCAATTTTTCTCTTCTTTTTCCAGCTTGTAAGCATAAACTGCGTTGGTCTCATATGCATACTCATCTTTTGATTTCCCCTCCATGTCTGCTTCCAAACCGCGCGTCCTCTATGCTGGTATATTTGTCGAGCAATGGATTAGTAGGGGAATAGGGCGCAATGCTCCGGACAACCATTACCAGATGGTCCAGATCACCGCACGAGGTTTCCGCCTCATATCTTTTCTTGACAAAACATTCATAATCATATTTGAATTGATTACAGGACAACTCCGACTCAGGCACCGAATATTGGATCAAATTGATAACCGAGGGAGCTGGTTTGGTTGTCAGATCCCAAACTTCCACATCGGAACCAACATACCCCACGGCGTAAAGCAGTCCATCGTTGGCGGAACAGAAGATTTCACTATAACCACCACCGTTGTTCTTGACCGAGAATGCTAGCTCCTCCTTCCAGCACTGTCCAGCTGGTGTCTCCTGGCCTGCAGAAGGAAAGATTGCGTCCTCGGCCACGATTGCTACTGCCGTGCATTTCTTCTCCACCGTGTCATCTGACGGATTCGAACTCAACTCAAGCTTATCCACCATGTATTTTGAATAACTAGAACTAGTATAAAAGTAAGTATAAGAACCATCATCACGTTTCTTAAGATCAGTTGGAGGAAAATTTTGGACTGTTTCTGATAAGACTGAAGGGAGGGGTAAATAATTAAGGAAAGACGACGATTCGGAATGTGGATTGAAAAACAGAGGAAGGTGATTGTTGTTGCTGGGGCAGGTTAACAAAAGCTAGCCACCCAAAAGAGGATCCAACACAACGGGCACAGTGATTCAGTAATACAAGTCCGTTGATTTTCCATGCTTTACCCTTCCCAGTACTGCTACTAGCGTTCCAACACCACCAGCCACCGTCGTCGTCCTTAAATTTCTTGTTGATTTTGATGATATTTTGTTAGCCAAGGCTGAAAAAGTGATAGTAATCCGAATCATCATAATCCCTAATAATGTTACCGGTTTCGTCCTCGATGACCCCCGGCGGGATCAACAACCAAGGCGCCGGCGGATCATCTGGATGTCTATTTCCCAAATTTGGGTTCTGTGATGGTATTGTCTCAATTTTCCTACTGCCGGTCTATGTTGCACGGATACAGATACGCGGATACGGATACGCAGATACGAGACACGGGGATATGGGATTTTTGAAAAATATAAGATACGGGTACGGGGGTAATATGTAAATATTAAAAATATAGGGTCCAAAATATAATAAAAAATATAAGGACCAAATAGCAGTTCCAAAATATAAAATAAAATTCAAAGTCAAAACTCAAAAGTAAAGGGTTAAAAAAAAATACACAAATAAGTAGACAGAGCACTTAGCACTTAGCAGTTCCAAAAAAAAGAAAAAAAGGAAGAAATAGTCGACACTCAATAGAGGCGACGAAGGTTGAAGAGTCGAAGCCTTCGAAATTGAAAAAAACGAAAATCGACTGACCTCAGGAAGCAGATCGACAGCGGCTTTGACCTCAATGAAGCTTCGAGTTCGCAAATCGACAGAGGCTTCGACGAAGGAAGCAGATCGATGGCGGCTGTCGACGGCGGCGAGTGATCGACAGCGGCGGAGGGTCTTTGATGTCGCCTAGGGTTCATTTTGAGAAGCTAGGGTTCGGTTCGTTTTGAGAAGAAGCAATCGACAAACGAAGGCATAGATTGTATAAACCAAATCGGTAAGTGATACGAATCCAATTTTCGGGTTTACGTGTCCGGATTCGGTTTGACGTATTCAGGTTCCGTGTCCAAACTCTACGAAAATCCAAATTCGGCCCCGGTATGTATTTTAGGTCGTATTCTGCGTATCTGAGTCGTATCCGTATCCGATACGCGATACGTCAGTGAAGGGGCGTGTCCGTGCAACATAGTTGCCGGTAACGGTAAAGCTACATAATGAAGGTGCCCTGCCGATTTGTCGTGGATGGGGTACAGAGCTAACTGCCGACGTTTTGGTGGCTGAAGGCTTAGAGGAGCTGCATAGAAGAAAAGACTTTGCCGCATCATTGGAGCAGCCCAACGCCCTTCTCCATAGACTTGCCATCTCTCTCCCTCTCTCTTACACCCAAAATTTGTCTTGCTCCCCAAGTTTTAAAGTAATTTCCGAGGGAATTTTGGATTAAATCATGACCACCCAAGCTGGTCAAACTTTTTTGATCTAAACTGTTGAATTAAACTTACCATCTGATACCCACCAGGTCTCCGTACTTCCATCTCAAACCCAATCCGTAGAATTTACTCAAGATCATATTATACGTGTTTAAATGTGTTGATTCCACACTTAGGATTATAAAAATTAAAAATTTAAAATGACGCCATTTTGCACCCCATTCTCGATAAATGTTTTTAGTTGATAAAATATAAAAATTAAGAAACGTAATTAATGATATATTATAAAATATTTTTTGACGATAATACCCATAAACATTAATTGAGTTCGACTATTTTAAATAAATTATTTTCTTTAAGATGTGTTATATTAAATAAAACTTTAAGGATATATTGGAAAGAATGATTGAGAATATGTACATGAAAAGTCTTTAAGAACATTAGTTGGGTCATCTCAAAATTAAAAATAAGAATATTTATTCGGGACGGAAGGAGTATTAGCATTTTACTTTTTATTTAAAACATTACATTGAGATAAACCGTTGGAGTATAACGGACTAGTATTGCTCTAATAAATACAACATCAAAATTGTAATTAAGGAGCATTCTGCTAACAAAACCAAAGATCAAATTTACCGATGGTGTTGTTCTTTATGGTATTACAAAAGTGGTCCGAACTTCATGGACCGATAATAACCCAAGAAGAAGATTCGAAAGTTGCTCAATCTAAGGGGTAAGCCAATTAATTTCGTTTCCGATTTTTTTTTTCTTGCGATCGTAATTTAATTTTCTAATATTTTGCAGCAAGGTTAATGCAATTTCTTTGTTTGGGTTTATTCGCCTATGTATGCTTGTTCAAAGGACAATAATATAGGTATTACTAATGAGAGGGATTTGTGAGAAGTTAGGGCAAAGAAAAACATGGATTAGATTTGGTTGGGCCTAACTTGGTTTTGATAGTTGTCTACTGTGCGTACGGTAAGGATGGTGGAAATCTGTAGGTTTGCAGATTGGCTCCTAGGGTTGTAACCCAATTTTCAGTAATGCTCAGGTGGTAGGGGTCTCAGAATCATTCAAGAATCAAATATAGGGTAATGGATCTTATGTGTTCTAATGAGAATACGAAGCCTGAAAGAGACCTGTTAAGCTACCACTGCACACGACATAACCTTTGCCCGAATCGTGACCCCCAAAACCTACATGTCATGCCTACATACACATGCATTTGTGCTTCTTGGAGATATTATCCACCGTGCCGTGGACAGGACTACCATCAGGAGACTAGACTCAGCTGGTAGAGCGAGCAAATGTATGATTTAGACCGACACACGTAGCCAAACCCATTTGCTTTGTACCCTCTCTGTAAATTTGAACCGTCGAACCGCGAAATCGAACCGAACCAAACTAAACCGAGCGGTTTGGTTTGGTTTTAGACTAGGGTGGTTTGGTCACGGTTTGGAAATTTTATAAACCGATCGGTTCGGCTTGGTTTGTGATTTTAGGGGTCAAGCCCAACCAAACCGAGCCGAACCAAACCAAACCAAACAGTTATATATATATATATATATATATATGTATATAATATTCTTGTTATTAATAGTCATTGATTTGTCTTGAAAATTTTATACCAGATCTAGAAAAATGTAAGAGTAAAGATGATAATTGCACGCCTTAGTCTCTCAACTCTCTCTCTTTTTCTCTCACCTCAACGCAATGTCGCGCTTCACCATTAGTTTGCCATTGTCCCTCTCACCTCGCCAGCGCTCTCCATTTCACCTCGCTGACATTCTTTTTCACACCGCATAGAACCAAAATTTTCTCTCAACCATCGTAAGATCTCTCTCGACCTTACAAAATTAGTCTCAACTTTCTTTTTCTTTTTCAATATTTGAAAATTTACCTTGTCTTCTTCTTTACCAATATTTGAAAAATAAATTACTTTGAACCATAAAACCGAACCAAACCGAATGGTTCGGTTTCAAGCCTCATGAGGTTCAATTCGGTTTTAAAAAATGGAACCGTTAGGAGGCAGTTCGGTTCATGATTTTGTCATAAACCGAACCATTTACACCCCTACGGCCTCTCCAACTTATAAATTCTCATATAGTGTATATTTGTATGCCCTTGGCAACCGCAAAGAGATCCCCAGAGATTTCCACCAAATATGTTTTCCAAACCATGGACTGCATTTCATGGGGTGGTTGGATTTCAGGACCCAAGATTCAGAGACTGACCACCCATTCGGCCCAGCGCATGGAAAAGGTTGGAATAAGAGATCTCGCTATAACCGCCACTGTTATTCTTGAATGAGAATGCTCCACCTTGGCGCCTTCCAACAAAGTCCACTCAGTGTCTCCTGGTCTACTAAAGGTGAGATTGCGTGCAGGGCATACGATGGCAAGGGCAATGAACTTCTCATCGAATAGGTCTGATGATAAAACAAACTTCTCTGCTATGAGTGAAGAAAGAAAATTAAGTAAACTCATTGTTTTTCATGAAACGACAAATATGTCTTCTTCGGTGGAGGATGAGTTTCATTCCTCACAATCTTGAACACAGAGGAGGGTTTGCATGAAGAGGGTAGGAGGGATATGTAATTACGCAAAATGGATGATGATTCATCAAAAGAATGGATTGAAAGCAAGTGTTGAGTAGTGGGAACAAGTGTTAGGGAAGGGGAAGGCTAGCCAGGCGTGAGAGGAACCAACACAGTAAGTACTACTTTTGGTAACACGAGCTTGCTACTTTCCCATGGTGATTTCTGCTGCTGAGTACTATTAACAGTAATGAATTTCTTGTTAATCTTTCTCACCTTTTCATCACCAAGGTTGAGGAAGTGGTAAAACTGCAAATTATCCGTTGTGCTCTCGGAGTAGTCCTCCCCATCCCATTTGATGGCACCACCTGGAGGTATCATAACCCATGGAGGTCGGTCTTGACATGGAACTGATGGCTTCGTTAGGAACAAAAGCCACGTCACACTGCTCCCACAACACTGGAGGATGGCAGCGCAGATAGTTTCTGGATTTGGTCCACAGGACAGTAGAGAGATCCCAGTGGCATCAATTTCCGAGGAGCTCACCACCACATTTGTTTTGCTACCTCAATAACCACGCGCAAAACCACCCAGTTTCAGCCAGACATCCACCATCCTTCTACGAAACCTGTAAAAGTTTATCATCATCTCTCTCAGGAGCGCCGGCATTTTTTTTGAGAATATTCGTTTGTAAATTGATGGACATTTAGTATTATACTGTCCATTAAGAATAGTTATAGAAAGATAGATAAATATTAAAGTAATGCCAAACAACACTTAAATTCATTGAAATAATATACTCTGTAAATATAAAAACTGCAACAATCTACACTTTTTCCTCATAATATTAAGTATAAGATTAGGTAAAATTACTTTCGGAAAGTGATTTATTACATAACATCCTGCCCAATTCAATCAGGCGACTTGCAGGATCAAATCCCTTTACAAGACTTGAGATGTTTTTGCAAGGCGCTCAATGTAGATTGTGTGAATTAATTATCAGACGCTCGAGTTCTTCATTGGTTCAGATCATGTATGCAATGCTTATGACATCAAATGTCTATGTTCAATTACTATATAGGCTATAGCATAACAATTCACAGGGCTACCTAGTACAGTACTCCATTGACAACAAACAAAATATTTCAAACACACAGATTAGTGGGCAGGACGCATTGCAAACATAACAACCTGTAGTGCACAAGAGAGTTCTAGAAACGTTTCAAAGAGTCAAATAATACCAGTACTGTTCCATTCTCGTCATTTCTAAACAAAGATAACTAGTATTTACAATGCTCAGAAAATGTAAAACCTTCCTTAGTTGCTGCATTTAGGGTGCAAATATCCATCAGCACACTTGTGCTGCTATTCACAATTCAGGGCATCTCAGAGTGAAGGAGCCATACACCTCGATGCAGTTGCTGGTATTTCAAGAAAAGAAACTTATGAACGAAATTGCCTTAAATGAGAGCAAATTTAATAAGGAATTCACCCAATGGTTAACTAAAGCAAATAGTTACCATTTGTGAGAATGATTATCACTGGTTGATGATGCCAACCCTCAATATCGGGAAAATCTCTAGTATTAATGGGTCATGCAATTTGCAATCTATTTTCAAGGACTAGCTGTACTCTGCATCCTTGTTGCCATCAAACACACACTTCACATCAAAAGCATGGTGATTATACCTTCAGCCAATTAACATTCTTTTACATGCCAATGGGATTTCTCTTTTCAAGCTAACGTTTCCAAGTTCACACAAGAAGCTGATCTGCAAGCAAGCCCAGTTTCTTTCAAGTATCTTCCTGTAAATAGTCATGTACATGGTTAGTCGAGTTTGCTACCGAAATACATTTGAAAGTCCATACACTGAAAAAAAGTACCACATTATAGTATCATTTAAGTCAAGCTTGAAATTTCCAAAGCTGTAGGTCAGTAAAGTGTGGTAAATAATGCAATAACATCCATGCTTAAGACATAATCTTCACGTAGAAAATTATTAGGCAATCTGCTATTCCGCTGGTAGCAAAGCTCCCTCCCTGCCACCGTCTCTCAATTATTCATGCCAAATACGCTGATTGAGATGGGGATAATGTACTTCAAAAAAATCCATATTGAAGAATGCATAACAGAGAGCAAGTTGGAGAAACCAGTGACCATCAGCAATTAGAGAATACTACTGCGTCAGAAAAACAAGTGAGGTCACTATAAGGACACACATCAATAAGAAGTTGAGATGGCCAACCTGACTCGAAATGTCACTCATTGCAGTTTTCATTTTCCATTTTACAAACATAACGGGCTCCATACACCCAGAGAACTCCCTGCGGGTTTGGGGTGGGGAGGGGCACTGAAAAAGAAGTCAACCCTCTGCAGATATTAGAAAAGCAGCGAGCCTGAGCACCCTGAGGTCGTACAATTAACCAATAGCAATTCTTAACTCGACAACAGCATAGTAGCATACTATCAATGTCATTACTGGTACTCACCTCTCAAGTCAAAATACCAGGTAGCCAATCTGAAGAAACAAATAGGTTCATAGCAAAGGTCTTTGTCTTTATTATTCACTCAATCAATTATCCTCCCTCCCTTCCATATTCAGCTCTTTCTTTGCAACTGATCTTCCCTCCACACCAACCCACCTCGAGGGGCAGATAACTGACATCCCACCCTAATTCTAACGGGTTCAATAGATGTCATGAATAATAACAGCAAATATCAAGCACCAGCAATTATAGTTTTGAAGGCATATAACTTCCTTTTTTGCTGTGATACTTCTTCATTTATTTATTTTTTTCGTGGGGGTGGGGGTGGGGGTGTGGTTTGGGTCCTTTGGGGGTTAGAAGTGGTATGAGTTCTTTAATGGCTCTGGACTTATCCAACAACCTTTCAATGCATTACCTTCATTGAGACACTTTGGAACTATCAAATGATAATTTCCAATTGGCTTACCTAGATTCCTAAACAAAGCTCATAGGAAAGACCCAAAAGAACAATCTTTTTTCAGCTTTTAACTTTGAAACCTGGGAAATTAGGTATAATCGATCTTGGTTTAGTGGCATAAGTTTCAAGGCAAATAACGATCTTTCTCTTAAACCAACTGCTTATATAAGAGTAGGTCCTCGAAGATTCACTTAGGCATAGAACAAGTAACATGATGTGGTCCATAAGCTATTCCCTAGCTTTCGTATTTTTTGTTGCTTGTATCAAACCTTACATTTTTTATATGATTCCATACAAGTAAAGTTAAGATTTTGACTCAAGACAAGGGCCTTGGTATGAATCTATGTCATTAAGGAAACCTCACCTTCTTTTACTACCCTATTCCCTTCTACCACAGCACGCATGTTGGCACCTTTCACATCAAGTTTTTATATGGTCAGTACTCCTTCAAGTTCTACTCAGAAAGGATAAATCACAAGCGTGTGGTTAGGCATAGCAGAATAAAGCAGAACATAATTAAATACCAACTCATCTTCATTAATACACCATTAAAGCATTTACAAGGGAAAAGGGGAAATTTTGCAACTAAATGATAATTACATATCATTGTCCATCTCAAACTGACTTACCCGAGTCAAGTGCAAAGCAAGCGCCTCCCTCATTCTCACAGCACTCCCATCTACCTCCCCTTCATAAACTGGTAGCTCGTGATCCTTTGAGTGACAAGAATTTACTTCAGGCAACTCCTCGCTACACTTGATAAGAAAATTATGCAACAAACAACACGTCACAAGCACGAAAGGGAAAGACTCGATCAGTTCCTCTTTCAACTCCCTAGACAGAATTTCCCACTCCACCCGAAGCCTGGCAAACGCCGTCCCAACCAATCCCATACCTCGACTATGCACGGAATTGAACACTTGTTCAGGGAATCCCAAACTAGTATTATTATCATCTGGATTCGGGAATGGGGTAAGCAACCAAGGCAAAAGAGGGAAACAAGTGTCACCCAATATGTATTGAGGAATGGCATTGCCATCACCAAGCTCAAAAGATGGCCCGTTTAGCAGTTCCCTCGATTCCTCGATTCTAGAATAAAGCTCCGATTGACGTAAAATCAATTCGGGATTCGTCCTACTAGGCCACCCGGCAGATACATCTAGAAACCTCCCCTCAGAGTCCACTAATGCCTGAGCCATTACATACCCATTTTCACCTAACAAATTTCCTTCAACCTTAAAACTGTCAATACCCAAAATGCCACAACAATTTGGGAGGGAAATCCAACCGAAACCCACTACGATTCGGTTAATATCGGTGCGGAATTCGAAGAGGTGGCCGAGTTTGTCGTTGATGGCTTTGCAGACGGTGTAGAACGCGCGACAAGCGGAGGGGGTGTCATCGAGATCGAAGCGGCGAGCGACGGATTTGTAGGAGGCGGCGTGGGCGAGGCGGAAGAGGGCGGAACCGAGGGCGTAATTGGGAGGGATGGAGGGAGAGAGGGAAGAGAGAGAAGGGGTTAGGAGTCGGAGGAGGAGAGTGAAGGAAGATTTGGACATGCGGAAGGATTCAATCCAGCGATAGTCGGTTTCGAGGGAAATTGGGAGATTGAGGAAGCGGTGGAACCAGCAAGGGGGCGGTGGTGGTGGGCGGGGAAGAGCGAAGGCGAGGGGGTAGTGGAGGAGGGAGATGAGTTTGGAGAGGGAGAGGAAGGTGGAGGAGAGATTTGATTCTAGGGAGAGGGTTTGGGAGGGTAGGAGGTGGAGGTCGTTTTGTGAGAGGAATGAGTGGGCGGCGGCGGTCGCGGAGGCGGCCACGGTGATTAGTTGAGTGAGGTTTTGACGGGTGTTGTTGGTGGTGGTGGTGATGGTGGTGGGGCGGTGGAGGGTGTTTTGGGGTTTGGAATTCTTACGTCTGGTGGCGGATTTGGAGTTGATTTTCCGGCCTCCTCTGGTGCCGGCCATCCTCGTGGTTTGCTCTAGGAGTGAGAGTGACTCATAGGACTGCCACCTTTTCTTTTTTTTTTTTTTTTTTTTTTAGGAATTTGGTAGGCTTTATGGTGATGCTTAGGCTGTCAAAAAGAAAAAAAGAAATTTACTTTAGAAAACAAAAAATAATAATAATAATAATAAAACAATTCATACAATTCTTTTAAAGTACAAGTAATGCTGCAATCTTTAAAAAAAAAAATTTGTGAACGGAGGGAGTATTCTATAGCAATGACATTCTAGTTTTTATGTTTGGGTAAAAGCCTTTGATACGATTGTGGTGTAATCGGAGACGAACTTAATAAACTTATCAAAAATTAAAAAAACAAAAAGTAATTTTAATTATTGATTTAATATATAATTAATGAGACATAATTATTCCGGGGGTTTATCCGGAGACATACTCTTGACGGGAGTGGCAAGCCGGAAGTCTTACGCTCACAGGGGTCTTCCCACTCTCTTGACGGGAGTCGAGAGCCGAAAGTCTTACGCTCACAGGGGTCTTCCCGCTCTCTTGACGGGAGCCGAGAGCCGAAAGTCTTACGCTCACAGGGGTCTCCCCGCTCCTGGCAGTGGACTTCCGCTCACAGGGGTCTCTCTGCTCTCTTGACGAGAGCCGAGAGCCGAAAGTCTTACGCTCACAGGGGTCTCCCCGCTCCTGGCAGTGGACTTTCGCTCACAGGGGTCTCCCTGCTCTCTTGACGAGAGCCGAAAGCCGGAAGTCTTACGCTCACAGGGGTCTCCCCGCTCCTGGCAGTGTGGTTCATGTAGTGTTACACTAGTAGCGGGTTTTTGCACTTCTCACACCATGAAACTGACGTTATCTAGTTTCGAACCTGTGACCTCCAGGATAAGTATATAAGTTGTGGGGAATGAGTACCACACTGCCAGGAACGGGGAGACCCCTATGACCTCCAGTATTATTAATTATATAGACTTATTTATAAACCAACTTTGACATCAAGTCTCTTTATAACATTTATTAAGTTTCCATTAATAAAAGTAGCATACATTAGGGGTGAGCAGACCGGCCCATCGACCCGTCAAGCCCGTAGAGCCCGCCAATGCCCAACCCGCAAAGCCCGTGCCCGTGGGCTAGTACATAGTGCTGGGCCTTAGATAAGTGAAAGCCCGCGGTCTCGGGCATGGACTGGGCTCTCCAATCCTTCCCGCCCGTTAAGCCCAAAGGCCCATCTCTTACTAAAACTACGTCGTTTTATAGTAAGTATATATAAAGTGTAATTCTTTTTGGTTGTTATAATAATAAAATTTCAATAGTTGGATTTTTTTGGTACTGTTTATTAATTTATTGTAATTATTTTGATCCACTTCAATTTTAAATCGGCATAGTTTTGAAAAAGTATAAGTTAGGTGCAATAGTTGATTTTGATTTTTGGAGTAAATATTTATAAATTGTGTATGTTTGACCCTTACTTGTGTCCATCAATTAGATTGGGATGAAGAAACACTTGAAATTTGACCTGTTATTTTATTTTTCTTTTGTTCTTCATAGTTCATATTACATAATAAAATGTTTGAGTTGAAAAAGAGAGTAATAAATTGTTGAGTAAACTGTCTTGTTTTTTATTTTTGTCTTAAATGATTTATTTGTGTTTTGTATTTTTTTTCTTTTTTCAGAGATGGATTGATGGGCTAAAAATAATTTAAAGCCCAAACTTTAATAGGTATAAAATTTTCAAAATAAAACATTTAATTTATAAGCCCGCTAAGCCCGAGCCCGCCCAATGCCCGTTTAAAACCCGCAAAAGCCCATTGATTTAAGCCCGCACAAAGCCCGCTATGTTGGGCTTTTGAAATTGAAGCCCGTAACTAAATGGGCTTATACCGGGCTTAGCCAAAGCCCACGGGCTTTGGGCCCGTGCACACCCCTATCGAAAATCATCTTCAGTATACTCCCCAACTCATTGAAAATAATTCATAGTGAATTTTTTTTATTAAAAAATCTCATTAAGTGTTATAAAGTTACTAGTTAGCTTTTCGTAAATTATCATAAAATATGTCTCGACAAAACTTAGTACATAAGTAATGACTAAGAACAAACAAGAGACATCAAAAATTGGAAAAAGAACATACTAAGACCATTTACAACAAAATATGCCTCGACAAAACTTAGTACATAAGTAATGACTAAGAACAAACAAGAGACATCAAAAATTGGAAAAAGAACATACTAAGACCATTTACAACGAGGCAGCAATTGGGGAGCATGAAGGGATTTAGGCTTGCAACAAGGTAGCATCCCGGTAGCAACGAAGGAGCTTAGGAGCTTAAAATTGGATTAGGAAGCAAATAATGATCTCGTAACAATTGAGTATCAACCGGCCAAATTCTTCGCAAAACGACGTAGTTTTATCCTATAAGGGACCAAAACGACGTCGTTTTAGCCAAGATTTTTGAAAAGGAAAACAAGCCGCTGCCAGCGCTTGGTTTTTTTGCCAAAAGTTTTTTCCCTCTTTGATTTTTGGTCATTTTTCACTCCTAATTATTATTTTTTTGTAATAAAGTACACATTTCTCTATAAATAGAGACATCGTTTGTTTCATTGGGATACCAAATGAATTTTCTACAAATTTTTGAAGTTTTTCTCTATTTTTTTCTTCTTCTCTCTCTTCAAATTTGATTATTTTTAGTTATCGCACAAAAAAATGTTTTTTTTTGTATTAAAGTATACATTTTTCTCTATAAATAGAAACTTGGTTTACTTTATTTGAACATCAAATTATTTTTTTACAAATTTTTCATGTGTCTCTATTTTCATATAAAGATATTAAATTAAATGGAGATAAAGATGATGGGGTATATAAACTTGTGGAGTTTGTGCATTGTTGAAAGAGAATTTTTGTTAGAGTAGCTTAATTGAGTAGTTTAATGACATTTTTGTAATAAAATGATAAAAAAAAAAATAGAGATAAGCTCCCCAAAATTTGCTCCTTCGTTGTACATGGTCTAATTAATATTAGGTATCATTTTAATATTTTTCATTGTTAATCACCAAAAGAACACATCATCTAAAGTGGATTAGTTTTAGATGACCGATCAATGTTGAGTTTTTGTGTAGAGCAATCTACTTAACGAGATGTCTCTTGTTTGACATTTACCGTGCCCAATATGGTAAGTGTAAATTAGTGTAAAACCTAATATATAATAATATAAGCTTAATAAAAACAAATGGAAGTCCCTTTCAGTGGAAAAAACAAAAGGGGTACAAAGAAAACCAATGAAAACATATTCCCCGAGAAAACCTTATGCTTTACCCTTTTTCCATGGAGAAAACCGAGCTTTACCATTGGGAAAAAAATAAAAAAAGGAATAGGAATAGGAAACAACTTAGAGAAAATAATTGTCATTAAATAGTCTAGTTATTGAAAATTGCACTTGCCCTTGCATGCTTTAAGGAAGTTTCATATGCAGACTTGGGGTTTCTAAAATTCTACTTACACCCTCTTCTAATGTGTTTTACATAGTAATCCTATTTAGGGGAGGAGATGGAGCTGCAAAAGAATCATCAACTGAATTTGGAGAAAATTCGTGTATAAGGGACAACTTAGACATCATCATAGACCGATAGGCTTGAACCTTGTTTCTATATGACCTAACTAGTTATAAAAGACGCTTGTCAACTATTTCAGTTGCTCAACTTTTTGACAAAATGAAAAATCCAAAAGATCTACCCTCCTAACCTCCTTTAAGCAACATTTACTTGGTAAAGTCGTCTTGTGCTTCAAACAAATTAAGATTAAATATTTGAAAACTCCATTAACTCGTGAAATAGAGATGCGTTTATGGTTATTAATTCTAAAGCTTAACAAAAGTATGATGAAAATCTTGTTTCATCTAAATGTGTAAGTAAGAAATTTTAGTCATCAATGTTCGTTTGGAAAAGGCCAAAAACCGGGTAAAGTAAGACCAACCTTTCTCCTAAAAGAACATATTTAACTTGGTCAAAAAATGGGTAATATCTGGGCTCCAAACATTCCAGCTCTACCGGGGTTTTCAAAACCAAAAAAAAAATGGATACGCTCGATCTAAAAAAAAAAAGGCCAGACAGAAGGGGAAGGGTAACAAAAGTGAAGATTAAATATCTTGGTTGCAGTTTATAAGCTTTCTAAGCCCTAGAAGGCTCTCAAGGATCAATATCATGGAGAAATGTATGTAAATTTTTTATTTAATCGAATAAGTTGTTTCAATATTCTGGTCTCGAACAGTACTGTTCTTTCGATTTTCTTTTCATTTGCTTTTGGTGATATTAAACATACTCCCTTCATCCCAGAAAAGACTCTCCTAAAGGCTAAAGTCATCGTTGAATCTCTAGTGCTTGCAATGCGAGGAGCAGAAATTTGTTGCTCAATTTTCTCATTACTTGAGATTGGCTTTATGTAGCTTTAAAGTTATAATCTTTTATATTATTAAAAAATCTAATAAAAACCATCCAATGTGTGACCATGACAAGTCAACGGTGAGAATGAATTTGCAGAGAATAGTTCATTTATTTTGTGAACATATCTAATTGGAAGTTGTTCATATAAATCTATTTGAACCGTAAACAAAATGTAGTTCTTAACCAGATTAACTTTTAAAGTAACCAAACTACATAAATTGTACAACTAGTTTTAGGTAAAATCAGTCTAATAATAAATCTAATAAGTTGTGTTAATTCTGAAATAAACTGGCCCTGATTTTAGAGTAATTCCCAACAATATATTAGTCTCAGCGTTTAGATTTACTAAGGCTTGTGTAGTAATATTTGTATTAGGGTTTACATATACTAATAATTATTGTTATAATTTAGTAGCTCAATGCACCAATTACCAACTCATGCATTGTGGATACAGTTCTCAATGAATGACGAAAAGAGTTTGAAACCCTATTTTTTAGCATGATTTTGCACGACGGTGTAATATAAATGAAGAAAATTAAAATGATCACAACTAGTTGCTATACAAAAGTCGTAGCTAACTATATACACATTAGTACAAGGCATCCCTAGACTCGTCCAATTATAGACATTAAGCCACAGCTGACGGTAGTTACACCACTACTATGAGCACATATGGTACACGTGTTTATATATTAAGCTATTGTAATTCCAAGAAGTTGAAGGGAGCAGTTTGATTATTACGACAAATTATACAGGGAATCTATGTAGCTCTCTTAAACAACAGGGCGTTAATATGCACTTTGTTCATATTATATACAGTTGGCAATATTACAATTGTCTTCCTTCATCGTCTTCTCCTAATCCCAACAGGCAAGACTCGTACTATATCAGTCTCCCTTCCTCTGCACATCCTTAATCAGGGTTTTTAATCTCTCTAAAAACGACCATGACGGCTAAATTGAAGATAGCCGGAGCATGGTCGGGCGTTTTGGATGTGGAATTGGAGACATGGACTGTGTCTATGTTGAGGGGAGAAGTTGCTAGGCGATCGGACTCAGGAGCAGAATCCATCAACCTTATATTCGCCGGAAAATTGCTTAAAGACGGCGATGGGACCCAGAAGTTAATCGAATTGGGTTTCAAAAACAATGGGAAAATTTTAGCGACTCGGGTCTCCCTTGATCAAGGCAAAGAGTTGATTAATGAGGAGGAGAAAACTTGTAGATTATCTAGAATCAAGTTAGTATCTCTCTCTCTCTCTCTCTCTTGGATATGTTTTCTGAAAGTTTAGTTCTTGAATTGAATGGGATTGTGTTGTGGGGTTTTGTTGAATTCGATGATCAGAACTGTGTTTTGGTTTTCGGATACGATGGGTCTTACCGAGAGTTGTCAATTCTGTGTTAATTTGGGTTGTCAAAGAAAATCTGTACTCCCTCCCTCCATTTTTTATTTTTTATGAAAATTAATGAAGTTGATTTCTGGGGCATTTTAATAGTATATGTACATTAAAGCCCTTAGTATCCAATTAGAATTTCACGCCATGACATGATATAAGTGAAATTAATATAAAACTTACACTCATTTAGAGGCAAGAAAATTTAAAAAATGGACCTCTGTTTAGGGATGGAGGGAGTACTGGTTATGAGTTGATATGGGGTTTATATCACTTAAAAGAGTTATCTTTGACTTCAATTGACCATCTTTCATATCGATGTTTGTTAAATTTTTCAATTTTTTTTTTTTGAACGGTACAACTTGAAGTTTGAAATACATGTGTCTATGTGTGCGGTCAATTGGGTAATCGAAGAAAATCTGTACTGTTTATGGATGATATGCGGTTTTATCACTTAAAAGAGTTATCTTTGACTTTACTTGACTATCTTTCATATGAATGTTATGAGTTCATCAAAATTTTCATAATTGTACAAAATTCTCGAGTGAAATGAAAAGATATATGATAGAAATTTCTTTTATTACTAGTACCTTGTGATCATGACATGAGCACACGAGAAAGTGGTATGGGTTGCATACTTTAGTTGAATTGTATACTTTTTTGTAATTTCGTTATTAGACTATTTCATTACTAGGGCCAAGCTCGCACCTCACTTATTCCATCTTAAGCGTTGCAATAGAATAGAAAAAACAGCTATTCATTCTCCTCCTACAATTCTGGTGACACCTGGAAATTGACAGGGCTGCTGCTGCTTCGTTGGCCAAGAGACATGCTGATGGTTATTTACCAATTGAAGACTTCAACCTTGAGTTGGAGAACCAAAGTGGACAGAAAGTGCAGCTTGGATCTGAGACTGATCAGCGGTATGATACCTAAACAATTGCTACATATGGTTTATTACTAATACATAATGTAGCTTAAGGATCAATTCTATCTGTTTCCTCTGAACTATTTCGATGCAAATTTGACAGAGCACTAATGATGGGTCTCATGCTTCATAAAAAAGCAAAACAGCTACTTAAAAGGGAACAGTACACGGATGCTTTAGAAGTGCTAAACATGGGAGAGGTAATTTTTGCTGTTTGGTGCACTGCATTATACAATTGATTGTTGTCGTGAGTGTTAGTATGGTTAATCCAAGACCCAAAATGTATCAAATCAAGAGTTAAGATTTAAGAGTAGGAGAGAGAAACGATTAGGGCTTTTTTATGGTAGTTGGTAAACTGAGTTTCTTGAAAATGCTGTAATTTCTGGTCATCCCTTAAAATTTGGAGGTTCTCGATTCCAAGGTGAAGGCCATCTCAGGTACTGGTACTGACCATTAGTGGGTGGGGTAAAAATATTTTGATTGAAATCATAATAACTTGTAATAGTTCCAAAACTATATAATAGGGATTTGGATTTGGATCTGGATGTTTGGCGCTTCATAGTGTGTCGATTTCGTACATTTTTTAAACTGCAGTGTGGTCTTCGTGGGCTCAAGTTTATGCCACGTAGGTTGTATGTTACAGTGTACACTTTTTAAATGTTGTGCTTCTTTTATCTGTGATTAGGAAATATAAGTAACCCTTCTCCTTTTTTTTTTTTTTGTAGGAGGCTTTCGCTCTCTGCGATTCGAAGCTCATTGAGGTAAGTGTGCGGCACTTTCTTCTAAAGGATTCTGTAATCAATCCTGAGGGTTTTACCTCATAAGTTCTTCTTGGTAATATCACGTATATTACCATCTTGTTCTTTTTTGACTGGTCTTCTATTGCCTCCAGATGATCGACAATGTCCCAATATTACAACTAGATATTGTCTGGTGCTATTTCATGCTTCAAGACATTAGTTGGCTCTCAGTCGCAGGAAAACGTCTTGAAAAAGCTCGAAGAGGGATTGAGCATGCTCATGGAGAAGCATCTAGTCGTGTCAGACTGCTTCAAGGAGGCCTCAATCCAGAGGTTGCATTGTGAGTGTTTCTTCAGTTCGCTAGATTGTGTTCGAGTGTGTGTGTGTGTGTGTGTAGTATTAGTTTATCTTTTGTGCAGACAATTCTTGTCTTTGAAGCTATTTCATCTGTAATTTGCTATTCTGTAGACACACACGTATGGAGTTGTTGGAAGGAGTGGTGGCTTACCACAGTGGTCAGTTAGAAAAGTCTAAGAAGGCATTGACCTCCGCGCAGCTCAGATACTCCCAGGTTAGTGCTTTTCAAAGAAACTAATCAATCACCATGCCTTTAATCTCTTTTGTATTTACTATCAATTGAAGAATCTCTCTGTCTCTCTCTCTTGCTCTCTCACTCATGCACACACTTATGCACACGTAAATGGTCATTGCAAGGGGCTTTTCATCTCTTTTTTCCTCTTCGAAGAGTAATGTTTTTTTCTTTTGTTTATATACTCAGCTTCAGGTGTCTGATGAAACCCTATCACTACTAATGGCCATGGGATATGAAGAACGTGATGCAAAAAGAGCACTTCGCATGAGCAATCAGGATGTTCCGAGAGCGGTTGATTTTCTTGTTCAAGAGAAGGCAAGAGCCACACAGAAAATTGAAGAGGACATTCGTCGAAGGAAAGAGATCATGTATGCGTCATTTGTTTGCAATGAAAATTGACATCTAATTCTCTTTGCTGCATTTCTTGTTGGTATCGAGTATTGAGTGCCTTGGTATAATACAAATTGCAGGGAACAAAAGCGATATGGAATTACCCCTCTTGGTAAAGCTGTGGAACTCAAAAGATTGAAAGAGTTGGTGTCTGTTGGGTAAGTAAACCCTAGAATTGAATGTTAACAAATCATAGGAATCACTACATAACCTATATAAGCTCATCTGTCTCTCTCTCTCTCTCTCTCTCTCTCTCTATATATATATATATATATATATATATATATATATATATATATATTAGTATTAATAAATTATCTTTTTTATGCTAACTATTTAAATATTTTGGGAAATGGTGTAGTTTTATTAAAGCATATAAATTTCTAAATATCTCAATTTTTAAGAAAAATTTATGTCGATTTAGTTCAAAGGATAACATTATATTCCCTCCATGATAAAAAATGGACACTCATTTTGGGACGGAGAGAGTAATTGATTGTAGGTTTTGTTATATTTATTTTTTTCTATTTTCTGTTTCTTTGAGGTTGAATTATTCTGTTTAGTTGCATTGCAAGTGTGTGATACAAAATATCATTATTTCAGCAACATTTGTATTACCTTTTACATCACTCTTCCTTTAATCATGCATTCAGTTTCTGATCTTTTGAGATTTGATGGTTTTATTCTAAGGGCGATATAGTAACACATAAAGTTTCACAAGCACTTTCCAAATTTTGACACAAAAATTCATTTAATATCCATATATTTGCAATTTTGATAGCGATATATCCATCAATATATATCTCTAGGATTGGGACAGCGAAATAACCTTTCCTCGATATTGTGAACTGTGGCTCTCTCTAAGGTCCAAACATACGCATGGGATATTCATAAGTTCTTCATTACTAATAAGGCTGTTTGGTCTAAATTTATGTGAATATTCTGTAATTATGGCAGCTTTGAGAAAGAGATTGCTGCAGAATCGCTTCGAAGAAATGAAAATGACACTCAAAAAGCTTTGGATGACTTGACAAATCCAGAAACAAAGTCTGACATTCAAGTAAGTTATCTTCTTGTATAAATCATTTGCTTCAACTTTTCGAAAGTAAAATTAATTCATTGTGTCCATTGTTAATGTGCAGCTATATATTGAATCACGGAAAAGGAAGAGACTACACCATGCTGCAGATGCTGCAATTGTAGAACTCACTTCCATGGGGTTCCCAAGAGAAACAGGTACACTATACGTGATAAAATTAATGTATTACTCATGGTTTGTCGTCAGTCAGTTGCATGATTGCATCTTTATTAGGTATAGTGGAATTTTCAAAAGAAAGTGTGTATACAATGCATAAAAATATATACAAAATTAATTAATGCTTATGAATTGCATTGGATTGGACCGAACTAAATGGCGAAATGGGATTCATGTAGGCAAGCTCAAGTAATTGGGACAAAGGCCGAGTTGAGTTTAATATTACCGAAACACCTCCATTATTTTCTTTTTCTGACAGTGGTTGCAGCTGTTCGTGCTTATGGCACAAGAGACGAAGCTTTGAATCAGCTTCTCGAACATGGAGGCCAAAATCTTCCGCTTCCAGCAGAGAACGATGCACATTTTCCTGGTTCAGTTCCCAACAATATTGGCAGCATAGGTAGTTCAGGTGCTGGAGATGGTGTTGGAGGACACCAAGTTTTGGGTGCTGAGACTAATAATGGAGCTACCTCTGGTTTGAGTGAAGTAGAGAAGAGAGATATCGAGATGGAGGATGAACTAACTGAAGACCTACAAGATCAAGATGCATTCTCGGACTATGACTTTGAGCTCACAAAGGAAGGTGAAGCTATTGATAAGTACTTGGCTCTGCTCGCTGCCGCTGATGAGAAGATAGAAGAAGTAATGGTCCCAGCATGAAGTGAAAGGAGTTTGAAATAACCTGCACATATGCTTTATTTATAGGGGTTTCAGTTTACTTCACTATTAGGTGATACTAGTTGATAATCTTGGATTCTAGTTTTGGGGCTATTGTTTGTAGCTATTTAAAACTGCCTAAACATGGTCAACTCTGTACAGTTTTTTTTCGAGCCAGCGGAAAAAGGGTTGCAACTTAAATCCGAAACGAACTACAGGTTCAAAATCAAAATGTTACAACTGAGATTAGGAATCAAATAATTATGTCTTTCTTTTAAAAATGGAATCAAATGGTTATGTGATATCATGAACAAAATAGATATGTAGTCATAGATTGAACAGATCATAAAGTCAAAATTTTGGGTGGGGTCGTGTTTGCTCATGAACCACCATTCCTTAGCTGTTTGCGAACTCAAAGCTCCTATCAGCTCACCAGTTTGGTGGTTTGTTAAGGCTCACGAGATGATGCATATTGTGAGGCTCGTGAGAGATGCAATTTTCAGAGAGACGCGCACTGGTGTATTTGCTTCGAACCCATACGATTAAATAGTTTTCACAGAGGCGCCCAAACCCATAAATTTAAACAGTATAAAACCCAAACCTATAAATTTAAACGGAAAATTGGTGGCCGGTCCACTTTGAAAAGCTTTTATTCTCTCCAGCCTACCCCTTTTTTCATAACTACTAAAAGACACTTTCATAAAATTGTTACTAAAATGTCCCTATGCAACGTGAATACTCCTTTATTTTAGGTTTCTTCAATAGCTTTTCTCCGATTTCTGCAAGTTTGTCCATGTTCTCGTTTGTAGCTATGTCGACGGAAGCAATTTCACCGGTCAATGTATCTTCCTGATTTAGCATTTATAAAACAGATAATCATCAAGTCTGACATTATACTATAAGTTTTAGCTCATTGAATACAAATCATGGTAAAACAAGATGACAGTAATTCATACATTATATAAAATGAGAATAATGTGTATGAACTTGGATTTGTAGGTAATTTTCTTCAGAACGAAGGGATTGAAAAAAGATGAAATATGAAAATCAATCATATCTCCACTACAGCTCAGTGCTTTGTTATTGTTACTGTCATTTTTTTTGCTCATAACTAACTTTTGAAACCAAAAAAGACTTTCAAGAGATTCTGTGTTCACAGCAGTAGATGCATTTTGTCTTACAAAGAAACTTGTTCGGGCACTGTATCATGATGCCCAATTATTGCATCCCGATGCAACAATTGTTGTATCTCAAATTAAATCTCAATACACAATTCTTGCATCCCGATGCACAAATTAATCTGAAAAAGTGGCACTGCATCCCGATGCAACAATTGTTGCATCTCAAATTGAATCTTGATGCACAATTCTTGCATCCGGATGCCCAAATTAATCTGAGAAAGTGACACTGCATCCTGATGTCCAATTGTTGTATCCCGATGTAATAATTGTTGCATCTCAAATTGAATGCACAATTCTTGCATCCCGATGCCCAATTGTTGCATCACGATGCCTAGTGCGCGCGTGTTTTAGTTTCATTAAGGGTATTATTGTCTTTTTACCCTAAAAGTACATTTTTCCGGTTTTAAAAAAAGTATAGTAGACTGAAGCGAATACAAATGTCCAAAAAGGGACCGCGTGTAATTCACCCAAATTTAAACTGTCAAACGACTTGACCTCTTAATAGTAGTAGTCCAATAAATAAGCTCTAACAATCCCTTCAGCGAAAAGGAGATACAATTGTGCATGAGACGTGTTCTATTATTAATATAATCAGTATAGATTGAAAGTAGCTAGCGAGCCTTGCAAGTCACAATAATGGACAGTTGTTTGTTTGACGAGCTCTATCTACTATGTTGGTGAGCAAGGGTCGGGTTGAGCCTTGAACTTTGAGTTAGCTCGCGAGCCAACTTGGCTCCCCTACAGCCCTAGAGGGAAGACAAGAACTGCAAGCTTGGGATCTATCTATCTTTTTACTCCATTTGAAATCCAAAGTAAACATTAAGCTCCTCACTAACAACACGTCGCAGTTAAGCTTGATATAGTAAAACATTAAAATAAATTGCCAAGAAAAATTAGTAGAGGAGCTGCTAATGTTGAATAACAATTTCGGCACTGCAACAAGAAACATTCTATTTACACGATAGAAATTATGTGTTCTTCATGGGTTTCGGCAGGGTCTCCTCTAGAAGAACACTATGTCAAAGTTCTAAATTACCTTATAGTAGATGAGGAGAAAAAAGACAGCAGATTCGGGCTCAATCAGTAAATTTTGCTTTTCATTAGGGTGTTGGCAAGGTTAGTTGTAGCAAATATCATCACTTGAAAAGTGCACTTCCATTGCATACTTCTTTATGTTGCATATTCTTCTGAAACAGAACCAGTCGTGTGTTCATCGGTCGTGACCATGGTGATCCTCTTGTCTTGGAAACTGGCATCCTCCACTTTTTGTTCCTGGTAGTCTTTTGAGAGCACATTACAGTTAATGGAGTGCCATACTGGTTTTTCATCTTGGAACAATCTGCAAAGTTGAAACAAGCAATCAGGGTAATGAATCGCAGATCCTACAATGACATGATTCATGCATGCTGGTGACTTTACAAGCCTATGTATGCATATGAGAGACAGAGGCTTACGGGTGCTTGCAAAGCATTGGGCATTGGACCGTGAGAGCATACTTGCAAGTGGATAACTCAGTAATAGAACTAATCATTGTTCTGGGCTCGGAGCAAACGAATCTCACCTGAAAATGATTCCAAGAGCAGCAATGATCAGCTCAACAAAAATTTTATATGAAAAATAAAATAAAATGACTGGCTAGAATGCTTCACACCTCTGTTTCTCGAGGCTCATTTGTAAGATCACACATGGTTCCATTTTTGTACTGATGAGCATGATACCTGCATATTGCAAACCACAGTATAAGGTTAACATTTGATGTGATCTCTCCCTGAAATTATATTGAAAGCCACAAATATAATTGTACCTTTGTGATGCATCTTTTGAGCGAGGATCCTTCAATGTTGATATGTCAGAGAGGTTCTGGTTGTAAGCAGCTGTAGCCTCAGCGTCATACTCGCCCAAGACAAACTCTTGTACTACCTGGAGCATAATTCAAAACATTATCCCGAATAATAAAGAGAGGGAGAGAGAGAGTGAGTGAGAGAGAGAGAGAGAGAGGTACCTTCTCATCCTCCAAATGAATTTGCCTTACCCTGTTTGGGTAACAAAATTCATATGACCACCAACCCTCTTGCTGCAAGAAAAAATTGACAGTTCAAGGAAATCAATTTGTTATGATAACAAGCTACGGACCCACAACTGGCTGAAACTTTGCAAAACATTTGATTAGAAAACTACTTTTTCAACTTTGGACATTTAAAGACATAGCCAGGGCGAAAGTTCCTCACCCTGAGAAAGCATCGGTCCTTTAGTACTTCAAGTAGTTCATCTGGAGTCTTCTGTTTAACGCGTTTCTCCGTTTCCACAATCACGCTGCTTGTGTTTTGTTGAGTGATCGGCTTTTCACTCTTGGCCTTCTCCACCTTAGGCAAGAAACACAAAAACTTCTCTCCATCTTTATTGGGCATAACAACAGACTCCTGGTCATCGTCCTGCAAGAAAGAAAATTGCCTCGTTTCATATCATTCCAGATCTGGTAAGAGTTGAAACAAACCACATCCGTACATTTCATAATACTCCTCCGTTCCAATCAAAGAGTACACGTTTGAAAAGTATAATAATTAAGGGATACAGTAGTATTAGAGTCGGTCATAAATACAAAATGCTTGATATATACCCTAGATGTTATATCACACGTAGAGGGTAAAGTTGAAAGGGTATGAAAATTGTAGACATAATTTTTGAGAGTTGACTCTTTAAGTAAAACATCCCAAAATAGATTAGTGGACTCTTTGGTTGGAAGGGAGGGAGTGTATACCAGATTTACTATCACTTAGAAACAACTAACTGTGGCCCCTATAATTGATCATTACATGAAATTTTCTTTTTCAAATCCCTCTAGTACAGTCGGCAAGGAAATAAAGCAAATATGAATAATCATTACGAGCTATAAACAATCTCAATAAAATACAACAATCTAGAATGCGACGTTCTGGTTACGAAATCCTTTTATAATGAACAAATAATGAGAAGGTTGAAACTTTTCACCACAAGTGCAAAAATTGTGTTTGGTTAATATTGAAGTAAAGAATATTAACCTCTCGAAAAGATTAAGAATAACTAGGTGGAAAAGATTTTCCAATTTGTGTCCTGAATTCTAGATTGATAAACGTAATACTTTAGCCAACACATGATTATGAAAAGCACCTCATCATACATAAGAATCTACATAGAAATATCCACTAGCAATAGCATCCGTTCTCTGTATGAAGTATCAGTGTACCTCAAAGAACTAACGGCAGCAAAACGACAGAACAAATACTTTTATGTACACTTATTTCTCAAAGTTGGGGATAATGGAACAAAACGAAAAACAAAAAGAGAATGGAAACTAGAAATCGGCATGAAAACTAACCCTGTTCAAGCAAACACCTTCTAGAACATTTCTCGTAATTGTTTTATTCTTATTTTTTGCAATCTATGCAATGAATATCAGCTCAAAATGATATGGCAACAATTAGATGCTCTATAGCACAGAGGTTAATAAGCTCACTTACCGGAAGAAATGGGGACTCTTCCGTGTGAAATTCAATCTTGTATTTCGGTTCTCGAGAACTGCGGCTAAAGCTCCCACCTGATGATCAGCAGTTCATATAACAGCAAAGAAACATTAAGCAGAATATAGCGCTCGAAAAACACGAAGGAAAGCAGACTTCAAGACAACAGCAATAATACAAATGTGAGAAGTCAAATGGTTACCATTCAAGTGAATTACGCCCTTCAAAATCATGGCCACTACCGAAATTTTGATTTAAAATCCAGACATTTGAGTTACTAGTAGAAAATGAATTAATTTTATAATCCTAAATTTCTTCAGGGAGGTAACTCATAAATGCAGAGGCCGAGAGCATGGGGAGGTGGATTAAATTGTGGTGAGCCCGACTTTGCCCGAACAAACAACATTCCCTCCCAATAAATAAATAAATCTTCAATTTCAAACATTATAAGAAATTCAAAATTGGGAATATATCAGTTTTATGATTGTTTATCAATTGAAACGAAGAGAGGGTTTGTGAATTCGGAACCTGTATGAGCTTGGAAGATCTGATCGGCTAACACCTTTTGATTGACGAACAGATTGACCGACAGAAGCAAAATTGACAATGAAATTAAACCCATTTTCTCCTCTTTGCGAATTAGAACCCTACTTTACTGAGAAAAAAACAAGGTCTTTTATGCGGGGTGTTTGTAATTCGACGAAGCTTTTTGATTTGTTGGATTGAAGAAGACGATGCTGCTGCCTGCTGCCGTGCTGCCGCTGTTTCACGATTGCATCATTCCGAATGGTTTCTACCAATCAGCGCTTGCCACGCTGGAGTTTAATTTTTCGTTAATGCAACAATAGTTGAAGACGTGGCTGAGCTGGTCTTGTTTGGGCTTGCCCTGTTTAAAAATCAAAGTTTTACAAACCAAGAATTTTAGCTTTGGTTCTATTACTAACCCGAATGAGCTTGAGCCTAGGTTTTTTGCAAGTTAACGAGTCAAATTGTTTTAAAATAACAAAAATTGTTGTATTACGTGACATATAAAAAAATATTAATCACGCTAAAAACTATTCTGGTGACCGCATCGAGTTCACGTGTGCATCTAGTTAGTTGGTAGGATGCTCTGGCTCTTAATAGGCAAGTGTTGAAAGGACTTGTTCGTCGGTTGATACCTAAGATGTCAAAGAAAGCACCGTTAGGGAACCGGATGTAGTCCAGCTAAAACCTTCCGGTGAGAGAATGAGTATAAAGGGGGAGAAATATGGTATCCGGCCAGTTCTCATGCTACTCTTGGGAGTAAATGCACAAGAGACTTTTGGAGATTTGGTATTTGAAGAGTAATAAATAGAACTTAGGTTATAAATGAAGACAATCACCTGGTATTTATACCGAAAGAATGTTGGTTGTGTGCAAGTGAGGTTTGTCAGATGTCAGCTCGGGATTGGCGAGGAAATGGTCATTTATGAGGGCCGTGAAAGCCATTGATGAGCATTTATGGAAAGCTAATGCCTTGTAGGGAAAGATTTGTTTCTTCCTTAAAAACTGTGCAAATGTCCTGGCCGTACATCCAGCTAGGAGGTAGGTTGTTTGTGAACCAATGAAAAGTCTGTTAGTGGTTCCCGAGATGACGTCGAATTAGGTTGACATTAAATGTGGCAGCTATTGTTGATTTTCAACTGTTCCTGGGGTGATCGACCTTGGGGTCATGGCTAAACAAATCGGGTCACGGTATCTGCGAGTTAGAGCAGGAGATAGCGATGAGCTAGGAAGCCACCCGAGTTCGCGGGGGAAGCTCGGGATGATGCAAAGATCACGTAGGAGTAGTGCCCGATGGGGTGGAGCTCGGGATAAGGCAAGATGGCCTTGAGTTCCATGTCAACAGACCTACATGTCATTTCTTCTGTCATGTGGTGACGAGATACTTTGGTATCTTCAAATATCTAAATTATATTACTAAACATTATAAGTTGGAGTAAATAATAAATACTTTTATCTTGTATAAATGAGTACTTTATTCCTAATATTTCGTAAACAAGTTGAGTCAAGCTTTAGCAAGCTAAACATACCTAAGTTTGAGCTTGAATTGTTTATCTAACGATCTTAAAAATCAAGCCGAAGTATATGCACAAACTGTTCGGTTCACTTACATCTCTTACATCATTGGCAGTTACAAACTTTGTATATGCCCAGATCATTTTTGGCCCACTTGGAATTCGTATAAGTAGTTTCCTTAATTTCCCTTCGTTAAAGAAACTATGGTTTAGCTGTTGGTCAACTACTCTAAACAAAGTAGCCTTTCACAGATTTCAGAATTTTGCTCCTGCTTTCGCTTCAACAAGGACCTTGTCAGAATAATGAGTTAAGCTACTTGTTTTTTGCTTGTACTTGGTTCGGCAAAAGCTCATTTGAAATTATGCTCGTAAGAAAATCAAATCAAGCTTGAACAAATTTTCAAGCTTGTTACATTGTTAAAATTGGCTCGATAAGCTTACAAAGAAGTTATTTTTATCGAGCTATTTGAGTTCGGCTCAACTAAAAAGTCATTTTAGGTCGACTCAAGAAATAATCAAGCTAAACATAAATACTATTCAAATCAATAATGTGAGCAACGTGAAATTGAACATCCTAGTATTCGGCTCATTGTAGCCCTAACTAGAACAAATGATAATTTTTTTTACACGAGGTCATTCAGCAGTCTTCTAAATGTCACTCCTATTAGGTTGTTAAGCGTCCGGCACTTAGCCCAAAACTATAACGTTCTGGGAAGTGTTGGCATAGATATAAAAGGAAAAATTGTGAGTCGATATCTTTTGTAGAATATTCAATCACTTAAGTCTATTATATTTGTTTTTATTCGCTTAAGTCACTTTTAAGTGATAAATTGACTATTTGTATATCGTCAATGTATTTTGTGATTTTTGTGTTTAAAAATGTGCATCATTTGCCATGTAAAAGTATAAAATGTGCATCGTAATATATGTTTTGTGAATTTTGTGTAAGAAATATGCATCGTCAAGTATGTCAATAATAATTTAGTTTTTGTTTTAAGAAATGTGAATCGTCAAGTATAAATGTGCATCGTCAATGTATAACAGTACTATTTCATTATATTTTTTGTGCATCGTCAAGTATAATATTTTGCATCGTCAAGTATAACTGTATTATTTTCAGTATATATTTTTGTGCATCGTGAAGTATTTTTTTTGTGCATCGTCAACTGTAATTTCAAAAAAGATAGAAATTACACAATATTTATCAGCACAGATTCATAAAAAGAGAGGAATAACACAAAAAATATAATGTTATTAATAAAAAAGTATTGTTTCTTAATCATCCTTTTTCCCGAACAAAATTATTGCATTTACCATTTTGGTCATGTACTTTGCACACTCAATAGCGTCAAATTCCGTCGGCAATTGCTTGTCTTGGAGTAATCTTTCCATCAACATGCACACAATCACCCCATAGCCATCACTTCCAACTGCTTGTTGGGGTGATGTTTGACAAGTGTTTATTGGGCAGACATCTTGTAGTTGACTTAATCATTGATATCGCTTTGTTAACGATGCAGAGATGAATGCCTTCATCTTTTGTTCAACATATGATGCCTGTAGTAAAAATTATTCAAAAACAAGTATTAGGTGATTATACTTTATATTTTTAATAGAGACAGGGGTACATTACTCACCAGTATTTTAGCCCTTTCCAAGTATCAGTCTTTTCCATTTTTGTTGATGGAAGAGTTGTAGAGGACCCATTTATTTTCATTCTCATAAAACACCAGCAAGGTCCAATGCAAGCAACTACCAGTATGAACGTCACACTGCACTGGTGTGTTTATTGAGAAGATTAATAGATCATGGTGCATGGCCCCCTTCAACTTGTTGTCGACGTGCATTGTAACCAAATCTTTGAACATGTCGATTTTTGAGTGTCGTGCCACGTACAACTAAATAAAATAACATATACAGATTTAGTTTACAACAATCAATTAAGAAACTTATATAGTATTATGATTATAATAATATTACCCAAGAATTAGAACTAAAAATCGTTCTGGAAAGATCTTTATTTTGATCTTTTTTAACCTTTTTCAAAATCGACGTCCAAACGTCTATGTAATGTAAACAAGAAAGAAAAGCAAGTTATATAGCTGAGAAAAACAAAATAACATTGCATATGAAACTGGTCCATTCATTGCATTTAATAAACAATACATACAAATACAATATGATGCATAAGGTCAAAATAAAAATGGTGCATCGTCAAGTAAAAAGTTGTGCATAGTCAACTAAAAATCAGTACAATATTGTGCATCGTCAACTAAAAAGTTGTGCATCGTCATGCTCAATAACAATACTTTCTTTGGTGTAAACTTGTGCATGACGATGTACATTTTTTAAGAGCATCGCAAGTGTAATCTGAAAATATCATTTTATTCATGTGAAAGCACTATCAATGTGTGTAAATTGGAATAGAATACATACGTTGCTCTCAAGTATTTTGTGTGTTAACAAGAGTTGGATATCAGAATAATAAATTATTTTTGAAACATCCTCACCCATATAAATAGTTGCACTGCATAAGCCTGAGGACCATATTAATAATGAATTCACACAATAGAAATAATAATGTTATGTTATTGAAATTCGACAATATTAAAATTTGACTTATTGGTCTCCACCATCGTTTTCGTAAAGTTTGGCCAGTATCGGTTTAGTGGTGGGATCCAGTTTAATAGGGTTGGGGAGGTTGTTATTCTTTTTTATTGGTTTGTTGGTTCTTTTCTTCTTATTTGCAGACTCTGCTGCATCGTCGGTACAGAAGTCATTTGGATTCTTCTTCCGGTCATCTCGTTTCCGTACTCTTTTGACCATGGAAGAAGGAGTCTTGCCCGTTTTTGTACGCCACTGCACCGCTTCATTTGTTGAACCATACAATTCATCTACCTCATCCTCATTCATTTGTTCAGCAATTGCACTTGATATGAGGGCATGTTGCCTCTCATTTTTCATCATTGTATTTTCTTTAGTTATTTTTAGAAGCAGCTTTTTGAGTTCTTCAAATTGAGCATTCTGTTCATTGAGTCTGAGATTATGTTGTTCTTGTATCTTTTCTAAGTCAGATCTCACGCTGCCTATTTCTTTGACCATGTCTTCAATTTTTGCATCATTTTCAGCCAATTCTGATCTAAGGATCTTAATTTCGTTGTCCTTAGCTTCGATTGTGGATAATTGCTCATCCACAACAACTCTAACAACGTTCATTGTAGCGTCGTGGTCAACTGTTCTTGTAGCTTCTGAAGCATTATGTTCAGATTGTGGATTTGCATCCACAGCTTCAGTTGAATGAGGTGGTGAATTGACTTCGTATTGTTGTAGGGTGGTGGCATCCATCACAAGCATCTAGAAGGATATCTATCTCATTTCTTCCTTCTTCCCTGAGAAGGGCCTTTTCATCTTGCGTTCTTTTCAAAAGACCCCTAAACCTTTGCAAAAACATAAAAAAATTAAAATTTTATTAGAGAATGTGCATAGCAAGTGTACTCTTTATATTTTTTCAGTATAATATTGTGCATCGTCAAATAAAAAGTTGTGCATCATCAACTAAAAATCAGTACAATATTGTGCATCGTCAACTAAAAAGTTGTACATCGTTATGTTCAATAACAGTACTTTTTTAAAGTTTTAATGTTGTTATTTATATTAGTAAATTAATGTGCCTTTTTATATTAGCCACTCACCTGGTTGGTCATGACCGTTATAAAATTTGATTCACCGAGTGTTTTCGACAGCTTAGACAAATCCTATTTGACAAATCTTTGAATATATGTTTGACGTGTCGGGAACACTGTAACGCCCGCTTCATTTTGCATCTTACACGTCATTCATATCACTCACGGATGTTGCACGTGACACATAGAATAACATTATGAACATTTCTTGAGCATATTATATGACATTGGCATGTTCGTGTTGCATTCCATGCATTTTTATATGCTTTAAATCATCGCTTGATTCTTGTGGTTGTTGTTGCTTGAGGTACCTTGAATCCCTAGCGTCGTTTTCGGACTTTTCGATAACCCTTCTCGAGTGTTTAGAACCCTCCCTTAGACTTAGGGTCATTTTGGAAGTGTTTCGAGACTTTTCGGAGAATTCGTAAACACTGGACACAAAGCGATCGCCCTGTTAATGAACAGAGCGATCGCCCTTCAACCAGGGAACAGAGCGATCGCCCTGTAAGTTTACAAAGCGATCGCCTTTGCACCAGAACCCAGAGCGATCGCCCTGGGAAGGGACAAAGCGATCGCTCTGCCCCGATTCAGCTTATCCGAGAAAGTTTAAAATTTTCCAAAACTTGAAAATTGAGTGGCCCACAGGCTGCCACGTCACCCAGCCGGATTCCCCTCCATTTTTGACCACTTAAAACATTAAAGAGTGTTTAAACTCTTCCATTTCTTCCTCCCTTTCCACCAAGAGACACAAGAGAATAGAGAGAGAAATAGGGAGAGACTAGAGAGAGAAATTGAGATATCTTGAGTTTGAGAAGGAATCTCGACGATCCGAGCACGCCGTTGCGAAGGTCTTGCCGAGGAGAAGCTTTCCCACCGAATAGAAATTGTTTTCTCCCAACTTTTCCGACTAGAGGTAAGCTACTACCCCTTCTTCTTCTCGTTTTATGTCCTTTATGGCATCCTAGACTTCCATTACGTAAGGTTAACATGCTAGATATGGGTATATGTGATTCTTGCCATAAATGCCATTTTTGGACTTGTGAAATATGTTGTTAATCGTTCTATGATGTTGGGAAACTCGATATTGGGCGATAATATGCTAGGATTAAAGTATAAGACCATTTTCGTAACTCGTTGTCATTAGTAACCTAAAATGACTCTAGCGGAGTCGGTTAGGATTTGATAATTTAATGTGACCACGTGTGTGTTTTGTGAGCTTTTGGATGCTCGAGAGACCCGTTGGGGAATTGGTTACGCGATACACGTATAATGGTATTGTGTTGAATTTGATGTTGGTATTTTATGGCTATGTGTACTAGAATTATTTAGTGTACATTAGCATGTTATTGTTGGTGTCGTTATACTCCCTACTTTGGAGTGTAATGCTTTTATTTAATGTTAAGTAAACATTACTTGAACATTTGGTTGATTAGTTAATGTGTCGAGTAAACATCTACTTGAGCATTGTTTAAGTCCATGGCATATTTGTTGGAGGTGTATTGACTCGGTTATTGCGTGAGCCGGGCTACGTAATAGCCGAAGGCCAATACATGGCCTCGCCCTACCGTTGGCCGCGGTAGGGGTTATAGCGCTAAGTGTTGTACGGAATAAACGCGACCTTGGTAAGCTATACCGTGATTGTTTCTCGGGTCGTTGGGGACCGAGTCTTCACGTCGACGTGGATACGGTAAACGGTTCACCTTTGGTTTTGTTATTTGGTTCGACGATCGAGAACGACATCAACGGTTTCTTCAATTGGTATTATTGGTCGGTTGGTTGGAAGTTGGTTTGTCGGAGGTGTACCTCGACGGTATCCTTTATATGTGTTACTTATCGCACCTATGTGAGTTGCATGCTACGTGACTTATGTTATGAGTTACTTGACGTGATGATGATTGGGAATGATTATATTATGCCAACCATGATATATATATATGAATCTTATTACGTTTGCATTTCGCATGCCATCTTGTTGCATTAGTAGCTTATTGAGTTTTATAACTCACCCCGTTCATTGTTTATTGTTTTCCTTAGATCCCGAGCCCGCAAGAAACCCCATGACGTTCGTTGTTATCCGACGTCGTCTATCTTCTTTTGGTAGTGCCTTGAGCCGGTATTTTCTTTTGGTGAGGCCGAGGTACATATGTTAAGTAAACATTGTAAAGTTGGGTAGTAGTCCCGTACATGTGGTTTATTCATATTCTTTTGTTGATGCCGACGTGGATGTCGCTTTTGTAAACATTACTTACTTTATTATTCCGCGTACTCGATGATATTATATGTTTGGTCCCGAGCCTCTTAGCTCGTGGGTTGTTGGTTATGTTGTGTGTTCATTTCCGGCCTTTGCGTGCCGTGACGTATCGTTTTGTTTTTAAAATAAACATACACTTGCATTACAGGTTTTTGCACGAAAAGTGATTTTTAAATTGTGCATTTTGTGTCCGTCTCGCGAACCGAACGAGATACCATATAGGATCTCGGGTCGGGTCGTGATGGTATCGAGCATAAGTTAGCTGGGATTTGGTATCCTTGGCTTAGGCGGGGTTGGTTGAGTGTGTCCGAGTCGTTAACGACGAGTGTTTGTTGCAGTGAACAATTATGGTTGAGACTCGAAATGGAGCGGGTTCTAGTAGGGCCACGGAGGCCGAAAGGGACACCCGTCGAACCGGACCGAACCCATCTCCCAACCAAGCTACCGGACGGTCGTCGAGAGTCCTATGCATCAAAATGAGGCCTTCATGCACACCATGCAAGGTTTTATGCAAACAATGATGGAGATGAACCGACGACAATGGACATGAATCGGCAAGCTATGGATGGACAAGGCCAAGTAGGTGGACAGAGAGTAGTGCAACCGACCGGTGGAGTCGGGGAGAATGATCGCAGATTGGAAAGGTTTTTGAAGATGAAACCGAGGAGCTTTAATGGTGAGCCGGATCCGGAGAAGGCCGAGAGGTGGATTGAGTCGACAGAGAAAGTTTTCGCAGATTGGGATGTACGGATGAGAAAGATCAAGTTCGCCACATTCAAGCTAGAGGATGCGCCGAACATTGGTGGAAGGTTTTGGAAGCCGTTGGGTACAAGATCGACAGAAGGACGTGGGAGCTCTTTTGCGGTTCCGAATCGCCGTTCGGATGTGATTCAGGCGAGGAAGGAAGTGGAATTTCTTGGATTGGAACAAGGGAGTCTATCGGTAGCTCAGTATTCCGCCAAATTTACTGAGTTATCTCGATACTGCACACACCTACTACCGACAGAGGAGAAGAAAGTTTACCGGTTTGTGAAGGGGTTGAGGACTGAGTATAGGAAGCAACTCATACCACTCGAGTTGGCAAACTATCGTGGAGCAGTGGATAAAGCCTACGAATTGAGCACGATATCGAGGAGCACCGTACTAAGACGGGAACACCATGGGAATCGCGGGAAATACTAGTGGGACTCCACGGACAATAAGGTGGAGAAATCGGTAACCGTGGGACTAATAACCGCAGAGGGGGACAGAACCAACAGAGAACGGAAATCGGGAACGTCGCACGCGGCGGGCCCGGGGATGACGTGTAAATTTTGCTTGAGGACCGGTCATACCGAGGACCGATGTTGGAAGAAGCAAGGAAGTGTGTCCTTGTGGTGATGGCACGCACTTTCGCAGGATTGCCCAAGGAATAAAGGGGTCCCACAAGGAGGTGCGAATACGTTAAGAGGGACAACGAGGGTCGCCCTAGAGTCCAGGGTCGTGTCTTTGCCCTCGACCGAATCGAGTACCGAAGCCACCAATGTCATAGGAGGTACCTTACTCGTTTCTAGTGTTAAAGCCCGAGTTCTCATAGATCCAGGATCATCTCATTCATACATCGCATCTCATTTTGCCTGCCATTTGCATACCATGCCTGAGTCTTTACCATATGTGCTTGAGGTGTCTACTCCGATGGGAGAATGCCAAGTAGCTTCAAATGTTTATCGTAATTGTGATGTGATTGTTGACGACCACCTTTTGCCTGCGGATTTGGTTGTTTTACCCATAAGGGATTTTGATGTGATTTTGGGAATGGATTGGTTGCATGCGCACCATGCCGTGTGGATGTCGTAAGAAGTTTGTTACTTTTGATGTGCCGAATATGTCGTCTTTTGTGTTTGTTGGTGATAAGTGTATGGGTGGAGTTCGTCTTATTTCGGCTTTGAAAGCCCGTAAGTTGTTGCATCGTGGTTGTTCGGGGTATTTGGCTTGTGTGGTGGATAAGTCAAAAGGGTGGTTATGATGGATGATGTCGCATCGTGAGGGAATTTCCGGATGTCTTTTGATGACTATGAAATGCCTCCTGAGAAGTGGAGTTTTGTATCGAGTTGTTACCGGTACCGCGCCGATATCGAAAGCACCATATCGCATGGCGCCGGCCGAGTTGAAGGAATTAAAGATTCAATTGCAAGAGTTGCTTGATCGGGTTTTATCAAACCGAGTGTATCGCCTTGGGGTGTTGTTTGTGAGGAAGAAGGATGGTTCGTTGAGGCTATGTATTGACTACCGGAGTTGAATCAGTTACAATTAAGAATAAATACCCACTCCCACACATTGATGATTTGTTTGATCGCCGAGGTTCCGTAGTGTACTCCAAGCTCGACCTTAGGAGTGGCTACCATCTTGAAGGTTCGGAAGGAAGATGTTCCTAAGACGGCATTTAGGACTAGGTATGGGCATTTTGAGTTCGTGGTTATGCCCTTTGGGTTGACTAATGCACCCGCGGTGTTTATGGATTTGATGAATAGGGTGTTTTTGCCGTACCTTGATTGTTTTGTGGTTGTCTTCATCGATGACATTTTGGTGTACTCGAAGTCTCGGGAAGAGCACGAGAAACACTTGAGGATTGTGTTGACAGCTTTGAGGAAAGGAAGTTGTATGCTAAGTTTAGCAAATGTGCCTTCGGTTGGAGGAGGTGACATTTTTGGGTCATGTAGTTTCGTGCAAGGGGATTTCTTGATCCGACAAAGATCGAGGCCGTGGTGAGTTGGAAGAGGCCCGAGTCGGTGACGGAGATTCGGAGTTTCTTGGGGTTAGCGGGTTATTATCGGAGGTTTATAGAGGGTTTCTCTAGGATTGCAACCCCTTTGACGACTTTGACTCAAAAGAATAAGCCGTTTGTGTGGAATGACAAGTGTGAGGCGAGTTTCCGGGAATTGAAGGAAAAGTTGACTACGGCTCCTATCTTAGCATTGCCGAATGGACATGATGGGTTTGTGATCTACTGATGCTTCAAGGAAGGTTTGGGTTGTGTTTTGATGCAGAACGGAAGGGTCATTGCTTATGCTTCACGGAAGTTGACTCAGTATGAACAGAACTACCCGACACACGATCTCGAGTTGGCTGCGATTATTTTTGCTCTTCATAAGTGGAAGCATTATTTGTATGGGGCTAAATTTGAGGTGTTCACTGATCATAAAAGTCTTAAGTATTTATTTTCGCAAAAGGAGTTGAATAATCGGCAGCGAAGGTGGATGGAACGTTTGAAGGATCATGACTGTACTATTTTGTATCACCCAGAATGTTGTGGCGGATGCGCTGAGTAGGAAGGCGTATGTTTCTTGCTTGATGACTAGGGAATGGAAAATGCTAGAGGACATTCGTGATTGGGGTCCTAGTGAATCTAGCCATGGGGTAATCTTTGCTAATATTCGGGCTACTCCGGTGTTATTTCAGCGGATTAAGGAGGCTCAAGAGAGTGATCCGGAGTTGAAGAAGGTGATTGATGAGTTAGGTGGGGGTAAGACCCCGGATTTTGTTATGAATAGTGATGGTATCCTGACGTTTCGGGGTAGAGTTTGTGTACCGGCGATTGAGGAGGTAAAACGACAAGTGTTAGATGAAGCCCATAAGTCTAAATACACAATTCACCCCGGGAGTACCAAAATGTATCGGGATTTGAAGAAGAATTTTTGGTGGAATGGAATGAAAAAGGAAATCGCCGAGTTTGTGTCAAAGTGTTTGACTTGTCAACGGATTAAAGCGGAGCACCAGAGGCCAGCTGGGTTGTTACAACCTTTGGAAATTCCGGAATGGAAATGGGAGAATATTGCAATGGATTTCGTGACAGGGTTACCGAGGACTCGACGAGGTCATGATGCGGTTTGGGTTATTGTAGATAGGTTGACTAAGTCGGCCCATTTCCTTCCCATTGCGATTTCGGATTCATTAGAGAAGCTTGCTTCATTATATATTCAGGAGGTTGTGAGGTTGCATGGGGTGCCGGTGAGCATTGTGTCGGACAGGGATCCGCGGTTTACTTCTCGGTTTTGGCAATCACTTCAGAATGCTTTGGGGACGAAGTTGAATTTGAGTACAGCATTTCACCCGCAGACCGATGGACAGTCCGAGAGAACGATTCAAATACTTGAGGATATGTTGAGAGCTTGCTCGATGGACTTTAAGGGAACTTGGGATTCACATGTACCATTGATCGAGTTCGCCTACAATAACAGTTATCAGTCGAGTATCGAGATGGCTCCGTATGAGGCACTTTATGGTAGGAAGTGTCGTTCTCCGATTTGTTGGGATGAAGTTGGTGAAGCGAAGTTATGGGGTCCAGAAATGGTACATGAATCGGCGGAGAGTGTAAAAGTTATTCGGGAGAGATTGAAAACGGCCCAGAGTAGACAAAAGAGTTACGCCGACAATAGACGGAGGGATCTTGAATTTGAGGTCGGTGATCATGTGTTTTTGAAGGTTTCACCTCGGATTGGGGTTAAGAGGTTTGGTAAGAAAGGAAAATTGGCCCCGAGGTATATTGGACCGTTTGAGATTTTGGAACGGGTTGGAAAGTTGGCGTATAGACTTGCATTGCCGCCATCGATGTCAGGTATTCACGATGTATTTCACGTATCAATGTTGAGGAAGTATTTGATGGATGCCTCGCATGTGTTGGAGTATGAGCCGGTAGATTTGACACCTGACCTTTCGTATGTTGAGCAACCGGTACGGATCTTGGATACAAAGGAACAAGTATTAAGGACAAAGACTATACCCCTCGTGAAGGTGTTGTGGAGGAATCACAATGTTGAGGAGGCCACTTGGGAGACTGAGCAGGAGATGCGCGAGAAATACCCCGCGTTGTTTGATGGAGTCGGTAAGTAAATTCGCGGACGAATTTATTCTAAGGGGGTGAGAATGTAACGCCCGCTTCATTTTGCATCTTACACGTCATTCATATCACTCACGGATGTTGCACGTGACACATAGAATAACATTATGAACATTTCTTGAGCATATTATATGACATTGGCATGTTCGTGTTGCATTCCATGCATTTTTATATGCTTTAAATCATCGCTTGATTCTTGTGGTTGTTGTTGCTTGAGGTACCTTGAATCCCTAGCGTCGTTTTCGGACTTTTCGATAACCCTTCTCGAGTGTTTAGAACCCTCCCTTAGACTTAGGGTCATTTTGGAAGTGTTTCGAGACTTTTCGGAGAATTCGTAAACACGGACAAAGCGATCGCCCGTTAATGAACAGAGCGATCGCCCTTCAACCAGGGAACGAGCGATCGCCCGTAAGTTTACAAAGCGATCGCTTTGCACTGAACCCGAGCGATCGCCGGGAAGGGACAAAGCGATCGCCCGCCCGATTCACTTATCCGAGAAAGTTTAAAATTTTCCAAAACTTGAAAATTGAGTGGCCCACAGCCGCCACGTCACCCACGGATTCCCTCCATTTTTGACCACTTAAAACATTAAAGAGTGTTTAAACTCTTCCATTTCTTCCTCCCTTTCCACCAAGAGACACAAGAGAATAGAGAGAGAAATAGGAGAGACTAGAGAGAGAAATTGAGATATCTTGAGTTTGAGAAGGAATCTCGACGATCCGAGCACGCCGTTGCGAAGGTCTTGCCGAGGAGAAGCTTTCCCACCGAATAGAAATTGTTTTCTCCCAACTTTTCCGACTAGAGGTAAGCTACTACCCCTTCTTCTTCTCGTTTTATGTCCTTTATGGCATCCTAGACTTCCATTACGTAAGGTTAACATGCTAGATATGGGTATATGTGATTCTTGCCATAAATGCCATTTTTGGACTTGTGAAATATGTTGTTAATCGTTCTATGATGTTGGGAAACTCGATATTGGGCGATAATATGCTAGGATTAAAGTATAAGACCATTTTCGTAACTCGTTGTCATTAGTAACCTAAAATGACTCTAGCGGAGTCGGTTAGGATTTGATAATTTAATGTGACCACGTGTGTGTTTTGTGAGCTTTTGGATGCTCGAGAGACCCGTTGGGGAATTGGTTACGCGATACACGTATAATGGTGTTGTGTTGAATTTGATGTTGGTATTTTATGGCTATGTGTACTAGAATTATTTAGTGTACATTAGCATGTTATTGTTGGTGTCGTTATACTCCCTACTTTGGAGTGTAATGCTTTTATTTAATGTTAAGTAAACATTACTTGAACATTTGGTTGATTAGTTAATGTGTCGAGTAAACATCTACTTGAGCATTGTTTAAGTCCATGGCATATTTGTTGGAGGTGTATTGACGCTCGGTTATTGCGTGAGCCGGGCTACGTAATAGCCGAAGGCCAATACAGGCCTCGCCCTACCGTTGGCCGCGGTAGGGGTTATAGCGCTAAGTGTTGTACGGAATAAACGCGACCTTGGTAAGCTATACCGTGATTGTTTCTCGGGTCGTTGGGGACCGAGTCTTCACGTCGACGTGGATACGGTAAACGGTTCACCTTTGGTTTTGTTATTTGGTTCGACGATCGAGAACGACATCAACGGTTTCTTCAATTGGTATTATTGGTCGGTTGGTTGGAAGTTGGTTTGTCGGAGGTGTACCTCGACGGTATCCTTTTATATGTGTTACTTATCGCACCTATGTGAGTTGCATGCTACGTGACTTATGTTATGAGTTACTTGACGTGATGATGATTGGGAATGATTATATTATGCCAACCATGATATATATATATGAATCTTATTACTGTTTGCATTTCGCATGCCATCTTGTTGCATTAGTAGCTTATTGAGTTTTATAACTCACCCCGTTCATTGTTTATTGTTTTCCTTAGATCCCGAGCCTGCAAGAAACCCCCAGTGACAGTTCGTTGTTATCCGACGTCGTCTACAGTCTTCTTTTGGTAGTGCTCCTTGAGCCTGGTATTTTCTTTTGGTGAGGCCGAGGGTACATATGTTAAGTAAACATTGTAAAGTTGGGTAGTAGTCCCGTACATGTGGTTTATTCATATTCTTTTGTTGATGCCGACGTGGATGTCAGGCTTTTGTAAACATTACTTACTTTATTATTCCGCGTACTCTGATGATATTATATGTTTGGTCCCGAGCCTCTTAGCTCGTGGGTTGTTGGTTATGTTGTGTGTTCATTTCCGGCCTTTGCGTGCCGTGACGTATCGTTTTGTTTTTAAAATAAACATACACTTGCATTACAGGGTTTTTGCACGAAAAGTGATTTTTAAATTGTGCATTTTGTGTCCCGTCTCGCGAACCGAACGAGATACCATATAGGATCTCGGGTCGGGTCGTGACAAACACAATGTTGGTCTGCTCGTACATCCAGTACTGGATACATACATAAATTGAACATAGTTAATATAACCAAATCTGCATGCATCATACATATAAATTACACATAATAATATTAAGTGAACTTAAATTTTACCTCGAGCAGCAGCACACATCTTTTAATGATTTGATCAATTGTTGCTTCCAAGCTTTCCAACAGCATATCAACTACATGTTTAGGCCAATTGTAGGTTGACATTTTGTTGATGTCGGAGATAAGGTTTGTGTACACCCAAGGTATATAGGAGGTCTTAGACGCCACTAGTAACGTCGCGAGGACAAGGAGTGTTGTCAACGATGCCACGCAGTTGACATCGATTTGTTGGACACTGTCTGTCCTCTTTTGATTTTATCAAGGATCATTTTTGGCTTGAGTCTGATGTCTTTTTTCTGTTTAGACATCTTCTAAGGGAAGCACCTTTCAAGAAAATCGGTACACTCTAATTTGTAGAAGGAGATGTTGATTTCCTCCGCACCATCCTTGATTCCAAATATAAGCTTGACATCTTTTGCCTTAAGCTTTAGTGTTTTTCCTTCAATTTTGAAGTGCCCAAGTTCTTTGACGTAGCACTTGATAATACACCTTATAATTGCGTCATCCTTCTTAGAATGATCGCGGAGTACGTTTCCGCGAATGATACTATCTATTATGTTCCAAAAGGGTATCATTTTCAACACTCTTATATGGTCTTCCCTAAAACTAATACTTTGTAGTTGATCAATAGGGACTGTATACTTGACCTGTATACAATTCTATTTCTCACACCTGCATAACAAGTATATTTTGTTAAATTTCGATGGTGCATCATCAAGTATAACATGTGCATCGTCTATGTAATTTTTATGAATTTTGTGTTTAAGAAATGTGTCGTTAAGTATAACAGTACTTAAAAATTTTGTGCATCGTGATGGACAATATAATAGTACTTTTTATGCATCATGATGGACAATATGTGAATATCATGACGCACAACATTTTTCATCGTGACTTATAATTTTTAATCAAAAACAAAACGGTGTAATAATGTTTTTTCAGTGAACACGATACATCAAAATAATGCATTATGATGCATCAAAAATAATAAAAGTTTACAATACAATGCTACAAATTTATGCATCGTGATAAAAAAAACCTAGAAACGGTGTTTTATATTCAGCTTTATATGCAAATTTGTAACCCTAGAAACGATATTTACGAACATTTATGCTCTATTTTTTGAAACCCTAAAATGTATTTAGTAATACTAATCTGATACTTCGTTTTGGTTAGTTCTGGTGGTTGTTGCCTTCTTTTCAGTGCTCTTTTGTTGTTGAGAAGACATTTTTTCTCTATTTGATAGTAACTCACGATAATGTTTTCAAAAGTTTTTGCAAAATTTCAGAAGGGTTTTAAGAATTTTTGCTTTTTATTTTTGAAGTGAAGAGATATTTTTTTACTGTGTGTGTTTTGAAGTGAACGGGGGTTAGTTTGTTTTCTAGTCGACTTATAACTTTTAGTGCGTCGTCAAGTGAAAAAGGTAATTTGTGCATCGTTTTTGTTTGCGATGCACAGTGTGAGCTTTCATGTTTTTATGTGCATCATCTTGTGTTGCACAGTGTCCACTATTTCGTATTTTTTAAAGGCATAGATGACATTTCGCAACAAAAGTGTCCTTTAGCGATTGAAAATAATTATAGTGGACTTTAGCGAATAAAAATTGTCTAAAAGGGACCGACCCGAATTTTGCCCAAATTATACCAAAATTGTTTTGATATTTTTTATATTTCTTCAAGTTGATATGAATGAGAATTGTAGTAAGAAATCGCAATAGAGATAAATACGGGATCGAAAGGAGTAAATCAAAGAAATCGCACACCTAAAAATACGTGATAGATTGTTATAAGGGCAGTTTGGGAACAAAAACATAAATTTACAGTTAGTACTTTTGACGATGCACATAATAACCCTCTTCACGATGAACAAAATATAATGAAAATAGTACTGTTATAATTGAAGATGCACAAAATTATACTTGACGATGCACAAAATTATACTTGACGATGCACATTTCTTACACATGTACATAAAAAACTTAACAAAACAGTACTGTTATACTTCACGATGCACAATAATATATTTGACGATGCACATTTCTTAACACAAAAATTACATTGACGATGCACACTTGTACTTGATGTGGCAAACGATGCATATTTTTTAATACAAAAATCACAAAATACATTGACAATGCACATTTCACACACATGACGATGCACAAATACATTTTAAAGCGTAATATGTTGATATGGGGACAGTTTTGGAATAAATAATAACTTTATTACTTAAAAGGGATTTAAACGATTGAAAACAAATATAGTGAATTTAAGCGATTGAATATTCTATAAAAGGTACCGCTGGCAATTTTTCCCAAAAAAAAATTAATTTTCAAGTACTACCAGTTTACCCAAGTACTGCATAATCAAACAACAATGACCCAACGAAATATTAATGAAATCTTACCCAAAACAAATGATTTGAAAACAAAATTAAAATATTATTGGTACTACTTTCAGCTTGAAAAAGAAAGATTAGTTTGAATCAAAGATGATTCAAAATGATTAATCTCACAAAAGTAATTCTTCATTTGCCATGATGAAATTATATATACGTTAGACTTTTTTAATTAAACCTTATAGTTAGATAGTTTCTTATGCTGAAATCATGAATCCAACTTTTTCTATTTCGAATTTGTGTGTTGTTTGTTATATTTATAATTTTGGCTAATTTTTCGAGGCTTGTAAGAGTAGTATTACTTTTGGATGGATGGTAATAAATAATAATGAACCTATAGGCTTTGCTGAGTGAGTTTCTACTGTTCTTCCTAACGAATATATACATATATATATATAATATATATATATATAATGATTATTGTTATATCAATTATTGAATCAAAAATTAAAGGTTGAGATTAATTGCATTAAATGATTCATCTATTTACATTTAGTTGTAGTAACTATATAAATATATATATATATATATATATATGGTTACTATATATGGTTTAATATATAATGGGGAAGTATTCAATTGTTACTATATATGATTTAATATATAATTTGGTCCTTGAACTGAAGACATTTTCCTAATTTGGTACTCGACCTTTGACTCTTCCTATTTTAGTCCCTAAACTGCATTTTAAGTGTTACAGTTCGTCCCTTAAGTCATGACCGTCACTTTAGACGTTAATAATTGTCTGAAATATCTAAAATGCCCTTACAAAATGCTGAGTGTAATTCCTAGGTAGTCAAATATGCTAAGATGGAATTAAAGTTTTTTTTCTTAGCTACCACCAGCCTTACCCTTTTGTGGAATTAATGTTTTTTTCTTAGCTAGCACCAGCCTTACAATCTCTCTCTCTCTCTCTATCAGAGTTAACAATCAAAATTGGATCAACCCATTTCACCCACCACCTTCATCCCTCTCTCTCTCTCTCTCTCTCTCTCTCTCTCTCTCTCTCTCTCTCTCTCTCTCTCTCTCTCTCTCTCTCTCTCTCTCTCTAACCAAAATTGGATCAACCCATTTCCCTCATAACTTCATTCTATGCTTGGTAATGGGGTTCCCTTTTGAAAATTATATTAATTTTGTCTTTTTATTATGAACTAGGCACGGAAAGAAAATAAGAGAGAAAGATGAAGCTGTAGTAAAAATAAAGGAAAACAATGTTTAAAATGTTATTTAGGTTGTTACAGAGACAGTTTTGAAAAAATTGGTTAATTTATCACTTAAAATTGACTTAAGCTGTTAAAAACAAAAATGAGACACTAAAGCAGTTGAATATTTCAAAAAAGGGACCGAACCACAATTTTTTCTAATAAAATCAGTCGAAAATTAGAAATTATTCTGGCACGGGCTTAAGTTGGATCAAGTCATAGAAAATAGTATAGGGGAAAAGTTTACATGCAACTATATCATTGCAAGCGTCACGTACGTAATGATCCAGAACGAATGGGTGTAACTTTGAAAGGTGTTCCGTTCATATGAGTTGCTCAGAAGACAAGCTGCCTTACTTGTACTTTTTTAAACAAGTTGCACCAATCAGTCTGTTAAACTTTTACAACCATGACCATGACCATGACTTATGGTTGGATTAAGTCATGGGAGACGGCACGGCACCGGTAGTGGCGTACGTCTACTGGTGGGATTAAGCATCAGGATTGGTTGGCCACGGCATTCAACGGTAGACCGCTGCTTTTCTCATCAAAACCCCCTATTTTACCACTAAACCACGTGTTGATTATTAATTCTAAATTTAAGAGAAAGATTGCTTTCATCAGTTTGTAGTTGTAGGGCCCCACGAGATTCTTGTTATGTTTCTTGGTCCAAGTAAAGAACGTGCAACCGCCCATCTCTTTCTGTGGCAGACAAAAAAAAAAAAAAGCTAAAATACCCCCCACACATTTCTGTCTCTACATTTTAGCCCTTAGATTTATTACCCTTAACTTCTTATGAGTTGTCAATTGTGGGGTTATACCAATTTGTACTTTGGAACAACACTTTTACTTTAGATAGGAGAATACTATATAGTCTTGTTTACTACAAATGTTTCAATAATAAGTTTACATCGAGTCGATTTGAGTTTAGCCATTTCATTATAAAAAGTTTTGGGCAACACCTCTCACAACTTATCAATTTTGATGGACCCCAAATCCTTAATACGAATAATATTGTTCACATTTTAAAATAGTGTTGCTTATTGCAAATGATGATATTGACATTTTAAAATCGATCATCTTCCATATATTTTATGCATAAATGATAGTAAACATCCATCTAATTTTTAAGATGTATATATGTATATATATCACTCTGATTAATTACACATGTAAATATAAGTTCAACGAGGTTATTCACGTGCAATGCATGACGTATGATCATGTCAAACTAAGGTAAAGTATCTAGAGTTTAGGTTTTATCGAGATATAAATTAGATGAGATTGATCTAAGCTAGAGCCAAAATTTTGATTACAACTCATAAGGCAATTACATGTAGCAATGTACAAGGATTGTTATACCATAAGGGTTTAATTATGTTTTAGTGATCCTTCGTCGAGAGTGTATAATACCTACAAGTGATTAGGTTTGACTGAAACTTCGTCTATTAAATGAACCGAATAGACTTAAGCATGGCTCAATTAAACTCAAGTTTGAGTAACTCGAGTCTGTTGGGTTCATTTAACAGCCCTATGTTCAATCATACCTAATTAATTGTAGGTATTATACACTCTGGATAAGGATCACTAAAAGACGTACCTTCACATTATGATGATTTAATTGAGTGGAACTTGGATTTGAGTTTATCTAATTATTCAAGTTGAACAAGCTCAGCTCGACTCGTTTGTTCAAGGAGCTTCGTTCTCAACTCGTTCATTTGCCAAAAAGAAAAAACTTGAATTTGTAATTATAATTGATTTATATGTTATGTTTATGCAATAAGTTTGATATTATATATATATATATATATATATATATTGTAATTAATTTTTTCTCCACTCGACTTGATAAAGCTTGATTTCATGTGTTCGATTCGACTCCAATAGTACACAAATTGCTCGCGAACCAACTCAAATTGAGCTTCACAAAGGTTTTTAAGGCTAGGCTCTAACTCGACTAACCTAGATATAAAATGGAGTTTCACAACCTCAAGCTTGAACTGCCAAAGCACGGCTCGGCTCCATTGAAATACACCCCTAACTTTGAAACCAAACCAAACAAAACAAGCTAGTACAAGGCTCCGTCTCAAATTGAGTGTACATTCTTGAAAATTGTGTCTCAAAATGTCTTTTTTTTTTATTTTATAAAGTAACTAAATTTACGTTTACAATCTATCATGTGTGATGTACGATTGCAATATTATAATGTGATCATTAAGGATATACGTGTATATATAACTCTAAGATTGTATAAAAGTTGACTTTTTAACCTTAGTAAAAAAAATTAAAACAAAGGCTTATTTTAAAACCAAAAAATATAATATTCTCTTCGTCCCTAAATTATTGTTTTATTTGACCCGGTACACGAATTAAAAAAATATTAATTACTTATTAATATTAGTATAGTGTATTATTTCTTTTAATACCTATATGCATGTGACTCATAATTAAAATATAAAAAAAATAAGAATAAAATGGTAAATATAATATCATAAAAATGAAAGCACAATCATTCAGAAACGGAAAAAAAAAAAACAATAATTTAACAATGGACGGAGTAATAGTAAGAACAAAGTTAATCCTCTCAAAAAAAAAAAAAAAGTCAAACTGAAACAAGGACCAATTCCGTTGGATGTCGTAGAAACCGTCCCCAACAATCTTGGAGTTCACGGAAACGCGGGACCCAACAAGGCAACACTGTTGGACTGCGCCCTCTTGCCCCTCTGCTTTGCTGTAAGAATTCCATTAAACTAGTGGAATTTTCTTTTTCTTTTTCTTTTTCCAGCTTTTTTCTTTTTCTTTGGTTGGCTTTTACGTTATTATTTTGTAAATCTCTCAAACGTACAACAACAACAAAATCTGTTTCCCCCACCCATTTCCACGATACAAACTGCCAATCCACAAAAAGCTTAAAGAATTTAAGCCATTCACCAACAACAATCTCTCTTTGTTTTCCTGGAAAGTTTGAAGGTTCTCCCTCCTCAAGATAAGTTTCTTCCTTGAAATTCTTTGATAAATCAATTTTCTCAGAAAAATTGTTTGATTTAGCTGAATAGAGGGATTTTTTATTTATTTTTCTGTCTCTCTGCGAATTGGGATTTGTTGTAGTAATCCTAAAATAGCTGCAACAAATCCTGATTTTGCAGGGAAGACATTTTCTTGGATTTCTGTTTCTGAAATTGGCTTCTTGGCTTCAAGGGATTATTGTTTGTAATTTGGCTAAAAATCATTTCTGTTTGATTGGGATTGGGAGTGATATCTTCTTGGAGGTTCTGTGATGATTTGCAGGGTTTGATTTGCTTGCTTTAAGAGGGGTGTCTTTGTTTTTCTTTATCCTTCCTATTTTCTAAATTGGAAATCAACGGTTTTTTTTTTTCTTTCTGTTTTCCTATTTTCTGAATTGGATTTCTTTTAGTTTTATTTTGGGGATTATTACAATGGGGAAAGAATCAGGGAAGAAGAAGAAACAAATAGTTACAAAACGGTCCGATTCAAATGTGAAGCAAAAAGTTGCTGAAAACAGCCCGAGGGCATATGATATGGACATGGTGGTATTCATTTCAATGGCGCAGGAACATAAAGAGGAAGGAAATAGGTTGTTTCAGAAGAGGGACTATGAAGGAGCCATGTTGAAATACGAGAAAGCTCTCAAATTACTTCCTCGAAACCATATTGATGTGTCCTATCTTCGTAGTAACATGGCTGCCTGTTATATGCAAATGGGTATTACTGAATATCCGCGGGCGATCCATGAGTGCAATTTGGCTCTTGAGGTCACGCCCAAGTACAGTAAGGCACTGTTGAAGAGGGCTAGGTGTTATGAGGGTTTGAATAGGTTGGATTTGGCATTGAGAGATGTTAGTAATGTTTTGAAGATGGAGCCAAATAATATCATGGCTTCAGAGATTGAAGAAAGGTTGAGGGTAACAATGGAGAAAAAGGGCACCATGATGAGAGAAGAAGAGATCAGTTCCATTCCGGTCCCAGCGTATGTTGATTTTGATAAACCGTCTGCTTCATCTCGAATGAAGTCTGCGGTAGAAAAAATGCGAAGGAAGAAAAGCAACAAATTCGATTTGAAAATCACTGGGAAAGCTGAGGAAAGGGAAGATGATGAAAATCTTGATGAGAAGAAGAACGAGGAGAAAGTTGAGGAAAAGAGGGATGAGGAACAAATCGATGAGAAAAAACTTGAGGAGAAAAAGGCTGAAGATAAATTGGTCCCAGAGTATGTTGAAATTGCAGCTCCTTCTGCTTCATCTCGCATGAAGTCAACGATAGAGAAGCTACGAAAGAAGAAGAGCAACAAATTAGAGAAGAAAATCAAAGGGAAAACTGAGGAAAAGAAGGATGTGGAAGATCTTGAGGAGAAGAAGAATGAGAAGAAAGTTGAGGGAAAGAGGGATGAGGAACAAATCGATGAGGATAAACTTGAGGAGAAAAAGGCTGAAGATAAATTGGTCGTGGAGGAGAAAATAAGTACTATTAGTATGGAGGAGGAGCCTAAAAGAATCATGAAATTGGTGTTTGGAGAGGATATAAGATTTGCAAAAGTTCCTTTTAATTGCAGTGTATTGAAACTGAGAGAAATAATACATGATCGATTTCCAAGTTCCAAAGCTATTCTTACTAAATACCGGGACCAAGAAGGTGATTTGGTAACTATTACCACAAATGAAGAACTGAGGTGGGCTGAAGCATCTGCTGGACAACACGGTTCTGTCAAGCTATTTGTAGTAGAAGTAAATCCTGAGCAAGATCCTTTTTATGATAAGGTTGTAAGGAAAAAGGAGAGAGAAAAGCGTGATATGAATGGAAGTGATGGTGCGCCAACTTGCATTGATGATTGGATCATTCAGTTTGCACAGCTGTTCAAGAACTATGTCGGGTTCAATTCAGATGCGTATTTGGATCTTCATGAGCTTGGGATGAAGATCTACTCTGAAGCTATGGAGGATACGGTTACAAGTGAAGAAGCCCAAGACCTTTTTAATGCAGCGGGGGATAAGTTTCAAGAAATGGCAGCATTGGCATTGTTTAATTGGGGAAATGTTCACTTGTCCAAAGCAAGGAAAAGAGTTTACTTCTCAGAAGATGCTTCAAGAGAGTCTATTCTTGGACAGGTCAAAGTTTCGTATGATTGGACACAAAAGGAATATTCAAAAGCAGGAGACAGATATGAAGAAGCACTTAAAATTAAGCCAGACTTTTACGAAGGTGTTCTTGCTTTAGGGCAGCAGCAATTTGAGCAGGCAAAGCTTTCTTGGTATTACGCAGTTGGGACGAATGTTGATCTTGAGACATGGAATTCTGCAGAGGTTATTCAGCTCTATAACTCTGCTGAGGACAATATGGAAAAGGGGATGCAACTGTGGGAGGAAGCTGAAAAGCAACGGCTCTATGAAGTCTCGAGGCCAAGCAAGGTTAAACTACTATTGAAGAAAGTTTCGGATGGCCTAATTAAGGATTTAAATGCGAATGAGGTGGCAGAGCAGGCTGCTAATATGAGGTCTCAGATATACCTTTTGTGGGGTACCATGCTATATGAAAGATCAATTATGGAGTATAAGTTAGGGCTTCCAGTCTGGCATGAATGTTTGGAGGTTGCTGTTGAAAAGTTCGAACTTGCAGGAGCTTCTCCAACAGATATTGCTGTCATGGTAAAGAATCATTGTTCTAATGATACCGCACTTGAAGGTAATCTAAAAAATATGCTTATTTCTTTTCTTTCTCTTTTAGGAATTTAATTCCTGTTCTGACGGTTTATTATGATGTCAGGGTTAGGGTTCAATATTGACGAGATAATACAGGCATGGAATGAAATGTATGAGGCGAAAAGATGGCGAAGTGGTGTTCCTTCCTTCAGATTAGAGCCATTGCTTCGAAGAAGAGTTTCAAAGCTTTACCATTTCTTGGAACGTACATAAATGCTGCTGGATTATCGGGTTCCCCTGAGGAAGAACAAGGAAACTACTACCTCCACATTCACATGATCTCTACTATTCTCCTCGGTAACTCTCTCTCTCTCTCACACACACACACAACCTGGTCAAGCATCTTAAACTGTGCTGTGACTGATAAAAGTTTAATCTTTCCTATCTGCATTGTAGGTAGTCATATAACAAGGGATCTGTTCACTTCAGCAATGTCGTCTCATTTTATAGATACTTGTAGAGATAAAAGGCCATTGCATTGGCTTCATTTGGTGTATATTATCACAAGAGGAACAAGTAGCTCTATCTCATTTGAATCCTGGGATAAGATGAAGATGCAGGCTCTTCCTTTTTTAAAGTTTCTGCGTTCACCCTCCATCTCCTGCCCGATTATATATTTAAATTATAGGAAAAAAAATAAAAAATTTTCTCTTTGGGTGTATTTGGATAATATTTTCTTGTTATTTTTCGATTGCCCTATTAGGGCTTTTTCTTTCATAGGAAACCTATTGGATTTATCTTATTCGTTTGTTTTCTTGGGTTGTAATTTGTTAATTTATTTGATGTAAGCTCTACTCTTTTGTAATTTCTAAAGAAATCTTCAGTATATATATAGAAAACAATGATTTTGTAGTGATTAAATAGTAATCTATATGTTTACCATATCTCAATCGTATTCGTTGAATCTCAACAGAAAATGAGTTTTGAGTTGCAGTAGCAGATTTATGCGACTAATGTGAGAAGCTGAATGTAAGATTTGTCCTTTCTAGTTTCCAGTAGGCAAGGCCCCAATATAATACTACTAAGTACAAGAAAATTTACTATACTAGAGTATGATCGTAAACATTATTTCTAACACTGAGTTTGATAAACTGAGTTAGCTCAAGCTCAGCAAAATTGGCAATGTGCTTTTTAAGTCAAGCTGAAATACAACTTTAGACTCGAGGACCTTGAAGTATAACAAGCCAATTAATTTTAGGCTCGAGGATTGTTGCTACCAAAAACTTGGGCCGTTTGGTAAACAGGATAAGAGGTGTCCCATATGGTCTTATTTATAGGTAGGTAGAGATTTCGTAAGAGTCCTCTTTGAATTCTTATAGGGAGTTGATCTCTAAAATCTGTGTGTGTTAGATAAGGTTTGTCGGTGTGAAAGTCAAGAAAACTTGGGTTAGATAAGGTTTGTCGGTGTGAAAGTCGAGAAAATTTTCTAAGACCAGTCAGTCCGTTTAAAGCCTTAATTGATTTCAAACTTTTACCCTTACTACTTTGTAAGGTGTCAAATTTTACCCACATCAATCAAGGACCTCGAGGTATAAACAATCTCAACTCGCAGTGGCTTGAATGAGCTCTGGAATCAGAAAAATGATGTATACTTTGTACTCCATCCAGCCCCCCATGAGTGGTCCTTTTTAAAATTTTAAGCACAATAGACTACTGACTACATGTCAATCGTACTCTTTGAATTGTAGCAGCAAATGACTTAAAGAGGGTTTTTTTTTTTGGCTAAAGGAAATACTCGTATTAGAAAGTATAATTACATAGTTGGTTTCTGACTTTTATAGCCTTCTTATGCGCTTTCTTAATTCTATTTCTCTCAACTTTTTTGAATGACTTTAGAGTTGTAATAGCTAATTAATACAATTAATTTGTGAAGTTTTCTCTCTTTTTTTTCCCCAAGGATGCTACGCTCTCCATGGAAAATAATAGAAATATAAACCCTTTTATACAAATTCTTTGTGGGTAGTGCCGTAGTTCCTTCCAATCTAGGTGTCAAGCATGCGATTTGTTAAAAATGTAACATCACATGCTAAGTCATGTGACATCTAACTAATCAATGCTTGTCACCTAAGTTAAAACGTGAAAGTTAAACAATGATTTGTATATCATCACTACTCGAGTCTATAGTTTGAAGAATGTTTGCTGCTACCAATGTGTGAGATCCATTGTTGCATTGTATTGGAGTCTGTTTGTCTAGCATTTTCAGACATTCTGTCCAGCATTTTCAGACATCCTTTCTAAATAGGGTAATTTAAGTAAGTCAGTTGGCTCAAGCCCAGTCCAATTTGGGTTGGGTTCAAGTTGAGCTCGAGTTCATATATTTTTCCAGAACAGGGCACGTAGTAAACCAAGTTGGCTCGAGCTCACTCCAATTCTGTTGGGTTCAAGTTGAGCTTGAGGTATTAGCATAGCATCGGAATCCAAAAAAAATTACTGTACAATTTACGTAAACCACGTACATTGTTTACTTAGGCTTAAAGCTTGGCTCGTTTATAGCTCGTTTTGTTCATAATTAAGTCGAGGGCAAACATAGTTCCTTGGCCAAAGATCTCGAGCTCAGCACAACTATCCAAGTAAAGGAAAATTAAAAGAGCTCCTCAGCAGAAGTTCTATCCAAGTAAAAGAGCGGAGCTCAACCATACGAAGCTCAGCACAAGCTCTATCAAAGTAAAAGCCAAGCTCCAACACTCAAAGCTCAGGTCAGCTCATTTACATACATACAGACTACCTTTTCTACATTTTATAACCAATTGTTAACACACAAGGTACAACAGTTTCACTGGTTTGGTACCTTTTCCACATTTAATGACCAATTGTTAACGCTCAAGGTACAACAGTTTCACTGGCTTTGACCAAAACTGTTACACACTGGCTCTGACCAAAACCGCTGCTGCTCCTCGCAAGTAATATTTCCAACGACCAGTTCAACAACACAAGAATCAACACAAACAAGGAACAAACAATTTACGTGGCAGTAACGACAATAATTGATTGACTCACATAAACTAAAAAAAAATGGCCTGTGCTTATAATCTATAAACAACAAATGATACAAATACAGCTTTTCCAAGCTACAAGGCGTATTCTCAAATCAAGACGCAATTACAGACCGTGCAGAATTTCTACCTAGGCCAAGACCCAATCCTAATGGAACGGAATCAGTTTTTCCATGGCTGCTACTATGGCTACAACTTGAAGAATGGACATGACCTTGAAGAGTTTTTGTGTTATTATTCATATCAATAACAACATGGCCATTCCCATTGGTTTGATGAGAATGGCCTATAACCCCATTTGGCTGGTTCAAACTTCTGGACATCTGCATCATGCCAATCCCCTCCGGTTCAGCTCTTTCTTCAATATACTCCTCATCTTCATTGTAACCATGTATCAACAAATCTGAACAATTCTTCTTACATCCATGATCATATGGGTTCCTGAATCGACCTCCCGGCCCTCTAAGGTAGCTATAGCGCATTGCATTAGCCAATTCATTCGTTGTGATATTGCGAGAGATCTGCAGCAAAAATATTCACAACAATAAATGGAACTTAATTTCTCAATGTCTTCTAAATAAGATTCTCAATGGTTTGAGGCATAAATTATAACTGCATCTCATAAAGCATTACTCCCACCTTCCCAAAATGAGTGTCCCTTTTTGAAAAACTTTTGTCCCAAAATGTGTCTGTTTTCTAGTGGAATTACTAAATTACCTTTATCAACTATGATTTCCAATGTACACTTGCAATGCTATAATGTGGACATAAAGGGTGTTTAGGTATATGTGCTATTAAAATTTCTTAAAAGTCAACTTCCTTAATTTACTTGAAGCGAAAAATGACACTCATTCTGGAAAGGAGGGAGGACTAATCATTAAAGGGATATCTGTAAAACCAGAGATTAATAAGGTAGGTCTATTTTTGGTAGTTGTCTAACAGACTAACACAGATCAAAAAGTACTCCCTCCATCCCAAAAAAAAAAAACTCTTTTCCTTAATGAAAAGTTAAGGTAGGACAATATCAAATTATTATTTCACATATATTTGCTATGTTTAAGGTTATAAAATTTCAACCACAAAAAGAATATTATGAAAACTACCGATAACAACTTCTAGAATTTCGAAAAAGAACAAGTAAATCTTGGTCAAAGTTTAATCAAATTGACAAACAAAAGTCAAAGTGAGACTAATTTTTTGGGACGGAGGGAGTACACCATAGAGGAAATGGTCAATACATTTTTCACTCTATCAAAGAATTTTTCAAATTAAGCGTCCCCATCAGCAATACATTAAAATAAGAAGATAACTGGTAACAGATGATTCCTAAGGTAGTCAATTGTTTCGCGAAAAGAAAACTTAAAATTTTAGGGGAAAACAAAACTTGGATGGCTCAACATAAAACCTCAGAGCTGCATGGCTAGTCACCCTAAACCTCAGAAAAGATCACTTTCCATAAAAATCCAATGAGCCTCAACTCCATGCAAGATTCTAAGAGAGTAAACAGAGATATCAAGCAACACCAAAGCAAAAGTCTGGCATGTGTATCCTTTTCTTTTTGCATCTTTCTTTTCTAACATTATTTGGCTCTCAGGGGTGGAAGAGATCGTACTAATCAGTTTCAAGCACCACTGTCAATTTGTGATGTAGCAGAGCAGTCTTCTTTTATTAGTGCACAACCTTAATAATAAAACACAATCCTCTTAATAAGTAGATAGCTTCCACTGTTGACCTTTTTGTCATAAAACAAAAGTGATTCTCCAATATTGTCGTCCCGTCTCAATCTATTTTCAACTACTCTCTCCCAAAGTTTCATTTGTGAAACTTAATACCCCTATAATTTGTACAACCCTGAATATCTCCTTTATATTTGTATATTGGTACTATAATACTCTTCATCCACTCGTTAAGAATTTTCTTTGACATCATGATTTTATTAAATAACTTCGCTAGCCAAGACACTCCTACGTCTCCTAGGCCTTTACATACCTAAATAGGGACTCCATCCGGTCCTAAAGTCTTCCCGGTCTTCATCTTTCTTAAAGCAACCTCACTTCACTCTCACAATTCTACGAAGAAAGGTAATATCTCTACTTCTACCGTGCCTGTATTATGTTCCTCTATGGCTTCGTTCTTTTACGTGTTTCTCATTTAATAATTTTTCAAAATATTCTTTCCATCTCTCTTTAATTTCTCCATCCTTGACTAGGACCCGTGAATTTTCATCCTTGATACATTTTACTTCATTAAAATTTCTAGTCTTCCTCCCATTGATATACTTCCTCTGTCCCGGATAAATGTTCCTAGTGAATAAAACACAGAAATTAAGAAACATAATTAATGATGTGCTGTAAAATGTGTTCTGACCATAATACCCATCAACATTAATTGGGTTCAACTACTTTAAATAATTGAGTTTGTTTGGGATGTGTTATATTAAATGAAGCTTTAAGGGTATATTAGGAAGAATGGTAGAGAATAGGTAGATCAAAAGTCTTTAGGAACATTAGTTAGGATATCCCAAAATAGAAAGTAGGAACATTTATCCGGGACGGAGGGAGTAGTACTTAAGAGTGCACAACACAAAAAAGCAGTTTAGAGATGCATCATTCATGATATCGATGGCAAGCTAAACAAACTTATTACAAGGCAAAACAAACGTACCTGAGAAGCTTGCAAAAATGTCAAGGTTGCTACGCCGGAGAAGAGGAAAAAGTCCACTAGCAGAAATGATAAAGCACCAAGATGCTGGTTACCAGCATGCTTAAACCATTCCACAAATGAAGATGGAGCCAAGGGATCAGTCAAAATTCCTGTCGTTGAGAAGTACTACGTTCAGCAATTGGAGCAACCAAACTTTTAATAGGAAAAAGAACATCGATAACTATGTAAAGGTTTTAAATTTTTATATAGTGGAATGACTCTAAGAAAGCTGACTTACTAGTAAGAGCAACTGCACCAGTTACCATCATGGCAGAGACTTCCAGCAGAAGAAAGAACAAGAAATCCCTTTTGTTTTTCTGTGATACCACATAATAAATGTTAGTCGAACCAGATCACCATTAAGAACACAATAACTTGTCCGGAAGATCATCAATACCACAGTCAGGATCTCTCATGTTATCAACCTAATGAGAATTGTTCAAGACAACAGGTATTTCAGGTTCATTGGCTCTTCTATTTAACCTAATAGATAAGATGATTACTCAAAGGAGATAGAAAAAGATTAAAAAAAAAAAAGGGTTTTCTTTGAAGATGTTGCTTTGTATGATGAGAAGGACCATCAGGGCACTTACAATATGATTAGATATGGGAACTTGTGAATGATGTTTGTTTCTTTGACATCATAAAAATTGTGGTTCTGGTTTAGAAGTTAATATAGCTGTGTAGAATTTGAATACATGCACTAACATTTTGATCTTTCTCATCCCTGGAGTGTAAATTTTCTCACTTAAACGTACCCATATTTATCTGCAACTAAAAACGCGGAGAACCTGATTATATAGATATTTAAGATCATTCAATCAGGTCATGTATTTGTTGTTGTCTACAAAATTTGTATCCAATAGTAACACCAAGTAAGCCCTTAAAACGAAATATAATACCCTATAAAGAACCAGGAATAGAAGTATCAAATCACCTTGCCAATGCAATTAGATACCCAAGGACAATGGTGGTCAAATTGTTCAACACAACGGTCACAAGTAGAACAGTGCTTAGCACGGAGAGGGCGCACAATCTAAAGAAACAAATGAGATTATATTAGAATGCAAGCAAAAAGCATGTAGCATAAGTGCCAAAAATAACAGGAGCAAAACGAGCAACAGGCAGCACCTTACAAGTTGCGCAGAGCTGCGACCAATTACCAGCTAACAAAGCAGGATTGTTTATCTCAATCTTCAGCAAAGGCTCCTGGCAAATACAATAAATTTAAGCCTTTGTAAGACGGAGAATTTGCTTACATAAAGACACTATTCAAGAACTCGAAGCTAAACAAAATAAAATACAGGAGAAAATGTGGACGTAGGTCAGATTAATCTATAAATGGTATATTAATAAATGAGAAATAAAAACTGATGATGAGAGGGGATAAGAAAACAACGTACATCATCCTTCATACTTTGTGGATCATGCACGCTCCTCCTGATATAGCCTGGATCTTTACTGGAAATCAAAAAGGCAAACCAGGAGTAAAACTTTGGCCAACAATTATAAGGGTACGTGCAGCGTAACAAATTCTGTATGACAAATCACAAAGGATATTGCAACAAACATCAAAATTACATTGTTTACACATGCTGCTATCATTTGGCATGCTAGAGATACTTGATTGAATCAACAAATGCAATGTCACCAAATAATTACTTTTAAATTCTCAAAGTAAAAGTTCAATGTTATGGTTCAAAAACAAACGCAGAGGGCCCAGCAATTAAGATGTTGATGAATGAGAGCCCGAGGCAGAAGGTTACATTCCAAAGCTCATAGCAAGAGTCTACTAGTCATTTGAAAGTTGAAACTAATCAATTTTGAGTACAAATCGTGTCACAAGATACAAGCAGCCTAATAGAAAAGCAGAGCTGACCAATATAACTGTATTGGCAAATGCAAAACTACCCTATCATCGGATTGACAAAGAAAAATACGGTACCAAATCTTCAAGCGCAGAAAGATGAGAAAAATTAACTGCGCAAAGTGAAAACCAATGCCAGTAAATTTAGTGGATAGCAAGCCTATGACAGAAGCAAAGGCAACAAGAAACACAATGCCAACCCGGAAAAAGTAAATAAATAAACTCTCATTCAAATATGACTCAGCATGACCCCTTTTCTGTACATCACGCAGTCCTTCCAATATAAAAAACAATACAAAGACTACTGACATACACGATATGAAGATTCTGAAATGGAATGTGCCGTCACCAACATCAAACAAGCAAGAACATGGTAGCACATTTATATGGAGATTAAGGAAGCCAAAACGCATACCATAAATATATAAAATCCATAGCAAGATAAAATACATGAACACGAAATAGAATCCAGTACTCTATATTCTAAAAAGCAGCGTGACGGCGTGCGACTTTGACGCAATTAGACACATGCATCTAAAGCATCTTGTTGATTGGGTAAACTATCAAAAAACCATGTGCTAAACCCCCTTTTCCAGGTCCCCCTATATGTTTAATTTAAAAAAAAAAAAACTAAGCAAACGGAGGCAACGGAATGAATCAAATGACCAACGCACTCTTTCTCTTTTTTTGTTAGAAACCATGACATACCAGACATTACTTTGTTCTCTTCCTCTCAATCTCAACTTCTCTCTCACATCAACAATTTCCCCTTATCATCTTAATCTATGTATATATATCTATCTCTGCAATTAATATACATATAGAGAACCATCATAATTTTACACACAAAATCCCATCAAAATTACCTGAAAACTATCCATTCCCGCAACCAATCGCACCTCGCTGGAAACCAATCACCACTGCCTCCTCTGCCACAAATCTTGTCGTCCATCTTTTAATTACCCAGATCACAAATCCTCATTTACGATTACTGTTGGTATCTTCTACGACATCCAACGCCGTTGTTTCGCCCTTGAAGTCCTTGACGAAGACAGCTGTTTTGTAGAAGGCATTCTTCACCTCTCCGGTAACCCACCCGTCAAGCTAGATTCGCAAGACTTGTTACAGGTTGGGGACAAGGAGTTCTATTTCTGGCTCCTGTGAGGAGTATTTTGGGTGGGCCATTTGGGCCAAGGCACTCCTTAAATTATCAGCCTATGGTGTTGCCGCCGCTAGCAACGGCGTCGGTGGTAGGGTTGGGGAGGGGTATATGGAGGATGAGTTTGAGTATAAGGGTGAGAGGGATGATATTCGTGGTGGAGGGTGTTGTCGGAATGTCGCTGGGAGGCATCCCCGTATTGTTGAGTTCGACATTTTGTGACGAATGGGAAGGGGGAGAGAGGGACCGGAGAGAGATTTTTAGATCAGCGATAATTAGGACACCAAATATGAGTTTGAAGAAGTGAAAAAAATAAAAAATGATTTTTAAGGGCAGAAATGTCAAAAACTATATATTGATGAGTGAATAGTGCATGTTCCGTTAGCTCCGATACTTTTTTCTGTTAAAAAGGTAACGGATGGGGGCAATTTAAAAAAGGCTTAAATCGCTATTTGATCACCCTACTTTGGCAGAAAATGCATTAACCCCCTACCCTTTTTTTTTTCAATTTCATCACTATACTTGGCATAAATTTTACGTTCATCCCTCTGTCAAGTTATTTGGATAAAAAACTTAAACTTTTATGAAAACCCAAAAATACCCTTATCTTCTATAAAAAAACCTACTGAGTGTCTATCTAAGAGAGAAAGATGCGGCTCTCTTCCCATTTACCCACCTCTAAACTCCATAACCACCCACCACCCACTTCCAAACTCCACATCCACACCTACCAGGACCACCACCAACATCACCCACTTAGCAATCCCCCCTCCTTATCTTTTCTCTTCTTGCGATTAAGCCAGAAAAAGTCTATTAATAACACTCATCAGTTTGATCTTAAAAGAATGGGTTGCTCCGGCAGAAGTAGGTAATTAGGAACTGAAGTAGATAATCTCATTTCTTTTCCCAGGAATAGAGGACTTCAAAGTCAGAAGAAGGGCCTACCCATTAAATAGGCTGCACTCTACTATAATAGCTTCGATAAGATATCAAAAAGCTTCTGTAGCTGCTTTAAAGGATGTAATAGCAAAGAAACACGACTTACCGTCGTCTAACCACCGAAGTAGGAAGACAATCCGCCGTGGAATAAAAAGAATTAGGCACACCGAAACCTGACCAAACCGGTAGCAATGCACATCAATAATTGTGACATTCTGGCGGCGAAACAGATCCAAAAGAAAAGAGGTCTGAAGTCCTTCGACGATTCGATCGATTTGAGGGAGAAATTTTTTTTGATAAGTAATATAATATATAAATCAACGCTAAACCAGGTGGCGAGGCCTTTGCATACAGGGAGTATACTACATCAAATAACTATACAGTCAATTACTACCTATAATTTCTACAAAAGAGTTCCCATCACTGGGAAGAGACTCGCGACTGAGAGTTCTAAACATCTCCTCCTTGATGCGATCTATATCTGACTCCACATTCTCAAAAGCCCTTCGATTTCTCTCCTTCCAAATGCTCCAGCATACTGCCAACAGGGCTGTGTTCCAGACATACTGCAGTAGGCAGTGATTGATAGGAGGAGAGGCTGGGTTGTGGTTAGTGAGATTTGTTGTTGTTGGGTCTAAGATCATTGATTTGTATGATAGTTAGATGGATATTTGAAAAAGCTTCAAAATCGCAATGGTGATTGGAGGCAATAAATTATTGTTGACTGTTGTTGAGCTGAGACAGCAAGAGAGAATGAAGCGGTGGATGGATAGATGAGGTGATTGGAGAGAGAGAGAGAGAGAGAGAGAGGAACTGGGTGGATGCTGTGGTGGGGGGTTGAAAAGAATTTTCTTGTATTCTTTACAAGAATCACAAACCCACAACTCAGGACCCTTAATTCAAGAAAAAATTAAGCACCTAGATGAAATGACAGGTTCTTCATCCAATTCCTACATCTGGGTCAACCCCAAAAGCCACAGAGCTGGTGAATTGAGGAAGAAATCGTATGATTCAAGGTACAATTCACTAGTTAAAGTAGCTGAGTCTTTGAGTTCTTCTATGCCAGTTGAGGATATTGTTAGTACTATACTGGTGGATGAGTTGGGTGACAAATTTGTTGAGCAAGATGCTGTAATTATTCTCAATAACATGTCAAACTCCGAAACGGCGCTGTTTGTGCTTAGATACTTCCTGGGAAAGTTGAAAATGGCTACGGGAGATTGTTCTTTATAATGTGACTTTGAAAGCTTTTAGAAAGTGTAAGGATTTGCCTGGAGCAGAAAAGCTGTTTGATGAAATGCTTCAAAGAGGTGTTAAGCCTGATAATGTGGCATTTTCGAAGATGATTGGTTGTTGCAGGTTGCGTTCCTTGCCAAGTAAGGCTATTGAGTGGTTTGAAAAGATGCCCTCTTTTGGAATAGAAGCTGATGGTGTTACGAATTCGATTATGATTGATGCTTACAGTTTGATTGAGGTTGAAGATGAAAGGAAAAATTACAGGGCATTTTTGTCTTTTAGCAGACCTCCATCCAACTAAATTAACGGAAGTTAAGCCCAATGAGCTAATTGACCCAACATGCCAAGTATAGTGATGAAATTAAGAAAAAAATTAGTAAGGTGAGCTTAATGCATTTTCTGTCAAAGTAGGGTCACCAAATTGCGATTTAAGCCTTTAAAAAATGACCATATAGGGGGACCTAAAAAAAAGGGGTTTACCACATGGCGTTTTTTTGATAGTTTACACTTGCAGATTCTCAAGCATAACACAAACCACTACATACAAAACTGGCCTTAAATTAAGTCTACTAGCGATAAGCATGCATCAACTTTAATGAAAGTTCATATAGTGCAACTCATAAAGAAGCAAACATCAAAATACAAAGAAATCTAGCATAAGTTTCTAGCAGGGTCCTTTTCATCTATTTGACCATTTTCAGATGAATATTAAAAAAGAACAAGTTTTATCACTTTCTTCCTCTGAAATTACAGGATAAAAAGGAAAATGGTGAACACAATTGAAAGAACGTCAGTATAAGAAACGTATCACATAATAATTACAGGAACATATTTTCTGTTTTATAGTTCATAAGACGGGAATGAATAGAAATTCCTTATTACAGTATTTGTAGTTTATAGCAATCATAATTGTGAACGTTTATGTTGGTTAATGTTCTGTTCCTTTATAACAACCCACAAACGGGGAGGATGTCAGGGACCTGCATGTCACTTGTGTGTGTGTGAGTGTTGGTGAAAGGTTCGGGGGCTTGCAGCCACCCAACTGTCTCCTTGGAGACACCAACTACAAGCAATTTGTGAATGGCTTTTTCAGCATATGGCAAGGCAAATGTAAATGTTATCAAGAGCTCTTGAACAACAAAACAAGTGATAGAGCATACCTGCTACACCGGTAGAACAAAATCATTCCAGAAGTTGCTAACAGTACACCCAACCATGCAAAAAGGCCAAAACCAGCGGTTATCTTTGGCAAATTCGAAGCTGCAGATGAGGAAAGACAAAATTATAAGGATACCATAGGAGCCCCCCACCCCCCGGAAACCACCAAAAAAAAAGAATTATTAAAGAAGGGCAATGGAGATACCCATAATGACTGAATGAACATAGGTGACAAGTAGCACAAATATCAAACACCAAAGTGCAGGTGCAAGTCCTAATTTTGAGAGTCTTCCAAGGCGACTGTTCGCATCCCAACGCTTGTCAAACACCCTCCTAGCATTACCCTGCAGAATCAGATTTGTCCAAGAGCATAAAGAATCCATCAAAGATGATCAATCACAAACATCTACAACAAAATATCATGGCAAAGAAATATCTATAACAAAAAGATCATGGTGGTAAATGCAGGCAAGATGAAACTAGGACTCAGAACGTTAGTCAAACACCCTCCTAACATACTCGACAGCATCAGATTTGTCCAAGAACAGAAAGAAACCATCAAGGACAATAGTCCCAGAAAATTCTACACCCACAAGATATCTTGCCAACTAACGCAGGATGATATAAGAATTTGAAATGTATTATGATAATATGACACTACAGGGAACTCGTACTAAGCAAAGAAATTACAAATTTGAGTTATATATAGCATAAGGTTAATTTGGGCGCCAATATCCTCTAATAGAGCCCAAAAGGCACAATGTTGAAGCTAAACTTTTTAGCCACATTAGGAATTTGTGGACCACCAGCAATATTTCAAGACAAAGTACAACCACACCAGGTATCGTATGGCAACATATCTTAAACTCCCTTACCGATACAATCGTTGTTTAGAGCTAAAACACACTGCATTTATGCAACTTGTAAATTCTCAAGTATCAACGAATACCTACAAGGAAAAAGGCAACTTGTCGATGATTCTTATCTGAAGCGAGCTGTGCTGGTGTAAGGCCAGTGTTATCAGTCACAATCAAATCCTCCTTCTTCCCAGCTTGCACCAATACTGTGCATGCTTCTAAATTCCCCTTAAGAGCAGCCCAATGGAGAGGGGTACAACCTAAAATTTCAAAACTGAAGCATGAAGCAGAGACACATTTTCACTGAAAATGATTATGATTTCAATAACTCTTATCATTCCCTATAAGAAAAACTGTGAAGAAAAATATTTCAGTAAAATGTTTTAACACAAACCCTCTTTGTCCTGACGTCCTCTGTATGCATCCAGAAATAAGAGCAGGCGAATACAATCCGCAAAACCTTTATAGGCAGCCCTACAAATCCCCACAAAGATCAATCAGAGCACTGAATAGGAACATAAAAGAAAGATAGCAAGCTTGATAAAATAGAAAATGGTTCCAGTGAGGAAGCAAGCCCTTATATCATGAGAATGAAAACAATACAATCTTTACAAAGAAACGAATAGAAGCATATGAATTCTCCTATCAGAAGCATCAATGACCATAGCTTTAACAGGTACGAAATGCAGGTAGAAATTTCAAACATGTAGCAGACTTTGAGAAACACATTTTTATCAATAAACTCAATTGAAGAATCATACGTAAAATTTGTACTTCACATGCAGAGAAATTGACGTAGCTATGACTACACCAGAGCAAATGTATTTTCCTACATAGATAAACTATTACATGCATAAAAACCAGCAAGAAACTATTATTTATTTATAGCTGATAAAAAAACAATAAATCCTGGACGAGAGGGAGGGGGAAAGGGCGTAATATTGTGTTGTTTAAGTACCAGTGCAAAGGGCTTCTTCCATCGTTATCAGGAACATCAGGATCTGCATTCCACTTGGTCACAATGTGATAAAGGAAGGATGTCTGACCATATTGCGCTGCGACATGAGTTGTCTGTAATTCGTGAAAATAAAATTACCAGGTAAGATACTAAATGCTTTTCTTGTGAGGTGAATGATTGGTATGTCTATATTTTGTGTGTGCGCGCTGATTTCCGGAAGGGGGAACAAAAAAATATACAGTATTCAAAAACAGATAATAAAACTGTAGCTAACAGGGAAAAAAATGAAAATCCATGACAGGCTAATCAAATGACATGCATGAATCTGCAAAAAGTAAATGAGTCAATATATAAAACAGTGCCAAGAGGGCCACTACACATGTACACAAAAATTGCACCAGAGAGCCAACTACAGACAAGAGTGTTACAGCATTCATGAATCTGCTTTTCAAAGAATAAAACTAAGATACACACACATAATGTAGATGGAGAGGTCGACCAAAGCTTCAGCCCTTCTGGCTAATAAATCCATCCTTTGATTCAAGTCAGAAAATGAAGGTAAACAACATCTATACTGCAACAAAGTCTAAGAACACTTTTTCTAGCCTCATCACATTTTTTTCATAGGCCAAAATGGCCCATAGAGATCCCTCCCCCCACTAATTTGAAAATTAACTAGCTATCCTTAAAAACAGTGCTAGACTTATAAAATAGCATTTGCATAGTATGAAATGAAGAAGTTAAAAATAAAAATAACATATGCAGGCAACAGTGTATGCCACAGTTCACTAGTAAAAAAACAAACTTCCCTAGTTCATGAAAAAAAGTCAGAGCAATTCAAAATCTCAACAACAAAAATGGGAGGGGAATGAATGACGGGAAAAAAGAAACACTAAAATTTAGAGCGTACAATATTTTGCTGCAGTCTCCCGGGTATTATTTTCTTGTTCCACATGTCTTCAATTTTCACTCTTATCCATCTAAAAGAATGGCTCCAAAGTTGAATTGAGTCTTCTTTATGATTTGTTTTCTACATTAATAAGGCCCCCATTTTATTAATCTTCCTTTTCTACTCTTCTCTCACTTTGATGCTAGACAAAAGACTCCTACCATAAACACTTCTTCTTTGTGTTCTCCATAAATTTTCTTTTGCTTTAAATTTTGAAATTGTCATCTCCACTATTGACAAATTTCTATCATGAAAATTCCCATCACACCCTCTTTATTGACTTAACAAGCAACCCAATAAATTCATTTGTATGTATAATTGACCTACTAGCCAACTTCACCAAGCATCTACACTAGTCAACTAGAAGTCAATTAAAAGATTCTTCAAGTTACTTGTACATCCAATTTAACTCAGCCTTTGTCACAACTATTGGAGGTTTTCTATCTTTTTCCCAACTTCAAAGTACTCATACATAAACTAAAAATAAACATATCTTGCTTGAGAGCATGCAAATAACAAAACACAACTATAAGAAATGCTTAAGAGCACATATCAAATATCCTAAAAGCAACTATAGGAACACAATATTTCTCAGGAGCGAAATTCACAATATATAGGCAACTCAAAATCCTGGCAACCAAATTGACCTCCCATGACAATAACATACAACATTCGATGTGCAATTTGCATTATATGGCTAGCTAAATAAATGTCAAACATGCCACGATAATAGCACTACAGCACCAGCAGAAAGGAGTTTCTGCAACATAAACTTTTGAGACAACGTAGAATGTCTCTAAGATCAGATATATCCTTTCACCAAAAATCTATTCTTCAAAAGTATACTCATATGCTAAAGTAACAACGAAACAATTAAAACACATAATGTGCAACACCAACCTGATACCCGTAGATATCAGTAGCATTAACACGAGCACCCTCCTGGAGCAAAAGCTCTGCAACCTGAATTGCTCCTCGAACAGCACTCCAATGTAATGCTGTTTGCCCAGTATGATCCACAGCATTAACATCTCCCCCACACTGCCAACAAATTTAGATAACTCCACATCAATCACATTATCTTAATGATACTAAATTTTGACAACCTACAGAAAAGGAAAAAAAAAACACAGAGACTTAGAAAGGTTTAACACCTCAAGTCAAAAATTCACACCAACTGACCGCTGGAGCAAAGATAGTTAGGCAAAATTTTGATTCACAAACAAGTTATGGCATTACCTAACTAATGATAATTGAAACATACTGCATGCCAATCTATCGACTCAGCTGAAGATTATATTTTTTTTTTCCGGAACATTAACTTCAAATAATTCATTTCTAGTACTGTGTTTGAAACTCAAATTATTTTACGAGCAACCTATACATAAAGTCTAGACCGGTTTGTGAAAAAGATTGTACATCAATACACAAAATCTAAAAATAACGCCACACAAATTATTATAATTAAAGGAATCATTTCAGCGGGGTGGGGGAAGAAGAAGAAGAAAAGTGAACTTGATCAATTCCAAATGTGATAACAGAAAATCAAAAACACGTATTTGCAACCTAATATGGAGGGAACCAGACCTCAATGATATATTGAGCAGCGGCAGCGCGATTGTTGAGAGCGGCCCACTGCAAGGCGTGATAACCAAGGCCATCAGGCTCGGAAACCGAGCAACCTTCGGACTCCACCAACCTCTGCAGCTTCTCCAAATCACCATACGCGGCGGCAGTATAGACGTCGTTCCTCAAGCTATCATCGTTCACTCCGATCCCAGCTGTTCCACCTCCTCCTCCGGCAGCAAGCGGCACCACCGCGGCTGATTCCCGATCTCTCGATTCAATCTCGTCAACCACCTCGATCTCCGAAGCCATCACCAAAAAAAAAAGAATCAATCCAAAACTTCAACCGTATAATTATTACACACGATCAATCAATCAGCAATGTAATCCAAATAAACATGTGATTAGTTTATGTGTGTGTTGAAAATGGAGAGTTCTAGGGTTTTTCAGGGAAAGGGATGGTGGAGAGAGGGTGGAGGGCGGGGGAGGTCCGTGTTGACTCGGTTGGGGTAATTTTCTTATTTTCTCTTTAGGAGGCGGGAGTGGGGGAGAGTCAGCGAGGCGGTTCGTAAGGGGAACGAACAGAAACAAGCGCCCCAACTCTCCCTCTTTCGCCTATGGATAACCGGCGATTGTTTTGTTTTGTTTTGTCCCTTTTCTCTTTCTATTTCTATTCTATGGAGTAGTATTTATTATTTAAAAGTATTATTATCGTATCCGGAGTTTAAGTCACTACTTGTACGTAGTAGTAATCTGTTTAAGCTCTCACCTTTAACTCACCCTCCCTCTCACAAAATTTACTAATATATTTTGTGGTTTGTTTTGAGTTAATTAATTGTTAGGAGTACATTATTTATTATTTAATTTTTTTCTTTAATCATTTTTATCTTTTGAAAAAGTCATTATTCGTATTTGACCGGTCATTTTTCTTTTTGTTTTTGGCTTTGACATTTAATGGTCAACAAATCGGACTAGTAATCCCCACTTGGACTAGTTTGTTTTTTAAATTGGCATTTTTGTTTTCTCATTTGTCTAGCAATAATTATGTGTACAAACAGTGGCAGATGCAGAAAAACATTTCAGTGGGATCACAAAATTTAACTATTACATAAAAAAACTTAAAAATCACAATTTACCACTAGTCTCTACCTTATTGTTGCTTTTATGCGTGACTTAAAAAAGAAAAAAAATTGAGTAGAGTTACTATCCAAAAAATCACAATTTTGTAAGCTATTTTTTATTTTTTTTTTGAGTGAGGTCACTTGCCCCCACCCTTAGTTGTGGATACACCTTTGTGTACAAACAAATGCAATGCAATGGATATATTATCTTTTAGCCTATTTAAATCGTCGACATGTATGTATACATAGAAAAATATGATTCATCATTCATACATATATATATATATATATATATATATATATATATATATATATATATATAGCCTTCAACATGATTCTAAGTAGTAGAACTACATAACCAAAAGAAGGTGGAGACGTGCAACCCCTAACGTCAAACTTGAACATCACTAGCTAGGAAAAGCTCCAACAGCCACATGGCTCCATAGAAACAGTACAGCAAAGAACACCAAGAAATAGCAAAGTGAAACCTAGCAACAGAAGCATCCATAAGCACCTTCCTTAATAACGCCACTGCAATAACCATGCATGACTTACATCAGGCAAAATGATGATGCTCATTGTCAGATTGGGCATATATATATATATATATTCGCAGGGGCAATTACATGACTAATTACATGTATCAGTCAACAAATTCACATAACTATATATAAATTAAATTTGTGTCAATTAATGTCTTTCAAGATGAACCTGCGATTCTGATAATTAATGAACAATGACAACAAACATGTTTCCCGGCCTAAAATATCACCAACAACCAAACACATCAATCTGTACGTGTGATCAAAATATAAACCAATAACCAATATATATTCCAGTATAAGCTAAACATGTTTGTATGTTTCATCATGCTTTTATAAATCAAAACCATTGTTGTGACACTTTTGATAAAATACAACCTGCAGCTTTGAAAAAGGATTAGAACTAAATTAAAGCAAAGAAAAACTATTTCAAGTGTAAGAATGTGTAATTGTTATATGGAGAATAGAAGACATGTATAAATTTGGTTCACACCAACAAAAATATGAGTGATCAGTTTACGGGTTCCCGTGGTGGTTTTAGTCTCATAGATGGGTTCAATGTGACCCTGTTCTAGTGACGTTTCCCCACGGTTATAAAAAAAATAATAAAAAATTAATTTCAATTGTCTTATATATGTGATTTCTTAATTCATCTCATCTTGTAGACTTGTTTTCTATTTTCACTATTACTAACCCAAAGCATGTTGAAAATTTGGCATTAAATTAAAAAGTTTTAATGAGTGTTACTTAATGATAACACTAACACCAAAATTATACTGAAAAATTATGTTGAAAATATGATCTTTTTTTTTCTTTTGCGACAAACTAAAAAAAAAAATGGAAAAATAACTCTTTTAATTTAAGGGGAGTACATAAAATACTAATTCAATCAATCCAAAGGATTAGTTCAATTGATTGACCATCGCAGCATCGCTGAGTTCATGTACGAAGTGATTCCAAGTACAAATTTTCTTATGGTAATGGCAGGATAATATCGTGAAGGATGGTAGAAAGAGCTTACCAACCTAAAAAATAAAATACTAGTACTTCAATTAATCCATGATATTTTTCATTTCGATTTTAACATTATTAAAGGTGGAAAATGCATTTTTCTTTAAGACTAAACTAAAGTTAGGTGTAAGAGTTGTAGTATTACATCTATCCTAAAATATATTTCTCATAGAAATTAATAGTACATTTTTTTACTTCTCATAGAAATTAATATATTAATTGTTAAATTATTTTAATAGTATATGTATATAATTATCCTTATTATTTCATATTATAAAGTTGCAAATAAATATTGAAACATATATATGGAAAAGGTAAATTTAGTACTTTATTTGAAAATGGACACAGATTCTAAGACAAATTTTATTTCTAATAAGAACACTCATTTTGAGACGAATGAAACAAATATTTATGGACAAAAAATAAACTCAAAATCAATACTGTTTTAATAAAAGACACTCATTTTGAGTTAACATTTTCTTTCTTCACCATTTTAAGATTTCACTTTCATATATCTTTTACTAAACTAGTACTCTACCCATCTTTAGAAAATAAAATGTTCAATTAGTTTGTAGGATTATATATATATATATATAATATATATATATATAATATTTTTTATCACCATTTTTAGATTTCACTTTCATACAATTGTTCTTGAATTAGTACTATCAATCTTCCTCTTTTTAAGATGGGAAAAAAAAAAGAAAAAGAAAAAAAAGAGAGAGGCATTTTTTGGTACCGAGTATGCAATGATAATAACATAGGCACTAAACGCAGCTCCCCGTATACGCTAAATACAGCTCCCCCCTCCTGATAAAATTACTAACTTACCCTTGTCTTTTATATATAGAAAAGTTTCAACTTAAAACTCTCACTTTCATTTGCTTCGAATGTGTATGTTTTCGATATATTTTGTGTTAAATTTGATTTTGTTGCCTAGTTATTTACTTATTTTGTGTATGTTTTTGACATATTTTGTGTTAAATATATATTTTATTATTTTATTATTGTGTTATAATTTACATTTTTACAAAAAAAAAAAAATCAAATGGATATGTGTCTTACCCAAGCGCATGTACTCTTGTTCTTCATTTTTTAATTGTTGTACTTTTAGACGTTGAATTTGTAATTTTTTTAAAAATTGCACTTTACCTCCTGAATTTATTAATTCCGTTAAATTTTTTATTTTGGTATAGTGTAAATTTCTATTAAGCTAAACAATTTAACGAAATTAACAAATTTAAAGGGGTATAGTGCAACTTTTTCAAAATTTTACAAATTCAGGTGTAAAAGTGAAATAATTGAAAAATGAAGAACAAGGGGGAGATGCACATGGGCCAATCGCATGTCCACCTGAACTTGTGCATGAGCGAGGTGCATGTCCCTCCAATTTTTATTTTCTTTTATTTTTTTATTTTTTGCAAAAGTATACATTATAACTCAATAATAACAGAAAGAAAATTAAATTTAAAATAAAATATGTCGAAAACATACACATCTGAAACAAATGAAAGTGAGACTTTTAAGTTGAAAATTATATATATATATATATATATATATATATATATAAGACGATGACAAGTTAGTAATTTCGTCGGGGAGAAGGGTTGCATTTAGAGTATAGAGGGGGATGCGTTTAGCGTCTCTCGATAATAATTGCTTTTAAGCAAAATCCACAAAAAAGTTAAAGTAAGGCTCAAATGTAAACGGGAGTAAACGAGTCAAACTGAGTCAATTAACTTAGCTTATACAAGCATTTTTGGTTAAATATAAAAGAACTCAAAATAAAATTTGAAATTATATTGATTTCTCATTAAGCCACTCTAAAATAGTTTAATCATCTAACAAAATAATAATATAATTATCTTGAACATATCAAGTGAGTTTAAGTTGAGTCGAGCGTGCTAGACTACTAAAGTTAAGACTTAAACCACACTCCCCAAAAATACTAAATGACACCCCTTTTCGGGCAAATTTACTATTTTGCCCATGTTTTTAATGAAAAATAAAATTGAAAAAAAAAAGAAAAAAGAAAAATGGCAAGACTCCTAACAGTGGGCGGTCTTCTTGGAAGAAGACTCCCAACAGTGGGCGGTCCTCATGGATTCCGTTAAAAAGTTAACGATTTTGTTAGCTTTTTAGCGGAAATGTTAAATTTAGGATATTAAAGTTAACATTTTCGTTAAAAAATTAACGAAATCGTTAACTTTTTAACGGAACTTCATGAGGACCGCCCATTGTTGGGAGTCTTCCTCCAAGAGACCGCCCATTCTTGGGAGTCTTCTTCAGTAGGACCACCCACTGTTGGGAGTCTTTTTTTTATTATTTTTAAATTGAATTAGGGGCAAAAAAGTCTTTTCTCAAGGAAGGGGGTGTGATTTAGCATTTTTGGGGGTGTGGTTTAGCACCTATGGTTTATCTAACTTATCAAACTCACTTCAAGGTATAACCACAAGAACAGTGAGTGTAAGCCTATAGAGTGTAACCCCTACTTAACACCATTTATTTTAATTATCCACATTAAAACTGTAATAGTAGAAAAATACATATATAATGTAATAATCAGTGACCCCATTAATTAGGTTGTGGTGTGGTAACAAATTAAAAGCTTAGGAGGGAGGAGTCAGCTGGATAAGCAAAGCTACAGAGTCAGTTTGGACATGTAATAAATCTGGGGCAAACTACACAAATGGTCCCTGTAGTTTTAGTGATTTTTGCAATTGGTCCTTACACCTCGCAAATGGTCCCTGTACCAAGACATTTTACCCAAATGGTCCTTCCGTCAAACTCTGTTAATTTTCTACCGTTAAGTGCACACACGTGCCCCACACATGCATATGTGGATGGGTAAAATAGTCATTTCATCTTATAAAGTACAGGGACCAATTCTGAAGTATAAATACAATGAGTAAATATGCTTCCTTCCAACTGTCACTACATTGATGAAACTCAAAAGTCGTTTGAGGGTTTTGAGGGTTTTAGGAAGCGATTGAAGCAAAATTTGGTTAGGGTTGATTTCGATTCCAGCAATGGCGTGGATGTAGAGGAAAAGAGGAGTAGTTTGGGATGTTGAAGATATGTATTGTAAGTATAGTTCCTTTTATTCGCAATGGCGTGGATAATTGACTGAAAAAGGGTGTTTTTTTTTATTTTTTTGTGGAAAATGCAGACCTGTACACAAAGTGTTGTTTGTTTGTCTCTCTGCCTATAAAGTGTTATTTTGCTTCGAAAACATCACTTTTTTGTAAAATGTGGTTTTATATCTTGTTTCTTTTAACTCAGATAAATTCCTTTGTCTGTTGCTTTTGGTCCCTGTATCACATTGCTCGATTTTGTTGATTTTTTTTTTGTACTGTAATAGTCAATTTCAGACCCTTTGTAGTGTAGTAGTTGAAACAAAGATAGGACATGTGGATCCCATGTGTTTGGATTTATATCTTATCTGTGTTGTGTTGTTGCATTTACTACAGATCCTAATTCCGATTGGTTCAGCATTGAGTTACACCATGGTGGAGAGTTTGATTACATTCCACATAGAGTTTATAATGGGGGATTAATCGATTATTTTGACTTTTGTCATTCTGATATATTGTCCATTCAAGAGATAAACAAAATGATTACAGGGCTTGGTTATGATGGGATTATGTTTTATCATTATAAGGTTCCAACATTGGACCTTGAATTTGGGTTGAGAACTTTAGGGACTGATAAGGACATGACGACTATTGCCCAGATAGGAAAGAAACATAAATTAATTGAGGTGTACTTAGAACATGGTGCCACTTCTTGTGATGATTTTTTTTGGGAACCAACACTGAGAAGCTCTGTAGTTATTGAGGAGTTGACTGGCGATGAGGTGAAGGAGTGGGTGAACAGAGTAAAAAATGGAATGTGTCAGAAGATCATAGAAAAACACTGAATCAGTTGTTACTAACTTATAATTTGGATGAACTTGATGAAGTTGTAGCTCATTTAGAAACTGAATACCAAGCTGAATTGAGAGAAAAATAACACAACAATATTTGTGGTACATCAGATTTGCATGAGGTTGAGGTTGAGCAACAACATGGTGGTGATAATGGAGAGTTTGAAGTTGAGGTTGGGGTTGAACAGCAACATGGTAGTGATAATGCAGAGTTTGAAGCTGAGGTTGGGGTTGAACAGCAACATGGTGGTGATAATGCAGAGTTTGAAGCTAATGATGCAGAGCTAGAACATGAACAATCTGAGTCTGATAATGATTATAATCAATATATGGACCCTAAATTTGATTGGTCTGGTGATGATAAAGATGCTGAGTTTGAAAATAACATTGACAGGGCAGTTGAATGGGCTGGTGTAAAACATAAGAAGGGGAAGTCAAAAATATTTGATGGTGAAGAACTAGATGTGGAGTCTGACTATGCATCCTCTGATGACTTATGGAGCATGGGAAGCTCTGATGATGATGGTGATGGGCACAGAGTCAGTCACAGAGGATTAGACTTTCAGCCTGAAAAAGACATGAGAAATCCACAGTACAAGTTGTCTTTGAGGTTTTCAAATGCAGAAGAGGTGAAAATGGCATTAAAAGAATACTCAATAAAGAATAGGAGAGATATTCAGGAGGATCTACTGTTGTTTGGGGCCATTGAAAGCAGGATTTGCAGCTGGATGCAGGAAGGTTATAGGTCTAGATGGGTGCTTTCTAAAGGGACCTCATTCAGGGCAGATACTTACTGGAATTGGTATAGATGCTAACAATGGCATGTATCCCATTGCATATGCTTGGGTTGAGAGTGAGAACAGAGAAACTTGGCAGTGGTTTCTTGAACTCTTCATAGCGACACTGGGATTCAAAGTAATGAGGAGTGGGTGTTCATATCGACCAACAAAAGGTATGCAGTGTTTTTAATTTTTTGTTTTAGTTTTTTAACTTTTTGCATTTGATTATTCTTTTCTACTTTTATAATAATTTAGGGCATATGCTATTTAACAGGGATTGGACTTGGCAATGAGAGACTTATTGCCTGATGTGGAGCATAGGTTCTGCTTACTACATACGTACAACAATTTCAAAAAATTATTCAAGGGTAAGGAGATGCAAGATAGACTTTACAGAGCTGCATTTTCAACAACTATTTCTGCATTTGAGGCTGCAATGGAGGATTTTAAGTCTTTTTCTCCACAAGCATTTGAGTGGGTTTGTCGTACAAGTCCCAAGCACTAGTCTAGATCACATTTCACAGAGTTAGTCAAATGTGATGTCCTGATGAACAACATTTCTGAGAGTTTCAACGGACATATTGTCTCCACTAGAGACAAACCTATTATCACATTGTTAGAGATGATAAGAACTTATTTGATGACTAGAATTAGAAAGAAAAGGGATGAGTTGAAGAAAAGTGATAATATTCTTTTGCCAAGGATACAAAAGAACATGAACAAGACAAAACAGGAAGCATTGGATTTTATCTGTGTTTGGAATGGACAGAGTCAGTACCAAGTTAGAGGGCCATGGGGTGAACAATTTGTAGTTGATTTGTCTCAGAAAACTTGTAATTGTAGGAAATGGCAGTTGAGTGGGGTTCCATGTAAACATGGTGTTTTTGCCACATGGTATGATGGTAAGAATGAAGGCAATGGGGTACCTGAGTTGTGTGTTGATGATTTCTATAAGGTAGAATGCCAGGGAAGGATATATGAGCACACAATCAATCCAATAAATGGATAAGAAATGTGGCCTCATGTAGGAAATCTTTTCAAGATTGTTGCTCCTTTATGTCAGACTCAACCTGGGAGGCCCAAAAAGGCAAGAAAGAAGGATGTAGATGAACAAACAAATCAAATTGCCACAAAGGTAGGGAGACATGGAAAAGTGATGACTTGTAATAGATGTGGTGGAATTGGACATAATTCAAGGGTTTGTAAAGGCCAAGGTTGTGAAGCAATAAAGAGAAAGAAGAGAAAAAAAGACCAAGATGTAAGCAATTCTTGTTCATCTTAATAATTCTTATTTTATTTTGCATTTGATTATTTCTTTTTAACATGTCAAAATTCTTATTGCAGGGTCCAAGTACAAGTGTGCAAGGCAGAGGGCAAGGCAGAGGACAGAGTCCAAGCACAAGTAAGGCAAGTAACAATCTGCAAGGTAGGGGTAGAGGCAAAGGGAATCCATTATGTGCTTCCCAACCAACTCCAAACATAATTCAAGGGAATCCATCAATTTCATCCCAACCACAGTCACAACCACAGTCCCAACCTAATTCAAGCCTCCCACATCCAAGATTTACTTTCAAGGGTAAAAATTGTATAACCAGTGAGGATTTGGAATCCCATGTTGGTGCAAAGAAGAGGAAGCTGGCTAGGAAGTGAAGCAAGAATGTGGATGAAAACTATTTCTTTTGTTGATGGATGACTTTTAATGTTAGCAAACTTTTTCTTTTGGTGAATATACCTTGAAAACTATTTCTTTTGGTGAATGTTATAGGTTTGAAAATTACTTCTTTTGGTGAATGTAATACCCTTGAAAACGATTTCTTTTGGTGAATGTAATATTTGTGTGTTACTTTTGGGAACATTGGTGAATGTCAAGAGGATGTAAATGAAGTCAAATTTATGTGAATGTAATTGGATGTGATGACTACTCTGTTTGTTTGAATCTCTGTTTCCATTTGGTTTCAATCTCTGTTTACATATCATTTGGTTTCAATCTCTGTTTACATAGCATTTGGTTTCAATCTCTGTTTCCATTGCATTTGTTTTCAATTAATCTTAGCAAACAAAAATTGCTTCTGTTTTCATTGCATTTGTGAATAATAGAAGGAACAAAATTGAGCAACATTGTCATCAAAATCAAATATTAAACAATTGATGTTTCAAACAAAGGCAAACCAACCACTTATCTATTGAAGTTCATACCAGAACAGATTCTGCATAGATAATAACATCAACTATGACAACCTCATTCAAAACAATTACCAAACGATTACCACAAGTCCAAAACCTTCTGCCTGGGTTGAAGTCAGTCCATGAAGTTAACATCACGGCTTTAACTCCACAGTGACAATAAACCTCCATTAATTTCTTCAATTTCAGGTCCTTCGGAGCTCAATTGCGTCTTATTGGAGAGCTTCGTCCTATATTGAGAGAGATATAGCGCCAATTATTCCTACCTACACAATTCGTCCCTGTACTTTCAAAAGCAAAATGACTATTTTACCCCTTCTAAAATGCACGTGCAATGCACATGAACTGACTTAACGGAAAAAATCTAACGGAACTAGACGGAAGGACCAATTGCGTTCAATTGGTTGGTACAAGGACGTCTGGCAAAAAAGATTTTGTACAAGGACCAATTGCAAAAATTACTAAAACTATAGGGACTATTTGTGTAATTTGCCCATAAATCTGTGATGTTGCTTCCAGAGACAAGAATTACGTAAACCACTGTTGGACGAAGAAAATGGAGAGATATGGTAGGAGGAAATGATTATGATGCTGACATTAATTTAATCAAAGCCAACTATTTACATATACAAGTCAAAGTCTACAATAATTCCTCCAACTCCAAACAGGGCGTTCCTAGCATTTTATAGATTTGGGGCAAAGTTAAAAGAAGGGCTCTAATTTAATTATTAAATATTAATCTCAAGTATTTTTTTAATTTAATTTCTAAGTGACAAAAATAATTTTTGCTATCAGTACAATTTCAATAACGAGTTCTTACTGAACTGAAATTAAGTTTGGGGAAACATTATTTTCTAGAAAACTGAACAAATTCTTACCGAATTTCAGTCTCGTAAAGTAAAAAAAAATACTCAATTACTCAAATCAACAATCATCGTAAGAATAATTTGGAATTCTTGTTGCTTCGCACTTCTATTTCATGGTTCTATTATCAATCACTCAGAGCTATGACCTCAAATTAGTAATTAACTAAATTAAAAATTCAATGTAACTATATAAGATGTGAATAAACTATCAAACTCAAAAGTGACAACAAACAATTGAACAAACATAATTCAAAATTTAACAAATAAACAAAGTCAATGTAACTTTCAATTTTTAAACACACAAAAATATTGTAAAAAGAAATATAATACTCCCTCCGTCCCTTAATTATTGTCATGTTTGACCCGGAACACGAATTAAGAAAAAATAATTGACTTGATTATTAATATTGATATAATGTGTATTTTTCTTTAATACCCATTTGTATGTAGTCCATAATTAAAGTTGGGGAAAAACTAAAGGTAAAATGGTAAAAGTGATGTCCTAAAAAGGAAAGTTTTCAAACAAGACAATTATTTTATAACGGACAAAAAAGGAAAGGAAGACAATAATTTAGGGACGGATGGAGTAATTAACAATGTAACAAAATTTAACAAATAAGCAAAGTATCAACAAACAATTGAACAAACATAATTCAAAATAACAACAAAAGCTTTGAGTTTGGGCCTCAGTTCAAAAAATTTGGATACTATTTTTAGTTTACATGTATACTAATACTACAACAAAAAAAAAAAAAAATTTGGACCTCTTATTAATTTGGGCCCTGGGCGGGTCCCAGCCTGCCCGCCCCTTGGGCCGGCCCTGACTCCAAACTCCAACTGTACATGCAAGTTGACTTTACAAGAAGAAGACCAAACCGAACTACACTTGTTTGCGACGTGAGACAAAATTACGGAATATCTTCGTGAGCCCAATAATATATATATGGCCCTTCTCAGTTCTCTGCTATACGAAATCAGTAAATTGCTAATTGGTTCATTTTCAAATTTTTTTTTTCTCTCCGGTCTATCCTTTTTTTTTAACCGTTAAAAGGTATTTTGAAATTTTTTTTTTAAAATGCCCTCAACAACATCGTTGCTTCAGATTTGAGATTCGAATTGATGTATAAATGATTTCATGTTGTTAATATAGTATTTCCTCATGTTTGGGTATCAATTTTCATGCATAAAATACAAATTTGATCAAATTCGAATTTTTGAGTTCATCCCGTTTATCTTTGTTCTTGGGCTATTTTGGTCACTTTAATATCTGTTTTAAGTTTCGAATTTGTTTAAAATCAATCTCATATTGTTATCCTAACTTACTACTATATTTGTCCACAATGTTTCTACCAAAAAAATAATATTTTTGAGATCAAAATCGAGCTTGACAATGTGCTGTCCGAAAACAGTAGAGATGTTCTTGGACTGATTTTGGGACTTTAATCAATGATTTGAGTTTGAATGTTGTATAATATCAATATCATAATGTTATAGGAAGTCAATACCATGTTTGTATGTAAATTTCCTAACCAAAAATAATCATTTTGATCAATTTTGATATTATATTAAATTGGGCATCGGGATGCCTTAAATTCGCTAATCTCCGTATGCTAGGCAACGCAAAGGGGATCGACCTATCCGGTAAGGTCGCAGGGGACAGCGTCCCTCATGGAGGTTCGGGAGCAACGCCCGAAAGGTAAACGAAAATCAAGTTCCCTCCAGCGGTTGAAATTCAAACGATGTCTTGGTTGCTCATCGCGATGCCTTGGTTACTCATTGCGATGCCTTGGTTGCTCATCAAGATGATTAACCCACACGATGCCTTAGGTTATTGATGCACGTGTGTTTTTCTTTCATTAATTGCATAATTATTTTTTCGCTCCGAAAATGTCTTTTTCCAATTTTTAAAAAAGATGAAGATGAGTAGATTTGAGTGATTACAAATGTTTAAAAAGGGACCAACATGTAATTCACTCATACAAAATCTAAGGAAAATCCATCTTATTATAGCCCAAGTACACTGCTTATCCTTATCCTCATCCCGTACTCCCCTTAAAGTATACAGGACCTCTATTCTAAAAAAATATTTCATCTTTTATTTTAATCATCGGATCTTCGGCACATATGTATGAGAATAAACAACATTAATTATTCTATAATTTTTGATACACATGTGGCGAAGATCCGTTAGAATATAAGATGAAATATCTTTTTGGAATAGAGAATCCTATCCGCCCTTAAGGGAGTTCACTTTTAATCCATTTTTGTAGCATATATATATATATATATATATATATATATATAAATTTTTTTGTCCACGTTATAATTGTAATACCCTCTCCGAGTCTGTCACGGAAAAATAGTTTTATTTTGACATTTGTTTGCTAAACTTACTGAAACTTTAACCAATGATTAACAAATATTTACTTAATTCTAAAGATATTAGATTTGTGGCCTCCCTTCTTCAAAACCAACGTCAAGATCTAAATTTGGGTCACTTGGCAATTAATGGTGTCCCATCAATTAACACCAACATCTCTCTCTCTCCAGTTCCCTCTCTCAAAACTAGGCCGGTTAACGAATCAAGTTTTAACTCAAATCTGAATTCCATGTTATTTTAAGCATATGAATTGAGTTAAATGTACTTACCTAGGTATGCAAATTGGTTAATTCGATAAATTATAAATTAGATTTGGATCAAGGGTAATCTTATTTGCTAATGACCTCATCTAGTTTATTTACTAAATTATGCCACTATTGTACATATAATATATTTATGCTGAGCTCTTAGTAATTTGATAATTCATATTACACTTAATTATATATCCTTTGAGCACTAACATTAATTGTAATTTTAGCTTGATATTTTTTATAAAATATTTTAAATATTGTAAGATAGAACCCAATCTAATAGAGTATTTAGATATGATTGAGCATTTAAATATTCCAAAGATAATCCAATTAGATTTGAGTCCAACAAATTTCTAATAAATCAAATCTAAATTGAGGTAGATCCGATCCAATAACGACTTACTGACATGAGAATGCCCCCCCCCCTTCTCATGTTCTGACTTAACTTAGTAGTACATAAAAAACACACACAAGTGTTATAGGAGATTTAGACTCCATTGACATGCCTACTCCTAACTTATCTCCACGTCACAGCCAGTCAAACATTCTCATCGAAAAGATTCTTATCCAAATTCAAGTTCAACCAAACAAAAACCCAACAAAGTCTTAATCAGCCCTCTGTGTAGTAGTAAAGAAAAAGATGAATCTAAGTCTAATGGTGTTTATGTTTGGAGCTGGGATACCTTGTCATTGTGTAAGCTCATTTCCATCTAATGGTGGATGGAGAGGGGAGCGCGAGGGGGCCACGACCCCTAAAAAGTTTTACCAATTTACACTTACATGCTTAAATTTCCTTAACTAATGGACAAAATTAATAGTTTAGCCCCATCAAAATAAAATATACATCAACCTAATTACTAATTTTCTTTGTATCAAGTAATTTTATAAAAAAATATCAAAATATGGTTAAAAGACTTTTTTTCACTGAAAAATTCACAAATATCTTCAATTTATATAGCATAGTTTTTTGTAATTCCACATCTTTTATAGTTTTTTATTTGACTAGTACTTATCAACCCCCATTCAAAAATTCTTGAATCTGCCATTGTTTCTATCCAGATTAATATATTGGGTTAGGGGTCAAGTACATTCGACTCTTGTTTATATCCATGACTCAAACACCATTTTATTTCTATCTCAAACGACATTATTATCCCTTATACAATGAGTTGTCGTGAACAAATTTCTATGCGTTTAAGCTACAAATTCCTATCTCGATGATGGTGATGGTCTCATCAAGATTGCCAAAGGTGGAGAAGATAGGGAAGATCTTGTTGGTGGTGGGGGGTTTGTTGTATAATGAAAAGATTGCGCTAATTGATGTCAGAAATAACTTAAGTGACTAACTGAATAACATTGAGTATGATGTCCTTGTGTACGGATAAATTAAAGGGGCTTCGAGGATGTTGAAGTGCTACTAGTAAATGAAGGGTTCAATGCCTTTACTAGCACATTTATTATAGCAAATTTAAATAATCAATCTTTCATTCTCGCGATTTTTCTACAACTCAGCCATAGCTTTATTTTGGCTCTAACTTTCACATATATTAGATGAAGTTCCACATATCTATTTCTTGGAGTGACCAACTTACTTTTACAAGAATGAAATAAATTCACGTGATAAACATAATTAGACATTGGTAGAGAAGCCGAACTATATAGATAGACATTGAAATTTGACCAAACCAGAAGGACCATTTGAATCAAACCAAAGAAACCCATGAGCTCATCAATTGGAATGAGAGCAAAAAGTAAAATGAAATAAATGCAGGTACCCTCATTCTAGAAAAATATAAGAGTGATGCTAAATAACACCCCCTCAACATCTAAATCACCCCCTCCCCATGGAAGTTACACCTTTGCCCTTGAAACACCCCATCCTCCATCCTCCACACTAGGCCCCCTCATCCTCCATCCTCCACACACCAGCCCCCTTCTCTTTTAGACGATTCCGTTAAAAAATATTTTTTTTAATTTAGCCTCTTAAATTCACGATTCCGTTAAAAACTTAACGGATCCGTTAAGTTTTTAACGGAATATGGAGGACCGCCCACCCCTTGGGGTCTAATACATTAACACCGCCCCCGGGGGTCTAATACATTAACACCGCCTCCCCGGGGGTCTAATACATTAACACCGCCCCAGGGGTTTAATACATTAAGACCGCCCCTAGGAGTTTTTTTCAGTTTATTTAATATAATTTTATATAATTATTAAAATATAATTTTATATAATTATCAATATATAATTTTATATAATTAGTAATATATAATTATTATTATATATTTTAAATAATTATTAATATTTAATTTTATATAATTATTAATATATTTTGTCATATAATTTAATTTTAGTTTATAATTTAAAATCATTTAATAAATAAATAATTTCAAATTATTTAATTTAATTTAATTTTAATTTACATAGTTAAACTTAATTATGTAAAACATCATATTAAATTAAATTAATGTATATGAAATTATACACTAAAATTAAAAATATTAAAGTAATATTTAATTATTTATGCTAATAAAATTTTAAATTGTGTAATTAATATATAATAATTATATTAAAATATCCATAAATACATGTAATTTATGCAAATACAATTTAATAATCTTATTACTAATTAAATCAACAATTATATTAATTTCAAAACTAAAATTATATATTTTATTGCATATAAAATAAAATGATAAATTACAATTAAATTATATAATCTTATTTCTATTAAATAAACAAATATATTAAATAAAAACTTAAATTAAATAATATGAAATTATATATTAATAATTTATAAACTAAAATTATATATTAATAATTTATAAACTAAAATTATATATTAAACTAAAATTAAATATTAATTTGTGCAAATTTAAGTTTATAAATATATTACTAATTAAATGAACAATATTATTAATTTCAAAATTAAAATTATAAGATAAAATTACATCATTTGAAATTATATATTTAATAAACAATTTTAAATTATATAAATTACAAATTACAATTATATTATATGAAATTATTTATTAATAATTTATAAAATAAAATTAAATTTATAATTTTTAAAATTTAATTTTTTTAATAAATATATAATTTCTAAGCTAAAATTAAAATTAAATTCTAAACTAAAATTAAATAATATGAAATAATATAATATATTAATAATTTATAAACTAAAATTATATATTAATTTGTGAAAATTTTATTTATAAATATATTACTAATTAAATCAAAAATAATATTAATTAAAAACTAAAATTATAAAATTAAATAATTTGAAATTATATATTTATTAAATGATTTTTAATTATAAACTAAAATTATAAATTACAATTAAATTATATGAAATTATATATTAATAATTTATAAACTAAAATTAAATTTATAATTTTTAAAATTTAAAATTGTTTAGTAAATATATAATTTCTAAGCTAAAATTAAAATTAAATTCTAAATTAAAATTAAATAATATGAAAGAATATAATATATTAATAATTAATAAACTAAAATTATATATTAATTTGTGAAAATTTTATTTATAAATATATTACCAAATCATTAATAATTATGTAAAATTATATATTAATAATTATATAGAATTACTTAGTATTAATTATATAAAATTATCTATTAATAATTATTACCAAATTATAAATTATATATTAATAATTTATAAACTAAAATTAAATTTATAAACTTATATATTAAACTAAAAGTATAAAATAAAATTAACTATTAATAATTATGTAAAATTATATATTAATAATTATATAAAATTACCCATTATTAGTTATTATTAATTTCCTATCATTAATTATATAAAATTATCTATTAATAATTATTACCAAATTATATAAAATTAAATATAAAAATATATTAATAATTATACAAAATTATATATTAATAATTATATAGGGGGTGTCATTTAGAGGGGGTGTCATTTAGCTGTTGGGGAGGGAAAGTGAGGGGGCGGTGTCTGTTGGGGGAAAGGGAGGGACCGGTTGTGCTGTTGGGGGAAAGGAGGGACCGGTTTGAGGAAAGGGAGTGGGAAAGGGGGAGGGTAGAAAGGTCACTTTGGTTGGGGGTGTGATTTAGTATTTTTGGGGGTGTGATTTAGCATGTATGAAATATAAAACGTTATAATGATTGACGATTTTATTGAATAACAGTGCGACGTGTTAGCTATTTTATTTTTATTAATGTAAACAACTAAATTAAAAATAAAATTACTGATGTGTTAACACTGTTATTCACCTTCCATTCCCTACGAAGAGATGTTAAAAGGGTCATGGTCCGTAGGGCTGGTCAGTTTAAACCGAAAAATAGGGTTATGACTCAATTTTTTTGGCCCATTTAAAACCATAGTTTTTTGTTTTTTTTGCCCGAATCGTTTAACCCGCGGCCCGTTAGGGTTGACCTGCTAGGTTTCAGGGTTAGCCTGCCGATCCGTGTAATATTAATTAGGTCATATAAAGTTAGGACATACATAAAACTACCACCATGAGAATTGAACCACAATCTTCAAATCCAAAGTCAAACACACTTATCATTTGCACTACATGTTTTTTTTTGTTCTTATGAATAAATACTGACATATAAACGAAATTCATGGAGGAGATTACTAAGTAGAGCTATTTCAATATTTATTTTGAGATAAAACATATTGAAATTTAAATAAAGTGTGTAAAAAATATCTAATTTATATTTCTTATGAAAAACATAATAACCTATTTAAATTATGGGTTGTAAATAACAATCACTCTCAACTTTTTTGGATATTTACAAAAATAAAATTAATATCTATCACATTTTTTATTTTTTTTTTTGTGGCTCGATAGTGGCACATTTAATCTGAAGTCCGCTAGAATTAGGATTAGGTTCACAATAATAGTGATCCGAAAAAATTGAATCATTTAACCCACAATCCGTTAGAGTCATAGCCCATTAAATCTAGCTCAAAATTGATAGGTCAGCCCGTTTAACGATCCAAGCAGTCGGTCCCCACACACCACTCAGGACCCTAAGAATCATGTTAGTCAAAAGTCAAATTTACCTCTTAAGAAAATTACCCCACAACAAGACAAAATTGCAATTCGTACCCCCAAAACCCTAGAATCCCCCTAATTCAAACAAAAACCCTATCATTTCTCCCCCTTTTTACTTTTTTATTTTCTTTTCTCAAACTCGTCCGGACACCCAAATCCAACCCTAGGTCCCCATACTCTCTCTCTCTCTCTCTCTCTCTCTCTCTCTCTCCACCCTTGACATTTTTTAATTTTTAATTTTTTACTTTTTCTCGGTAAAACTCTCGTTTAGCTCTTATCTTCGCATTTCTATAATATTGTGTTTCAAGAAAATTCGGGGTGGCAATGGAGGTCGAGAGTTTGAGCTCTGATGTGGGCGTTGCCATGGAGAAGAAGATGTTGTCTTCTCTTGCTGGAGTTGTGGTGTTTGAAACCCTTTTGACTGCTCAAAGATCTATTGCTTGCCTTCTTATGCTGGTATAGATATTTTCTTGCTAATATTATGGGTGTTCAACTTTTTTGCTGTCATTTTGCTATAATTCGTGTTTGAACAACCTGGTTATTATTATTATTTATTATTATTATTATAATGTTTTAATTTAGTTCTCCAAGTAGTTGGGGTTTTTTGTTCTAGGGTTTACACTTTTCTCATGCTCTCTGTTTGAAGCTGTCTAAATCTCACACTTTATGGGCATATGGTTGCTAGAGAAAGCTTAAATCTTGGTTTCGCCCCCTAAAATTTGGTATAATTTCTTGTTAATTTAGTAGTGAAGTGAGAATTTTGCTTTGACTCTGGGATGTTGCTTGAGTTGACTCTTTTAGCAATATGCAAAAACCTAACACTTTGGCAGTTTTTACCTGAGTTGATTGTTTTTGGAATTCAAGGTTGCCAGAGTAGTTATTGCAGAGAATTTGAGATTATTTAGTTGCTCTCGAGTAAAAAAAGAATGTGTGTACTGGATTTACGGATTTCAGCATAGATCTGTTTTTGTTAACTGGAAATACAGACATGTCTTGCTTTCGAGTTGGCTTTAGTCAAAAAAACTCAATTAGTTTGTTCTACTATAGCTCTTTATGTTAATGAAGTGCCAATTTTTTATTCTGGTTAACTCTGCCTGCGTGTTTCTCCAACAATACGTGTTTGGCTACTAAGTTCTAACTGTGCAAATGTAGTACTCCCTCCGTCCCAAAATGAGTATCCATTTTGTTTTTTCAAGGAAATTAAGAAGTTGAGTTTTAAGCCATTTTAGTAGCTAAATGCCCCTTAGTAGCCACCTATCCCTTAGTCCACCTTATAGCATTGCAAGTGCAAATTGGGGTACGATGGTTGGAAAAGGTGCTTTTAGTAACTTCATTAGAAAATGGACACTCATTTTTGGGATGGAAGGAGTTGCTGTATTTATATTAAGAAGAGATTTCAAAAGAAGGGCAAGAAACAAGAATAAGCAACTGAAGGGAAGGATTATAGGGCCAGAATGAAGCGTTGTAGAGATACAAGCAAGTTAACCTGCAAGTGTAATTCTCACTTCTGAAGACTAACAAGATCTTCTTTTACAGATTTAATTTGTCAAATTAGTGTATTCTCCTACATTTGAAGTATAAATCTTATGGTAGTAAGGCTACAACTTACTGAATATGCTTATCTTTTTTACATGCTCTTTTACTGAGATTGGCTACATTTGCAGACTGGATTTCTGCTGAAGGAAGCAGATTTGCTGCCGAATTTGACTGAAAATGGTGAAAGGTAGCTGACCTTTGCCTTCCCCCTTCCTTCCATGTTTTGTTTGCATCAACTGGTGTTCGGTTTAATAGAAGGAAAAACAATTGCAGGTTTCCTTTGGCCGAGCTCCACAGGAGGGAAAAGCCTGTAGCTGAAAACCAAGATGCTAGCGATACAGAGGATGAAGATGATGATGATGCTGAGGAGCCTGACGATGACGCAGGTGATGAAGATTTTTCCGGTGAAGAAGGTGGAGATGACGATGATGAAGGAGATCCTGATGATGATCCTGAGGCAAATGGTAATCAGGGGAGTGACGACGATGACGATGATGACGACGAGGAAGAAGCGGATGATGATGATGATGACGATGAGGAGGAGGAAGATGAGGATGACGACGAGGAGGAGGATCAACCCCCGGCCAAGAAGAGGAAGTGAAGTAGATAGATTGTGATTGTGTTTGTTTGTGTAGGAGGTTGCCTAGTATGTAGTAGGGGGAGGGTTTAATTTAGGTCGGGTCTGTTTTTACAGAGTAGGTAATTAAACGTCCTTGTTTAGAGTGATGTTCATGTTTTTCCATCAAGTGACTGTTATTATGTATTCATGTATTGGGATGAATGGTTGGTTTTTCTGGGTTAACATGGTTGGTTATTCGGGATTTATTAAGTATTCATTTAGTAATCTCCTTCACAAATTCTTCCCCACCACTAAGATTTACTACTAGAGTGCAGGTAGGGTTGTCTAATAAATCGATCCGAGCACCTGCTGGGGTTGTAACTTGCTTGACTTGGTTTAACTAGCGTCGGATTTGAGTAGAGTTCAAGCATGATTTTATAAAAGGGGTAGACTCTACTTGGATCGTATAAGCTTGGCAAGCACAAAATCTATACAATTTTTGTGTAGTTTATGTTATCTAAAGGAATAAATACTTGGAAAGGTGGTGTATTTACCTGTTGTGTTTTTTTAGTGTGGAACGTACTTTAGTTCTAGATTGCAATTAAAGTATGCTTTATTGAGAGCTCAATAGAGAGTTCCAATGATGAAAGGTCAAAAATTAAGATTTAGGGTTTAGAATTTAGAGTTTAGATTCATAATTTTAAGGTTCTAGGGATTTTATGTTAAGTTTTTTATTCACGCGTCTAATCTTTTTTCTTAATTGAAAACAAAATCTAAAGTAACCTTATCTAAATGTAGAGGCACAAGTTATACAACCATAGCATTGCTCTTGAAACAAACTCTCAAAAAATTTGCCAGCCATCATGTCAGTACTTCTCATGTAAACTAACAATCAAATGAAACATCCAACAGTTACAGTAAAAGAATAATGTACTTGCAAATCAAGTAGTATTAAAATTCTTGAGATTCGATCCTGCCCTTAGTAAAAATAAAAATTCTTATTAAATTGAAAAGAATCACCGTCAACAAACAGGCATTTCCTCAGTCAAGCTGTAATTGTAAGAATGAAACAGTACAAGTATATATTCGGCCTCCAATCCATACAAGGATGAAGCCGCATACGATAATTAATTGGTTCCCACTATGATGAGATGCTCTAAAGCAAATCATAGATGAGACGAGACCTTGCTTTATTGCTGTAATATCTCCTTTCCAAGTCAAAAACTGTGATCATCAATCATCGAGAGGAGCAACCTACAGATAAGATATAGACAATCAGTTTAGCCTGAGCATTTAAATTTCATTACTCAAGAATCTAAATGGGCCAAAGAAAAGGTACAAAGGCTAGTAATTCTGCTTAAAATTCAGGGTAGGGGACAAACACTAAATCCCTGACATTAAGTAACTCCAACTATAAGTAACATCAACTATGAATTCGACTACTTAGCAACCAAGTTGAACTTCTCAAAGAACTTGAACAAAAGTTACTCAAAATAATAAGGTATGCAAGTAAATAGCTGATACATGATTGTGATTCAAGACTACAATGACTGCACAGCATCTTCAATCTTTCCAGACGTCATTCAAAGGGTTCATGTAGGCTTGGTTGGAACAAAAGGCTCTGTGAGTCGTGTTACCATTCAGCAATGATGAATGCATAACGGTTTGGATGGTTGTGCATTTGAGCTAATGAAAATGATTCTTTTTCTTCTACCAAAAAAGTTAAAAATGATAAAATTTGACAAATCCTGTATTTCAATGGGTAGAATCTAGATCACACAATTCGGCAAGAGTGAGTGACGAACTGCGCTCCAAGCTCAAATTCACGCATCCAAAGCGGAGTTAGATCACACAATTCGCCAAGAGTGAGTGACGAACTGCGCTCCAAACTCAAATTCACGCATCCAAAGCGGAGTTGTGACAAATCCGCGAACTCCAATTATAGAATTCACGAACTGGAATTTCAGATCTGCAAACTGCCTCTTTCTTCCAGATCTGTGCAATTGGAATATCATTGATCAAGAACTGTTTAGTAGTTTCACGAGTAAGGTGTGAGACTGAGATCTATTGAGTAGATGAAGATAGAAGAGCCTCAAGGGTAGAGAGAGTAGAAAATGAAATAGAAGAGAGACTGCAACAAGAACGAGCTACTCCAACCAGATGCGGCAGACCAGAGATGGAAGCCATGGCCGCATGGGTGGATTCTCAAACGTCAATACTCACTTCATATGGGAACTAAAACAACTCATTTGGCCCTTTAACTACATAAGTGCATAGCTGCATATCTCTCATAAACAATAGTATCTAGATAATTGGACCAAACAAATGACAATCTAGACATGTCTTTATTTATAAAACCAAAAAGAGTATTAAATATAGACTATATATTCAAGACCTTATCATATATAAATATTTGTATATATATATATATATATATATGTATATATATATATATATATATATTCACTATATTTTGGACATTAATACTTTGTTTATACTAAACTTCTACTTGTTGTTAGTCATTAATTTATTTTGGTTATTATACATTATATTTGTTTATTTATATATACAGTCAATACGCTCTAATGATGCTCTCGCTCTGAACTAAATATTAATTTTGACGCTTTTGCGCTCCCGCTCCCGCTCCGTGTGATCTAGGGTGGAATGGCAAAATACTTGTCATATTTGGTTTTAGATTCTGGCAGTGGCAAAACCAGAAATTTGTTAAAAGGGGGTCAACCTTATTTTAGGAGTAGAAAATTACTAGTATTATTTGATTCAGTTCAAATGGGGGCCAAAAATTATAATATAGTGCAATTTTTTTCTAAAGCTAAGGGGGTGAAAATTGATAAAACTGTTGTTTTTAGTGGTAAAAATAATTTTTTTTCTAAACCTAAGGTACTAAAATGACCCATTTCCTAAGATAAAGGTGGAACTAACCCCCTATGGCTTGGCGTGGCTTTGCCACTGGATTCTAGGACAGAAGATATGCACTTGGCTCTTTGAATCGATAATAACAAAATTCACATATGCAGAAGTACTCACTACCGACCCATTCAGCATTCGCTAAGCTATAACAGAAAACAGAGCATATTCACAAGACATGAAGAAAGTGAAATGAAAATTGATCAATATTGATATTTGCTCATATTCAAATATAATCAATCATATAATGCTTGTGTGTCTTCCATAAATTTCTACCCACATCATGATGAGAGTGATGAGACAACCTATAAAAACAAAATAGGAAAAACACACAAACCAATGACATTGTGGTCAGTTAGTAGGACTACTAAGATAAATATAATGAGAGTAGTGTTAGCGATATAATTTTTTGTCTAACTTTCTCATCCCAATCTTGGTGGCATTGGCAAGCATGTGATTGGTTAGATATCGCGTCACTTATCATGTGATGTCACCCTTTAACTCATCACATGCTTGACACTTAAATTGAGAAGAGAAATATGTACAAAAAAAGTTTGTATCCCTATCATTTTCCATATAATGATTAAGTTACTCACGTATTCTTCTTTTATGTCCTTTTAAGGGCTTCTAAGTTTAAGAATATTTGGTCAACAGACTTTTGTTTCAGCAATCTGAAACTATGCCATTTTAAAGAAAGATATATGTACTCCCTCCACCCAAATTGCATTTTAAAATTTTCTTGTCCCTAAATGAGTGTCCATTTTTGTGTAATTTTACTAAATTCAGCTTTGCTAACTATCATGTCCTAATGTTCACTTGCAATGGTATTACATAGACACTAAAGGTATTCATAAGTCAACTTCCTTAAAAACTAAAAATGGACACTCGTTTTGGGACGGAAGGAGCAAGACTTTATAGCTTCATTCTGTCCTCAGTTTGATAGAGCCCAAAATGGAAGTTAAAGTAAATTTCTGTAGGACACAAGAATGGCTAAAATTAGATAGAGGTACTTCAACACAAATTTTATGTTTCAAATAGAATACAAGCAGACAGAATATGAGCCCACACCAAAACCAATACTAGAATAGCTGAAAACCTTTACTTCATGAGTTATTCATTTTATTTTATTTTATTAATGATGGCTGCAGGATGGGGCAGGGGCATGCTATTTGCAAACCCAACATTGGAGTACAAGATGACTTGTAGACGAAGAGATAGAAGAGTATTCATTAGTTCAGACCGATAGTTCTTAGAGGATTCAATTTTCCATTTTCTGGTTGTCACAATGAGGAATGTTACTTGTAAACCCAGCCACAATTGAGCTGACCACTTATAGAAACCTAGGCAACTTCATCAATTTCTGACCATTTAAACAAACTAATGACAAATCATGTCCTAGCTCATAAATCCGGGTCTTTTTTTTCTCCCTCAATTGATATTTGAGACCATCCCACTTTATCAGCAGTTTAAAAGTATTTCATACAAATGTCATCATGATTATCAATTACCATCAATTCCTAGCATTTGACAATTTGACACCGAACAATCATCATAGACATCAAGAGACAAGTAGTTGATCCCTCAAACTCTATCACTCGCACATCCATGGAGCCATTCTTCAAAACATCAGTACTTTCACATTTGCCTAACTACTGTACAACAAATCTTAAAAGCTAAGGCTATTCAAGGGGCTAAGAATGGTAGAGGAGCAAATGGCCAAATGGTGAGGAAGGCGCGTTTATACAAGTAGGATACATGGACAGGGCGTTCCTAGCATTTTATAGGCCCGGAGCAAAGTTAAAAGAAGGGCCCTAATTTAATTATCAAATATTAATTTCATGTATTTTTTAAAATTTAATTTCTTAGAAAGATAAAAATAATTTTTGCTATCAGTACAATTTCAATAACGGGTTCCTACTGAGCTGAAATTAAGTTTGGGGAAACATTATTATCTAGAAAATTGAACAAATTCTTACCAAATTTCAGTCTCGTAAAAAAAAAAAAAAACTCAATTACTCGAATCAACAATTATCGTAAGAATAATTTGAGATTCTTGTTGTTTCGCACTTCTATTTCATGGTTCTCTTATCAATCACTCGGAGCTATGACCTCAAATTAGTAATTAATTAAATTGAAAATTCAATGTAACTATTTAAGATGTGAATAAACTATCAAACTCAAAAGTCTCAACAAACAATTCAAAAAACATAATTCAAAATTTAACAAATAAATAAAGTCAATGTCACTTTCAATTTTTAAACATACAAAAACATTGTAAAAAGAAAAATAAAAATTAACCATGTAACAAAATTTAACAAATAAACAAAGTCTCAACAAACTATTGAACAAACATAATTCAAAATAACAACAAAAGCTTTGAGTTTGGGCCTTAGTTAAAAAAATTTGGATACTATTTTTGGTTTACATGTATACTAATACTACAACAGTAAAAAAAAATTTGGGCCCTGGGTGGGTGCCCAGCCTGCCCGCCCCTTGGGCCGGCCCTGTACATAGATATCAGTTCTTATAAAGTAACCAAAAAAGAAAAGAAGGACAAGACACAAGCACACACTCGAATGAGACGCAGCAAAGTGGCAACTGGCAAGTCCATGCCTCAGATACCGTAAATATTGATGGTGTTGGTCGCTTAACAGGACATTAATGGAAGGATATCTGGTATTAATCAAGAAAGAGAACTCCTCTTCGGAATAGAGTCCTAGTCCGGGTTAGGCAGAACTTCAGAAGGTTCAAAAAGACTGATACCAAAGAAGCTGCCATATGGAATGCAAAACAGGTGCATAAGAGCAGTTGCTTCTTAACAAGCAAGTACACAAGTTTTTCTTTTCAATGCGAGAGAGATTACCGTGGGCCAACCATTTACACCAGACTGTTTTCTCTAGCAAACTACAATTCAGATTTATAAGTTTCCTCTTGTTAGTTATAAATTTATAATTAGGGCAAATTTATCAATCCTCAGAAAAGAGGAGAAAGAAACAAAATAGATTATTCGTCAGCCAATGGTATCAGATGGGACTCATCCTTGAACTAGATAAGTGATTGGCAAAACTATCTGACCTCGGAAAGAGCAAAGGACACTTCAAATTTTATATAAGAGGAAGCTCGCTGTAACAGGAGGCATTGCTTTGCCACACATTTTCCCATAACCTTCTAGTTTTCGATCAAACAAGTACAAGAACAAAATCAATATCGAGTTTATTTTAGCAAAGTGTTTCATTGTAAAATGTATATGTTTCTTCTGAGTTTTATCACGTTAAATGTTGTTTCCTATGAACAACTGGACACCAAAGTTGTAAGATGTAAATCAAAATGTACTAAACTTTGAGTTAACTAACAAATAAAGAAGGGAGAACAGCCAACTCAAAGGCCAGCATATGCTAATAATGTCTGCAACAAGAAAAGGAAATAATGGCAAAAACAAGCACAGTTGGTATGATTCCAATTACATTCTCTCCGAAGAGTTTGAGGAGCATGTGCATTTCAAACGTACTTAATTAACTTCTAGTTCTGGCATTTCAATTTCTCATTTTCCAATTAAATAACATGCTAATAATTAACCTACCACAAATAAATTCCTCATTCTAACAATAAAAAGAGAAACAATCACATAATTATTGAAAACCATTCTAGTTTCACCAAGGCAACATTCCTGCAACAGAAAAATTGCAGGCTTTGGAAGCCCCATTATTATTCAAATAGCTAAATTTCCATTCTCCATAGACATATCACACTCAATAACAAAAATAAACATAATGTGCTCTAATCCAAAGAACAAATGGGCATAATCATAAGAAACAACTAAAATCACTTACTATGGCAACTTCCCGGATCGAAAAATCGCAAACTTGGAAGCCTCAGAGTAGGAATACTCGATCCCATTCTCCTTCAAGAACTGCTCAATCAACTCCTTGGCCTTGTCAGGCTCAACACTTTCACACTCAATTTCATACAAAGTTCCAAAATCATACTTTGTTTCATCCAATTCCAACTTCAACCCGTTCCACTCGTAAACATTTCTCACATTCTTGAATCCACCCAAACACACAAACCCGTTTTCCGTAACCCCAAATTCCTCTTTAGCCCTTTTCACCAGTCTTAACTCCACTGAGCCGAGCAGAGCCGGCTCAGCTAAACATTCCCGGCCGATCAGCGGGTCGATATCTTCTTCGTCTTCTTCGACTCGGCTCACACCGTTGATGAGTACGGCTTTGGCTTTGAGAGAGACGACACATTTGGAGTCATCGTTGTAGAAGCGAAGGCGGAGGACGGCACGCTTGGAGGAGAGCTCGGCGGCGGCGCCGTCGAAGAAGGTGTTGTATTGACGGTGGGTTATGACGTGGAAAGGAGATAGGAGGGCGTGAAGATATTTGTGGGCGGTGGAGTCGGGTAATCGGAGCTTGACTTCGACCTCCATTGAGTGAAGAAACGTCGTCGTGGGTGGTGGGATTTTAGGAGGAGAGGCCGATGCGGTGGGGTTTGGAGGAGGAGGAGGAGTCTTGATCGAAATGGTGGAGGAGAGAGGTGGCGCCGGTGGAAGTGGAGGCGGCGGTGGTGGTGGTTGCGGTGGCGCGTCTGCGGGCTTCTTCGAGCTCTTCCTTGTCTTCGATTTTGACCTCAATTTTGCTCGGCTTCCTTCTCAACATCTCGATCTCTGAGTATGGACAGGCTGCTGGCTATGAGCCATAAAAGAGGAGTTTGGTTGATGGGGTGGGCCACACTGTGTGGCCCAGCCCAACTCCAATTGAATGTGAATTAATTGCTTTTTGTATCAGTGAACTTCGGGCTGGTCCATTTCATGAATTTTTATGGAAGAAATTTCCGTTTGATCCACTTTGGATATTTTCTCACCGTTTTACACCCTAGTTATTATTTTTAACTAATAAAAGGTATTTTCTTTGACAAAATAACGTAAATGTCATTAATGAAGGAGAGTGCGCTAAGCACCTGTTATACAAAGCATCACGATGGACAAGCTTAACAACGGTTGATCATTGCTATGATCAATTTTATCAAGAAGCTAGAGAAGCTTATAATTAAAACTTTTTGACTTTATTTTTTTAATGCATAAAAGATATTGTACCTTACTTATTGATTTTCAATTTATAAGCTAAAACAAACCCTCTAAATTTATGTTGAAAAATGAGACAATCAACCAACCACCCCCGTGGTTTCTTCAATGTTTATACATTTGGTTTGACTGATTCTAGTTATTTATTTATTTACTAGTTATTGAGTTCGTGCTCCGCACGTATTTAATTTAATTTTAAGATTAATTAATATATTTTAAAAATATTTTTAAAAAAATTATTATTCAATATCGGCGTTTATTGATTTAATGTATGATAAAAGTTAAGTATTGTCAATATATGTAAATTAGTGGTCGTTTATTATAATATTTTTATTTTAGAATAAGTATTTTTTATTGGTGGTCAATATATGTATTTTTGTTTTTAATCATTTTTTATATTTTTAAGTATCCTTTAATAATATCAAATTGTTTTGTTTTTGGTTCCATCTTGCACTTAATAAAAATATTTTAGACATAAATTTAAAGATTTTTAATAAAATTAAAAATAAAATAATTACTTTGGGATATATTGAAGAAAGATAACTTTTTTTCTAAGCAAAGGAGAATTGTTTAAGGATTGAATATAATTATATTTTTAAAATAATTTTTGGATCATTCAATGATTAAAAAATGTTTAGTTGGATACTATATTTACATATTTTTGATACAATGTCAGTGTGAAAAAAGAAACTTACACAAATATAAAAATAAAAAAAACATCAATTTTGAATGAAATGATAAATTTTTTTTTTATGTATCACATATTATAGACATCATTTTAGGACATTTTAAATAAGAATATAAGACTCATAATTTGACATGGAGAGAGTAACATTTATAAAAATAAAAATTAGTTGGTTTAAATTATAAAATGATTTATATATAATAATGTAATATTTTCTTAAAAATCATTACATATAGTATAATTGATTGAGTTGGTTTAAGGTGTATATTTATTATTAAAAGAGTGTGGTTTCAAATTACATTGATAACATTTCGTTGTTATTTTGTTTTCTTTTAGGAGAAGGTATTACCTAATAGTAATACCTATTATTATTAGGTATAGTTATTAGGTAATGAATTAGAAATGAAAAGTCATCTCACTCTAAAAATAAAGCTTATTTGGAGGCTTGAGAATTAAGAGAAATCTTTTTTTTTTTTTTTTTTAGGGAAACAGGGGCGGCACCCTGCTAGATTTTATTAAAATAAAAATGGTACAAACTTGAGGGGGACAACCAGCCTTGCCCTTATAAATGGGAGGACAAAGGAGCCTAACCTCGAAAAAGAGAGTACATAATAAAAATGCAAGAAATAAAAGACAAATCAAAGAGAAAACTATCTAGAACTTCTAAAATAAGGAGTGTTAGCCTTGTCTAGGAGAAAAGCTCCACGAACACGAGGAGGAAGCTCTCGAGCATAAGCATAGACTGAAGAAGTGGAAGACTCACAGCCCAAATTGGCAAGAAGATCCGCAACAGTATTCACTTGTTTGTAACAATGAACAATCTGAAAATGCATATCTTTAATAATGCTCAAAGTATTTAGAATAGTATACCCACACTGCCAAGGAGGCTTATGACCATGCAGAAGGCAGTCCACAAGCACTTTAGAATTCAACTCAATAATAGCACCATAAAAACCTGAAGCTTGAAGCCATCGAACTCCGTGAAGGATGGCTTTTGCTTCCGCAACCATAGTAGAATTGGAAGCATAAAAAGAAGAATAAGCATAAATAAAATCTCCTGTTGAGTTACGAATAATGCCTCCTCCGCCACTATGACCAGAATTACCCCAAGAGGAACCTCTTCCAGCAGAGTTTAGCTTATACAAAGGAGCAGGAGGGTTAATCCAACGAACTAAAGTAACTTTGAAAGGGAGAGAGGGTCTAGAAATAGAGCGAGCAGTGATAATAGAATCCAAATCAATTTGAATAGCAGACACTAAAGCAGTAGGAGATTTACCAATCCCATCATATAGAAGAGAATTTCAGTTCTTCCAGAGATGCCAAAGGATTAGACATGGAATAAGAATATGAGCCAAGGATTGCCTGTGATGAAGCCACCAAGATAAACAGCTTTGATGAATGGAGAAGAAGCAAATTAAGAGAAATCTAAAGGTTGGTGAGGTGTCATAACCTAAGTCATCCTCACCAACTTAAATATATATACATATATATATATATATATTTATATATTATATTTCCTCCATGTTAAATTTTGAAACTGTTTGAGAGAATAATCAAAGACCATCTTTACAGTAACATTAAATCTATAACTACACATTATTACACATAATCTCTCTCTCTCTCTCTCTCTCTCTCTCTCACACACACACACACACACACGTTACATTTTTCCTCTTGTACAGCCCTTATATGTCTAGCAAACTGTCAAAACCCCAAAGTCTCTAATTCAATATATATGTATGTGTGTATATATATATATATATACCATCCTCCTAAACTCACTAAACTCTGTAACACGACGTACTTTTACAGTCTTATCTTTGTTAACCCCATAGCTGTGAATGTGATTAATTAACCATGCTGGCCATATTATCAAGCACATTTGTCATCATAATTTCAATCTTCGCACACTCCGCCATTTCAGCCACGACAGACCAAGCCCAGGTGCTATTAAGGCCAGGAACTACTTCTGGATTACAGAAAAAACCAAGAATCATTACTGGCCCAGGTTTATTGCCAGCAATAAGGTCTACCAAAGCTATCATAGGCTGCTGGTCATCTTTAATGAGGATTGATGGCTGCATAACCCAGATTTATGGGTCTCTTTACAAAGACCAATTCACAAGTATTGGGCCTGCTTGTTGTCGGGCCATCAAGAAAGTTGATGATGTAGCTTGCTGGCCCAGAATGTTTCCTTTCCACCCCAAGTTTCCACCATTGCTCAAAAATCATTGTATTAACTCCTTCGGAAGCGACTGACTGATGTCATATCCTCAACATACTTCTAATTTGTTTTGCGTAACTGTAAGGTTGTTTAATTGTAAACTGAATGTTGTGTATTCGAACTATGTACAACAACATTTGTTGTTATAGATGGTAAGACGACATCAAACATCAGTTTCGAGACTCTGTACCTAGTGGGAGGTTTAGACAATAGGCCCTCCTTTGGCAAATCAGATCCTCTATTCCAAAATGGTGTCTCAGCTTCTATTCCAACCGTTGGATGTGCGCCACATGTGCATTTAAAATCACGGGGTAATTAATGTTGTTTATTCACATGCACATATGGCGCACATCCAACGGTTGGAATAGGAGATGAAACACCATTTTGGAATAGAGAATCCGATCTGCTCCTTTGGAAATGCAATTGTATGTTAACATTTATAAGTTCATTATTTCTTTTGGCAGAAAATATATATGCAAATTAAAATGAATAAGAAAATCAGAGAAAGAGATCCATCTCAATTCCTTTGGGGCAACATTATTAATTTGCATTTTTTTTAACCAATAGATTGCATAAATGCTTTAATTTATTTATAAAGAATGCTTCCAGTAATGCAAAGTGAAGTTTTTTGGATGAAAAATATTTTTTTTTTCTCGCGCATTTGAAAATTTAAGGCCAAGTAGAATTCATGACAGTGAGGAAGTATCTGCATTAAAGAAACTTCAAAAAGGAACATTAAATACCCAATTTTAGAAAGTTATTCATGAGAATTCATATCCTAACAACACGATTTAATAATAAATATAAATATAAATTAAATTGTTTGCAGAAAGAAAGATGTTTAATGAGCGTCATATATGCACATGTCATAGTTGATTTTCATTAATACAACAATATGATTCAGTTTCTTTTCTATATGTTGCTTCAAATCTTCAATCTCACACCCTGTTATACTCTTAACCCTCCTACACGTGTCCTTGTTAGTTTACCCGACTTTCTTTTTACAATTTTTACAAGGACACGTGTAGAGTTAAGACAATGGAAGAGTGAAATAAAAGATTTGAATTCGATAGACTTAAAACAACCTTTTATTTGAACTCTTTTTAATTTATGAACATTAAAAATCTAACAACTCAGAAACACCCGACATGTATCCATAAATAAAAACCAACTATATATTAATCCCATCATTCATTCCATTTTCATATATAGCCACCAAAATCCAGTAGAGGCCCCTCAAATTTTCTCTAACAATGGCTTCAACATCATTCTTTTTTCTCACATTGTGCATGGCAATGCTAGTCGCACTAAGCCAAGCTCAACAACCACTCTTCATTCCTCCAGTACCACTGACAACGCCTCAAGTACCCGGTGGAGCTTCCATTCAGCAGTGTGCAGCATCTCTCGTGAACGTAGGAGGGTGTTATTCCGAGATTTTCCGAGCTTATGGAGCCAGAGGCCAAGCCAGTTTCACCATCGGACCGGTTTGTTGCAAGGCTGTCCATGACATTAGCTCCAAGTGTTGGTCCCAATTGTTTCCTTACAACCCATTTTTCCCTTCAGTTGTTCAGAACTATTGTGCTCGCTACAAGGACGGACCGTACGCTACGCTCCCACCTGCACCAGCTATTGCCTAATGGAAAGATTGATTCTCATTTTCCATCTATTCATTATGGATAGGAAATTTGTTTTCGGTGTTTCATGTTAAGTTCTAAAAGATTCCAATTGGGTATTTTACAAGGATGGTGTTTCATGTTAAGTTCTAAAAGATTCCTATTGGGTATTTTGCAAGGATTCTGTTAATTAGGGCAAGCAATGCCGCGTGTTGGGACGGGTCTGAATCTGATCCATTAACTAATTTATAGGATTGGATCTGATCCACAAACAAAATGGATCACGATTCAGATTCAATTCCAATTAAAAGGGTGGGTTGGATCATAATCCGGATCGACCCAATCACCCAAAATTAACATTTTGGCTAATAGAAAAAGGTTGAGACTATTTTCACAACAATTTTTATATATTATTAATTATTATATTAAACAAATAAGTATATATTTGGACAAAACTATCCCTTAATTAATTGACAGAGCGTGTTTGATTTAACTGAAATTTGTAGCTGATGACTTATATCTGATGAACTAGTGCTATTTGATTTAGCTGTTTCGAAGTGCTGATGAGCCGAGTCGTCTTAAGTTATCGTAAATAAGAATAATTTTAGACATAGAAGAAATGAAAATAATTTTAGCTTAACAATAAGGGTAATTTTAAAATATAGAATGTTATTTTAGTATTAAGATACAAGGCCTCGATAGATTAGTTGCTTAGACAACAAACCAAATGTGAATACATTAATTCCGATATGAATTTTGACAAGTGCACATTAAAAGTTTGTCCAGTAACAAGATTTATAAGCATAACAGGAGTACAAAAAAGTGTTAAAAGGAATAATTGCGGGCCGATAAACTTTTTTGGGATTTTTAACTCTTTAGGTCCACTATAATTGTTTTTAACCGCTTAAATTTATTTTAAATGATAAATTGACTATTTATTTTAAAACAGGCCCCGTAATAACATATGACGTTTTAAGTTTTTTTATGCCGATGCAACAATTTGTACTCCTAGTCTCCTCTCTCCCCCTTGATGTTGGTAATACTAATTTCGAAGGGGCTAAAAAGAGATGAGCCGACCTTCCTTCCTTCTGTCAAGGAGATTAAAGGAGACCATGTCTCCACCATAGAAGGCTTGCCTCCAATGATCAAAGGGATGCTGGAAGAATATAAGGATGTCATGCTAAAAGAGCTTCCGAAGGAAGTCCCTCCGAGAAGGATGGTCGATCACCACTGGTAAGCGGTGCGAAAGCAACTGCAAGAGCTCCTGGAGGCAGGCATGATTCGTCCCTTAAAATCTCCTTATGGTGCACCTGTCTTCTTCCAAAAGAAAGCAGATTGTTCTCTTCGTATGTGCATGGATTATCGAGGACCGAAGAAGGCTACTGTCAAAAAGTTGTTAAATTTTGTGCATCGCGATGCATAATGTGCTGTTCCGTATTTTTTAAGGGTATAGATGACATTTCACAACAAAAATGTCATTTTTCAGTTTAAAACAATTATAGTGGACTTTAGCGATCGAAAATTGTCTAAAAGGTACCGATCAGAATTTTGCGCTTGTTAAAATCAATGTTCTAAAAATCGCTAGCGTGCTGGCGCCGAGCAGGCCTAGCGCCTAGGGGCCTAGTCGGGATCTAGTCGAGTCAGGCGGGGCCTAGAAATCGAGACATAATTACACATTAGGTCCATACCAAACCTAGTGCAACAATAGTAAATAACTAAATATGACCAAATAAACTAAAAGTAATTATTACATTACAAGATTAAAAGTTAAAATTAAAAATTAAAATCAAATTTCTATCATTTCAAAGTGGAGGGAAAAAGGGAATACTTTAATAACTTGAGGGGAGGGAAAATACTTAGAAAAATATTTTAATAACTTGAGGGGAGGTTGTAATTTTGAAAAGTGAATTAAAACCATAAAACTAAAAGTGACCGCCCTCTCTCACAATTCACAAAGTTTTCACAAATGCCTCTATTTCTCTCACTATGAGATAGATGACGGGATTTCGACGCCGACGACAATCTCTCGCTCTCGCTATCTCTTTCTCTCTCGGTCTCTTTCTCTCTCACTCTCGCTCTCTCTTAATTTCTCTCACTCTCACTCTCTCTTTCACCTCTTCATCAGGATCTCAGTCACGTTGACTCCCCCTCCTTCGACGCCAAACTTATCTAACCCTTAGCTGTCCAGAAAATTGGGGATGTCATTCATCGCATCGTCGTGCGTCGCTCTGCCCCTGATTGACTCCCTTTCCTCCCAGGTTCCTTATACTGGGTCTCTCCTCAAGAAAACGTGTACAACATCGCTCAAATCGGCTGGGCATTAGGCGGCGCCTAGGCTAACTAGGCGGCAATTTTTCATGGTGGCAATTTTTTGTCCGATTTGGCCCTAGTCGCGACGATTGGGGAGGCGCCTAGAGCCTAGTCGCATCGTTTGGGGGAGGGCTAGTGCCTAGGCGGGCGCCTAGAGCCTAGTCGCGGCGTTTGGGGGCCTAGCGCCTGGCCTGGGCGCCTAGAACGATTTTTCGAACACCGATCAGAATTTTGCGCTTGTTAAAATAGTATTACTCAATTGTTCATGCTCTTGGTTTTTAGTTGGGCTGGATTAATATGTTCACTGTTGAAGCCAACATTTGAGGCCTTAAATCATGGCTCCAAAATTACAAAATTAAAAGCCCAATAAACATTGTTTCCTATTTAGATCGAGTTTTAGCAAAATAGAAGACCACATACTTTACTAATTACATACATCATTACATCCGCTTACTAATGATATGAGTTGATTTGAATGAAATTCAAAATACTTATACTTGGGAGAAAACAGAAAAATGAAATAAGGGAAAAAGTCATACTCATTTCCCAGGAAGCAAGTTCATGAGTTACCATCGCTTATGAATTTGGTTTAAAATCAAATATTTTTTTTTTTTTGGGAGAATACAAAAGGATATTCCAATCCCAAAGAAAAACTATTTACACCAATGCTTTTAAGATTTTAATTAAAAATGCAGTTGTAAGATAAAACATCACATTACAATACTTGTTTCAATAAAATGATTTAGCTAGTTTTTACATTTGAGAAGGTAAACTTTGACTTCTTAGTCAATTTGATCAATTTTAAATGGATATTTAACTTCTTAGTCAATTTTAACTTATTTTAAATGGAGTATTTAATTAGAAAAATAACACTATAACCTTTGAAAACTATATAAAAAATATTATAACTCACGTGTTTTGTAATTTCTGAAAAAATTACTTGGATCCTTGCCCATTTCAAAAAATTGGGAGTAGTCCTCTTTATTTGGCAATATCACCATTTCCTCAAGTCCACCTCTAAACTTGCGCCAACACATTAACAAGTTTGATCCAACGGTGCAAAAAAACTCGAGCAAAAAAGAACAATTTTTACTATTAAAAGTATGATATGCTTCTTTTAAAAAAATTGGGCGTAGTATTTTCGCTAGAAAAAGTACGCAGAAAAGATAAACTTTCACCAAAAAAGACCTTCTTCAATGCAAATATCTTATGCTGATGTAGAGTTAATGTGACATTCTTTCATTTTACCGCAATTAATGTATTATCAATATTAAATAAAAACTAAAAACTTGACCTTTGGTCGTGCGGCTGACTTCTTTCATTTTTACTGCAATTATGACATTGAGAAAAATAAAATAACAATTTTTATTTTTTATAATTGAAAGTAATATCACGTCTGAAAGAGTATTCTAAATGAAGTTTTGCATTGAATCACGTTTAGAGCCCGTTTGGTCGAGCGTTTTGGCCAAAACGCAGGGATAAAACGCTGCTTATTTGCAAAAAATGTGTTTCAATACTGCGGCAGAAAACGCAGCTGCGTTTTAAAACGCTGGAATTCCCAGTTTTTTCCCAAAACGCAGGTTTTAAAACGCTACTAGGAAAAAAAAAACTGCGTATTGAAGTGATATCCCAAACGTATTTATAAGGAAAGACCTCCGTTTTTAAAACACTGCGTTTTTTAAAACGCTGCGTTTTTAAAACACTGCGTTTTGTAAACGCTGCACCAAACGGGCTCTTAGAAAGAGAACTCCCTATATTTTATATTTTTTGTCACATATGAAGGAAGTCTTCTTATTTAAACATATCACGTAGAAAAATGAGAAGATTACATTGGAGATGCTCTAGCAATATCCCCAAATAGAGAGGTTATAGAGTCCAAAATTAGTTAAATTAACCAAAAAAATAAAATACAATATATCTTTTCAATTGTGACAGATGTGACTGAGTAAGTAACAAGAAACCAAACCAAATGTGAATGTAGTGATTGTGAAACGAATTCTGAATATGGACATGCTTTATGGATTTAATTTCATATAGGAGTAATTCTTTAACATTATTGTATTAATACTATGATTTAGATTCCTTATATGATTGATCTTACAAATTAATTCAATAAAAATCCAGCAGTTTTCAAATATGTATTTGGAAATACAGTCGTATCTTAATAATTCATTCTTCAAATTAAACCCAATAGATTTCACGACACCTGATTCTAGCATGTCAGTAAACAACTTTCCATTTTATCCACCAGAAATCAATTATAAATGCCCACCATTGCATCTCAAACCATATAATCCCTCCTTAGTTTTGCACAACCATGGCTTCAAAATCATCAGCCCTCCTCCTCATTGTCTTCATAGTTTCATTAGGACTGGCTAAAGCTCAAATCTTCTTTCCTCCCCCAATAGTTCCTGGAGTACCTATCCCGGGAATTCCCGGAGCACCAATCCCCGAAATCCCCGGAGCACCGGAGATACAAAAGTGCTGGGCCTCTATAATAAACATAGAAGGGTGCTATGCCGAGATTTTCCGGGCTTTTCAAAGTGGTCAAGCCGATTCTACGATTGGACCTACTTGTTGCAAGGCTATTAAGGATTTAGCTTCCACTTGCTGGCCTAAGATGTTCCCTTACAACCCATTGTTCCCTCCTATGCTCCAGAAGTATTGCTCTCGCTATATAAATCCTGAACCTGCAACACCACCAACCGCAGATGTTCCGCCAGTTGCACCTGTAGCACCAGCTCCCGAGGTGGACGACGCACCGGTTCCATCAGTTGCACCAGCTCCTGAGGAGGACGCACCAGTTGCACCGGCTCCTGAGGAGGACTCACCAGTTGCACCAGCTCCTGAGGCCGATGCACCAGCACTCGAGATAGGCGCTTAGTTGATCACTATCATCCCAATTGTTTTCAAATTTACGAGCTCTAGTTAGCTAGCTTTGTGCTTACAACTTATAATCTTAAATGTGGTTTAAATGACTAATACGTTATCATTACACAAGTCAAATCAAATATAGTACTTAAAAAACAACTTATCACTAAGTCATAAGTCATAAACATATCCCAAAAAACTAAATTAAACATGTCTTAGGTTAACTAACAAAATTACATTTCTAATTACCTTTCAATATTAATTCAAAACATATTAATTACATTTCAATATTAATTTGCTTTATGGTTTGTAATTTGGATTGTTCATTTGTTATTTTGAGCTTAATGTTTTATAAGTAAAAGGACCGTTATAAGGTTACGAAGTGAGATTCTACAAGTGTAAGTTTTTTTTGGTTAATTCACTAAGTATGTTTAATTTTCTTAATTGGTGAGCTTTTAAGTTGAGTTAACATAAGATGACTAGCCTTTGGCTGCAATCTAAAGCAGTGCCACAATTTTAAGGATCTGTTCTTCGTCCAAGGTTTTTAAACTTTGATATTTTTTTATTATTTTTTTACTTTGTATCTCTTTAGCTCCACTAACTTCTTTTTATAATTTTCTTGCTTCGTTTTCAATCATTATAAAACGACTATTCAAAACCTAAAAGCTAGGCTAAAAATTCACTTACCAAACACACTCTAAATTTCGTTCCCTTTAATTCCAACTCTATTTGGCGTTTTACCGTAAAACCTTTTGATACTCCTTTAATAACATGTCCCCTCGCTTATAAAACAAAGAAATTAAATCATATATGGAAACGGAGAAAACTCAAACACACGTAATCTACAAGGGCATAGCCCTTTTTTTTTTAGGGTGAATTACAGGCCGGTGGCCCTTTTGAATAATTTACATTTATGTTTTTTTAATCGAAAAAAGCATTTTTGGAGCGAAAAGACGATTATGCCATTCATGAAAGAAAATCACGCATACATAAGTAACCTAAAGGCATCCTGATGCCCTATTTAAGGCATCCCGATACCCAAATTAAGGCATCCCGATGCCAAATTTAAGGATGCCCAGATTCCCAATAAGGCATTCCAATGCCCAATTTAAGGATGCCCAATTTAAGGCATCCCGATGCCAAAAATTCATCATCTAAGCATCCCGATGCCCAAAATTCAACATCCAGGCATCCCGATGCCCATTTACTAAATAATTATAACTCGAAATACTAACATGAACCCAAAAAATTTCACCAAGATCAAAATCGATCAAAATGGTTATTTTGGTTGAGAAATTTACATACAAATATGGTATTGACTTCCTATAATAATATTGTATTGATATTATACAAAATTCAAACTCAAATCATTGATTAAAGTCCCAAAATCAGTCCAAGAACATCTCTCTCTGTTTTCGGACAACACAATGCCAAGCTCAATTTGGAGCTCGAAGTTAGTGTTTTTTGGTAGAAAAATTGTGCAAAAATGTAGTACTAAGTTAGGATAACAATATGAGATTTATTTTAAACAATTTTGAAGCTTAAAACATAGATTAAAGTGGACAAAACGAGATGAACTCTAAAAATTTGAATTTGATCAAATTGTGATCAAATTCGTGTTCTAGGCATGGAAATTGATCCCCAAATATGAAGAAAGACTATATTAACAATATGAAATCACTTATACATCAATTCGAACCTCAAATCTGAAGCAACGATGTTGCTGTGGGCATTTTAGAAAGAAAACTATGAAAGTGTACTTTAACGGTTTACAAAAAAAAAAAGTGCACTTTAGAGAACAAACAATTATGAAAGTGGATTTAGGCACAATTTTCTATTTTTTTTTAAGGGCGTTAAGAGTCTGAAGTTGCAATATGGTCTTCCTTCCATATATGGTTGATCCTTTACATTAATTCAATAGAAATCCAACAGTTTTCAAATCCGAAGTTGCAAATTTATAATAGGCAAAAGGTACATTCGGGCCACCAAACTTTTCGCAAAATTATAGTTCGGTCACTGAAACTTTAAAACTACACTTTGGGTTACTATACTTAAGTTCTAATGCATCCATTCCCATTTTTTAACGGGCATTAGAGTCTGCTATTAAATTAACGTAAAATACCAATTTTACCCTTGTTTTCATCTTCATTTTCTTCAGAAAATTAAAACCCGGTAGTATATCAAGTCAATGCATGATCTCTTTTCTTTTCTCACCTCAAATGATTCAATTTTCATTCCATTTTCGTTGGAGAGAGAAAAGGCCCATCTATGTTGCAAATTCATAAATTTGTTAAACGTGAAGCCCTAAGCACCAGAATCCAACATTAAACAGAACACATGACTTAATTGAATGACCAACTAAAGCTTCACAAGAAACTCAAGTGATTTTCAGATGAGAGCAACTCTAAGAACATATATATCATAAAAGTCAACTACCAAATGGAATTTAAGCCTTGGAGATGCACTCACACCCTGTAAAGTGCCTTGTATTGCGACTTCTCTAACAAGAAGAAGCTGATGGTCGTGAAGAATGGAATGTAGAAAAGGTCAACATCCTCCTGCCGATGAACTCGTACAACATTTTTTAAAAGTCGTTCAGATTCCGGAGCAATCAAATCAGCCCATAGCCAGTAGTCAATTGAATGCTGCACAATCAAAAAGGGCACCAAATTCACACTATGAGAGAAGTTACAAACGGATTGAAATATACTTGGTGCTCATCATTCCATTCCGATCAATTATAGTACATATGTCATAACCCTAGATCTGCAACCCAGAATAACCCTAGATCTGCAAATCAGAATAACCCTAGATCTGTAAACCCAATTCTCAATCTGAAATATGCAAATCCTAAATAAATATTCTGGGTATTGTGTCTATAGAGTTGCAAAATCAAAAATGGAATGAAAAATGAATGATTTGAGGTGGGAAAAGAAAAGAGATCATGCCTTGACTTGATATACTACTGGGTTTTGATTTTTTGAAGAAGATGAAGATAAAGACATGGATAAATTTGGTATTTCGCGTTAATTTAACGGCTGAACTAACATCTGTCCAAAAAATGGACACGGATGCATCAGAACTTAAGTATAGTTTTCCAAAATGTAATTTTAAAGTTTTAGCGGTAAAACCGCAATTTTGTGAAAAGTTCAGTTGCCCGAATGTACGTTTTGCCTTTTTAATACACCACAAATCAACTATGAGTATAAGAAAGGGTGAATTATGGGCCGGTCCATTTTTAAAAGTTTGTAATTGCTTCAGTCCAGTCATCTTTTTTTAAAACCGAAAAAATGCATTTTTGGGGCGAAAAGACGATTATACCATTAATGAAACAAAAACACGCGCAAATCAGTAACTCTTTGCATCGCGATGTCCCAAAAAGATCATCACGATGTCCATCATCATCGATCATCGCGATGCAGACATCATTCATCGCGATACAAACATCATTCATCGCGATGCAGACATCATACATCACGATTCAGAAACCATGCATCGCGATTCAGAAATCATGCATCGCGATTCTTTACAAAATTACATGTCCATCATCATCGATCATCGCGATGCAGACATCATTCATCACGATACGGACATCATTCATCGCGATGCAGACATCATGCATCGCGATTCAGAAACCATGCATCGCGATTCAAAAATCATGCATCGCGATTCTTTACAAAATTACATGTCCATCATCATCGATCATCGCGATGCAAATATCATTCATCGCGATACAGACATCATTTATTGCGATGCAGACATCATGCATCGCGATTCAGAAACCATGCATCGCGATTCAGAAATCATGCATCGCAATATAGACATCATTCATCGCGATGCAACAATTGGTGCATCGCGATCATCGCAGTGCACTTTAGGAAACTTGATTTTCGTTTACGCCCCGAACCCCACGGGACGCCGTCCCTCGACCTGCGACCTGACCGGCGGTCGAACCCCGTGCGTTGCCAAAGATACTGCGATTGGCGATTAAATCGCCCAAGAACATCTTCCTCTGTTTTCGGACGTAACACGTCAAGCTTGATTTGAAGCTCAAAAATAGTGTTTTTTGGTAGAAAAATTATGCACAAATATAGTACTAAGTTAGGATAATAATATGAGATTGATTTTAAACAAATTCGAAGCTTAAAACAGAGATTTAAGTGGCCAAAACAGCTCAAGAACAAAGAAAAACGGGATGAACTCAAAAAATTTGAATTTGATCAAATTCGTGTTTTATGCATGAAAATTGATACCCAAACATGAAGAAAGACTATATTAACAACATGGAATCATTTATACATCAATTTGAATCTCAAATCTGAAGCAACGATGTTGTTGAGGGTATTTTAGGAAGAAAATTTTCAAAATGCCTTTTAGCGGTTAAAAAAAAAAAGGGTGTACTGAAAAGAAAAAAAGTTTAAAAAAAGAAACCCAGGCGATTTCATCCCTTCGCATAACCATGGCTTCAAATCAACTCATTTCGAAAATATTATTGTTAATGCACTGGGCATTCAGTTGGGCTAGATAAATATGGTCACTGTTGAAAGCCACATTTGAGGCCTTAAATCATGGCACCAAAACTACAAAATTAAAGGCCCAATAAATATAAAGTTACATATTTAGATCCAGTTATAATTGGGAATTTGGGAAACAAAGAAACAAGACCAACTTAGGAAAATAGATGACCACATACTTTACTAGAGATGCTAACAAGGGTCACAGCCTTAGTTTGGCCCGTTTAAATCGAAAAAATTAGAGTTAGAGCTTAATATTTTTAGTTCGTTTAAAATCAGGGCTTTTTGGTCCGGACTATTTAACCCGCGGCCCGTTAGGATTGGCCCGTCATGTTTCAGGGTTGGTCCGTCGGTCCGCATAATATTAATTAGGCCGTAAAAAATTTAGGAGATACGTAAAATAATCACCATGAGAATAAAACTAACAACATTCTAATCCAAAGTCAAACACATTTATTCTTTGCACTACAGGTCTTCTTTGTATACTTGTGAATAAATACTGAAATATAAACAAATTTTTAGAAAGAACTGCTAAGTTGAGCAATTACAATATTTATTTTGAGAAAAACAAGTTAAAAATTATAACACAACGATGTAAAAAAATATCTAGTTTATATTTCTAAGAAAAACATAAGAAACTATCTATGTTATGAGTGGTTTATCGATTTACTATTTCAAAATATTGTTATATTATATCTTTCGTCGATAGTGGCCCGTTTAGCCCGAAGCCCGCTAAGGTTAGTGTTAGGTCCGCAATATTAATGGCTCGAAAAAACTGAACCGTTTAGCCCGCATCCCGTTAGGACTGACCCAAAACCGTTAGAGCTAGCCTGTTTAACATCTTTACACATACATCCGCTTACTTATGATATGAGTTGATTTGAATGAAACTCAAAATACTTATACTTACGACTCAAAATCATAGATCTTTACATACATATATATATATATATATATTATATTATTATTTTTTTAGGAGGGGGGGGGGGTTAACAACATTGAGAACTAACATGGACGCAAAATTGAGAACTAACATGGAAGCAAAATCATAAAATCACAATCAACAATATTATTTTTGTTTTATAATAGCAACCTAGAGAGACTTCAAAACCAATTTATGAATCGGAGCAATATATCAAATTTAAGCAAAAATTGCAAGAAAAACAAACACGTAAAGTATAGTAGTCAAGTATATACAAAATTGAATCCACAACATTCTTTTAGCAAATAAATCCACATATAATGTATTATTAGCAAGAATGACATTGATTGATAATTTAAGGAAAAATTCAAACCTGGGGTAGAGAAAACGATTAGCGGTAAATGAACCGAACCTTGATTGTGTTCTTGCACAGCAATAGAGAGAACAGATAGCCGTCCTGCACAGCAATGGAGAGAGAACAGAGGAGCTGCACAGGAGAGAAGACGTAAGGAAGGAGAGAGAAAAATTCAAGGCTTTTTATACTTGCCGAGGATAATATACGAAACCCAATTTTTAGGAGCATTTTAAAACTGCGTTTTGGGAAAAAACTGGAAAATCTAGCATTTTAAAACGTACCATTGAAACGCTAGGTTAAGGAATAAGTTGTGTTTTGGTCACGAACATACGGGCTCTTAAGCACATATAACCAAAATTAGTGGTCTTAAATGGACATACCCATTTATGTCCATTAACAATTTTATATATACCCATACCCATTAATTAGTGGGCGGTTTGGATGGACATATGGATACGGGCAAAAATTGTCACCTCTACGGTACAACATCCAATCCCAAAGAAAAACTATTTACACCAATGCTTTTAAGATTTTAATTAAAATTGTGGTAGCCTTACGTATTAGCTTTGCAGTGCAGTTGTAAGATAAAACATCACATTAAAAATACTTGTTTCAATAAAATGATTTAGCTAGTTTTTATTAGTAATATAATCACTTTATCTCATTTAAGAACGTAAACTTCGACTTCCTTAGTCAATTTTAAACAATTCTTGTATTTTGTAATTTTTGAAAAAAAATACTTGGATCCTTGCCCATTTCAAAAAATTGGGAGTGGAACCTCTTTATTTGAAAATATCACCATTTCCTCAAGTCCACCTCTAGATTTGCGCCAACAAATTAATAAGCCTGATTCAATGATTTAAACAAACTCGGGCCAAAAAGAACCATTTTTACTATTAAAAATATGGTATGAAAAATTGGGAGAAATATTTTCGCTAGAAAAAGTACATTATTTTTACTATGAAAAGTAATAAATTTGTCATTAAAAGTTGACATTTTTACATTAAGTGTTCCTTATTTTTTTTTCTTTGGCATTATGGATGAGGCTTCTTTAATTTGTTGGTGCAAATCTAGGGGGACTTGAGCAAGCAACGATATCCCCAAATAGAGAGGTTAAAGATTCCTGATATTAGTTAAATTGATCAAAAAATTAAAATATATCTCTTCAATTATATTGTGACGGCCAAGTAAGTAATAGCAACAAAAAAAAAAAATCAAATGTGAATGGATGATTGTCAAAACGAACTCTGAATTTGGACATGCTTTATGGATTTAATTTCATATAGGAGTAATTCTTTAACATTATTGTATTAATACTATGATTTAGATTCCGTATATGATTGATCCTACAAATTAGATCAATAGAAATCCAACAGTTTTCAAATATTTATTTGGAAATACACTCATCTCTCAATAATTCATTCTTCAAATTAAACCCAATAGATTTTACGACACCTGATTTTAGCTTGTTGTAAACAACTTTCCATTTTATCTACCAGAAATCAATTATAAATGCCCACCATTACATCTCAAACTATATCATCCCTCCTTAATTAGTTTTGCACAACTATGGCTTCAAAATCATCGGCCCTCCTCCTCCTCCTCATTGTCTTCATTGAAATGCTAGTCTCATTAGGACTGGCTAAAGCTCAAATCTTCTTTCCTCCCCCAACAGTTCCCGGAGTACCAATCCCCGAAATCCCCGGAGCGCCAAAGATACAGAAGTGCTGGGCCTCTATAATAAACATAGAAAGGTGCTATGCCGAGATTTTCCGGGCTTTTCAAAGTGGCGGTCAAGCCGATTCTACCATTGGACCTACTTGTTGCAAGGCTATTAAGGATTTAACTTCCACTTGCTGGCCTAAGATGTTCCCTTACAACCCATTGTTCCCTCCTCTGCTCCAGAAGTATTGCTCTCGCTATATAAATCCTGAACCTGCAACACCACCAACCGCAGATGTTCCGCCAGTTGCACCAGCTCCCGAGGAGGACGACGCACTACTACCATCAGTTGCACCAGCTCCTGAGGAGGACGCACCGGTTGCACCGGCTCCTGAGGAGGACTCACCAGTTGCACCAGCTCCTGAGGCCGATGCACCAGCACTTGAGATAGGCGCTTAGTTAATAAAAATCATCCCAATTGTTTTCAAATTTACGTGTTCTAGTTAGCTAGCTTCTCTTCGTAATTTCACAGTAAACATTCTTTCTTTTTATGTTTTCCATTTATGTTAATTTGTTTTTAAGGATTCTGTTTTGGAAACACATACAGTTACAATAATATTTTCACATTGCATAATGTGAACTTCAAAATTCTTGCATAATTTTGATTGTCAAATTACGTGTGTGAATGCCATATTGCATTTTATTTCTATAACAGTAGCATTTTTCCATAAATGTTACAATTAATCAACTTTAAAGCCTCTAATTAAGAATACAAATTCACCCCATTAATAGGGATAATCAAACATAATCTATAACTAAATTCTTCAAAACTTTGGTCACCACTTTCTCCCAAAAAACAAAAACCTCTAACAATGGCACTGATCATGAAATCACTAAATAATCTCTTGATTTTCTTTATCATCGAGTGGATGGCAATATCAGCCATGTCTAGGACTACTGGCCGGAGAGCACACGAGCAATATTATCAACCACCTCCAATATACTATCTCCCACCACCACCGCCACCACCAGAAACACTACTAGCCCCATTGTTCGGAGGTGGAATTCTTCAATGTTTTTCGTCTATCACTATTAGAGTCAATGGGTGCATACTAGGGATTCTTAAGGTGTTTACGATGGCTGCACCGCAAGTGGGACTTCTCGCCCCAGAATGTTGCAATGCTATAGATAACATTGGTCAAAACTGCTTGCCTAAGACTCTTCCTTTGTTGCAGCCGCTAATCGCTAACAAGCTGAAAATCGTATGTCCTTATACTCCCACGGGGTTACCTAATTAGTGAGCGAGTTGGATATGATGTAGAAGAAGTTATAAAGGTTAGCCGGATATGATCGGAAAGCTGGTTGGGTGGTGGTGATTAGGTGTTTCTTCTTGTAGGTGGTTTTCGGGTAACTATATATATATATATATATATATATATATATATATATATATATATATATATATATATATATATATATAGGAGGTGGTTTTTCCGTTTTAGGTTCTGTTTGTTTCGCTGAAAAATAAATTTTAAGAAATAGATTTCGAAACTCATTTGACATAAACTTTTTTTCTCTTATGATTGTTTAATAAAATGAAAATACGTGCAACCTGAGATGAGATGACAACCTTTGTATAGATATTCGATCCAAAAGTAAGAGGAATGTTTTGATTTTTCAAGTAAATTCATTACTTAATGTTTCAAATAGAAATTCGATAAGAATTTACTCTTTTCATTTTAGTTTTAGAAAACTATATTGCACGCGGTCTGGTGTAGTATACAGAAATATCGTTTAATTTCTCTAATTAAATAGAATTATGTAAATTTTAATCCAATATGATCAAATTAATTAAAAAAATTAAGCAAATCTCTTAACAGAGGCTAATTACTACGGAACTGCAATTTAGCCATCTATAAAGTCAATTCGTGATTTAAGTTATGATTTCCAAAAATTAACCGAAATATAACAGGCCTCAGCACACTTGATTTACCACTTTTTTACTAGTATTTATACCCTATTACCTCTCCATTTTAACATGAACTCAGAACACGATGGAAAATGCTATGCATATACTTTACTCTTCAACCAAAAGGTGCACTATCTAGTGCATCAATCAACATTTTGTTATATAGCTGGTCCTACTATTTATAAAAATCCTAATAAATGCTAAATGTAAAAAAGCCTAATAAATTGCTAAATGTAAAAAAATCTCACTACAGAAATAAAAGCAGAAAAATCACATAGAAAATGGGCAAATGATATTACGATTTAGAGTTTATATTATTCCTACCCGCTTTAGTGTTGATACCGTTGCATAGTTTTAACACAAATCTGATACTTAAATATTGTATAGTTGGTGATAATTTGAAATGTCTATGTTATTACTTAAAAAAACAAATTTGATCTGACGGTATGGATGTAAAAACGAATATAATTACCACCAGTTTGAGCTTGTAATATTAGATCTCTTGAAAATAAATGTTCACTATTAACTCCACTCATACGTTACGATTTAAAATCATAATTATTGGATTGTTAAGTAACCTACATGCTTAGCAAAAATATAGGGGGGCAAAATGCAATAAAACCCCACAAATCTCTCGACTCAGCTTAAATTAAACAGACGCTAAATAACGCACCCACTTATGCTAAGCGACACACATTTTTAATGATTTTTTTTAAAATATGATAAAAGTGTCCTTGGTTAGTGTTAGATATAATTAACATTAGAGTTCATATTAATGTTAATGACAAATAAAAATATTTATACAATTCGGATAAATTTAACGTAGTATGTACTGTTCACTTATACAAACAAGACTACTATAACTCATCTGTCTCCCTTTCTCTCTATAATATAACTCAACTCTCTCCCTTTCTTTTTCACTCTCTCACTTTCTCTCTCTAAAAGTTTCCTCTCTAGATCTCTGTATATGGTGACATAGATTCTAACAACAATGGTAATTTTATTTCAGATGACTATTTTACGACGTTTTTTTCATTTTTCTTCATTTATTTCATTTAATTTAGGGTCTTTTTACGGTGGGGGAGAGCCGGCGTGATCTTATTAGAAATAGTCGACCCGACTATATAACAAAATGCCGCCGACCTTTTATTATATACCTGGTCCGACTATTTCCAATAGGGCCGGTCCTGCTTAATTATGCTTCTTACTCGCTCTTACTCGGGCGGATGCAGCAACTACTCAATCCTTTAGCCTCCCACTATAAACTTTTTCCCTGAACTTTTGTCTTGGTCACCACTTCCTATCACCAACTTCTGACATCTAAAATTAACAATAAAAGTTTACAATTAATCTAAGAATCAATTAATTAACTACAATTAATTAATTAATTCTAATCAAACAATACAAGATTAATTAACATATAAATTATGTAAAAACTTAATTTAATTAGAGTGAAACACTTAATCTAACAATTTTGCTTTGAAAACTAGCTATAAATTAATTCAAAAAAATTTAATAATTAATTCTAAATGACAATAACAATTGTATGTGAAAAAAAAAGGCTGGTCTGGCATTATTTAATAGAGCTGGCACAGTTCTTTTTCAAAATGCCGGCGTAGCTATAGCAAACCATGCAAGCCTGGCTCGTTTCAAAATTGTCACGTAGGGTTCTACCCAGCTCCCCCGTTCAAATTCGTAATTTTTTTTTTTTTTCAATTTTGTCAAATTCTTGATGAAAATGGCTTCAATGGATGAGACAGAGAGGGAAGAAAGAGAGTTGTGAGGAGCTGTTAGAGGGCTTAGAGGGAAGGAAAAAAGAGGAGAGAGCCGGGTGAGAGACTGAGAGGGCTGTTAGAGGGAGGGATAGATTAGGTTAGCTTTTGTTTTTTAAAAAAAAGGCTGAAGGGTATAATGGTAATTGTTGCATAAATGGGTGCAACACTTGGCATGTTTGAGTGCAATGTTTAGCATCTCTCACTAAATAAAGCCCCACAAAATAAAAGAGCAACAGTTTCAAAAAAATAAATATCTCATCAGACTATAAGAACAACACACCCTCCCTCCAAAGTTCCTGACACTCAATTTCCAAGCTTGATCAAGAAAAATACTACAAGCTATATATTCTCATCAAAAAACCTTATTTCTAAACCAAAAAAAGAAAAAGAAATGTCTCGGTCTGGTGCAATTTTCTCGGCTGCCCTAATTGTAGCATGTGTCTCGATCTTGCTAGCACCCAGTCTCGCTACATTACATGATCCAAATCCGTGTTTTCTATCGCTTGGAGATGTCACGGGTTGTTCACAGCAGGTCGTAGCGTCCTTCTACAGCTCTCAAGCCCGGTTACTTGGCCCTCAATGTTGCAAGGGTTATCTTTCAATTGACGAAAATTGTTGGACTAAGGCTTTTCCTTTCAATCCTCTATTCCCTCCAATCCTTAAGAATTACTGCATATCGATCCAACCACAATCCTTCACCAAATCAGTACCGCCTTCACCAATGATTTTGACGACTAATTAATTGTTTCTTACAGGGTTATACTGGCCAATGGAGTCATTGGGAACAATAACTAAGATCGCAAAAGCAAAAACTGAAAAAAAAAAAAAAATAAAAATTGAGTGGAGATTTGCTGGGAATTTGGATTTGGGCATAGCTAGTAGTAACACCAGACGTTTTTAGGATCTAATGCTCTTCAGTTTCTTTGTTTCGGTTTAGAAAAAAGGAGGTGAAGTTGTGTAGTTAGGAGTAGTGCAACTATCAATTAATCTTTGTTTCGGAGTCTTGATTAGAGAATGAATAATAATATGGAGTTGGTTTTTCTTTTGGTTGGTTTGACACTTACACACATCTTAACTCAGTTTATGGTTTATGTATTTAGAAAATTTCTCCTAGCTACTCCCTCCGTTCCAGGCAAAGAGTCCACTTTTTTTTTTTTTTTAAAAGTCAATGTGACTAAATCAAATCAATATTTTACATACTTTACTTATGTTTTATTAAAAAAAATTCATTAATTAAAAACTACATTAAAAATACTATAGATTACAACTTTCATAATTTTATAAAAACAAATAAATTTATGTAAATTATTGGTTAAAAGTTGACTAAAAAAATTAAAAGTGAACTCTTTGAATGAAACAGAGGGAGTAGATGACTAGATGTTGACCATATGAATCAAATTCAGGTGAATAGCCCCATTAGCAAATTCAAGTACCACTCAAACTAACCCTGGGGTTAGAGTTAATCTCTGTCACACATGGTCACAAAATTGTTTGATTTGACCAAACTTGCCTTAATATTGTCAAGAATTGTAAAATGGAGGGGATTTATATTTTTATCCCTTCAAAACTCCTTTAAAACATTCAAATATTAAATATACAATGAAAGAAGCGCGCCGTAGCTAGAAATTTATTAATACTTGTGAAATTTAAAAATTGTTATTGATAATATTCTTAAGATTGTATTAATAATTAAAATTTGATTACCTAAGACATGGATTAATAAATAAATATATGATAAATATTAAATAGTGCATTGAAATTGTCTTAGATTGACTTTGCAATTAGAAAAAGGGCCGGACTATTTTCTTGGCATGGAGGGTGTATATTTAATTACCTTAGTCATCTTCAAAAAAAAAAAAGATGTTATGAATTATTCAATTATATAAATATTAATTACAAAGTCTTATTACAGTGCTGTGCTGAATAAAAAAACACTCAAATAAATAAATAAAATCTAAGAACATTGCAATGACATAAATATTTTGAGAATTAAATGAGCGCAGTTCTTAATTAATTATGCTATGTTTTGCAGCATGCCAATGCATACATATTATATATCCAGCAACAATTGAGGCATTATGCAGGTCAACTAAGGGCGGGCAGGATACGATGAGTTGTGAAATGACACCCATAGTGCAAATTAAAATGGAAATTATCTATGGACCTTAAATGCGATTAACCCAAAATTAAATAATCTTATGATTATATATAAATTTTGTGGTTAAATTCATAATTTTATCACCATCTTTTTCTTTTAAACTAATAAATACAGTATATTAATAAATCTCCATCGGAAATAAGTATGGAAAGTTCCTCTTCACCATTTCTCAACCTTCCAATTTTCGATCCCTCCATCCTCCAAACGATCGAAGAATTAATTAGCCACTTATAATTAATAAAAACTTAATCTATTTTCAAAAAACAAAATAGAAAAGGAAGACATTCTTTTCGTTCCTAAATGAGTAATATAATACTTTTTGGCTGCTCAAAGAAAATATCAACTTTTTAATCTTTTCTTTTCGGGATATTACTTTAACAATTTTAACTTTAGATTTTCTTGATCCTTTAATTGATGGGTCCCTCTACCAAATAGACAAAACAAACACTTATTTATAATAAAATTAACCATTTTGTAATGGAGCGAAACAAGACTTTTTTTTTTAAGAAGAGAGAGGGAGAGAGTATTTCTTAACATAAACCCTAATTATAGGTGTGTAAGTAACCTCCCTATACAGTACACACAGGTATATATGCATTTGAATTAAAGAAGTAATTTCACCATTGATGACACTTGGTATATTAAATATTTATCGTTCATTGATTATGCAGTACTTTGTTTAAGAGATTAACGCCTTTGATAACTTCAGTCAAACAAAATTCATTAAAAACTTCACTAGCATTACTTTCACCATTAAAACTCAACAAAACAAGCAACTGATTCAGAGTCCTTGCACTATATAAACCATACCCCTCACCCCCAAATTTTCCTCACATTCACCTATAAGTCTTCACTGGAAAGCAATAACTTCCAACTATCTATCTATCTAAGCTCTCCAAAAAAACTATTTCCAAACCAACCATGGCTCGATCTAGCGCGTTATATTCAGCTGTCCTAATCGTTGCATTTGTCTCGATCTTCCTTTCACAAACCTTTGCAATATTATTCGATAATCCATGTTTTGGTGCTCTAGGAGGTGTCGCAGGTTGTGGCGAACAAGTCATTGCCTCCTTCTTTAGCTCTCAAGCTCGGTTGCTCGGCCCTCAATGTTGCAAGGGTTATCTCAACATCGATGACAATTGTTGGACTAAGGCTTTTCCTTTCAATCCTCTCTTCCCTCCAGTTCTTAAGAATTATTGCATTTCGATCCAACATCCATCATCGTATGATTTATCTCCACCACCACCAGTGGTATATACCACTCCCTAATTGATTGGCAAGTGATGATGGAAATCAGTGACAATAATGATGGTCAGATGTTCTTGAACCATGCAAGGAAAGAAAAAAAGAAAGAAAAAGTTTGGTGGGAGTTTTTACTCTTTTAGTATGCTAAGTTTCAGTCTTGTCAGTGATTAGGGTTTGAGGTTTCATTTTTGGTTAATTAGTAAGTGAAAGTTTATTGTTAGGGGTATATGATCTTATCTTTGCTTCTTGATTTTGAGTTTAGGATGAATAAGAACTGGTTTGTGTTTTCTCTTTCTCATTATCTGAGATTGGTGTTTTCTATCGATTATCCGAAAAAGAAAACATATACACAGAATTCACACAATTGTCGACCAATTTTCGATTAAGGATAGAAAAAGTGGCCTCTAAATTTCAAGCACCATCAGAATTATTCATTTCCAAACTAGCTAATGCATATCAAATGCAATTTTTTTTTGGCATTGTTAGCAAACAAAATTGAGAAAAACAAGTTTTCCTTATAATTCACTCCCTCCATTCCATACAAAGTGCTAGTCTCCTTTTGACTATTTTCATAACTATGATTCCGTTTGTTTCAGGAAAATTTTCAGAAAATGATTTCTGAAAAATAGCTTCTAGAAAATAAAAAGTCTTTATTTTCATGCGTTTGATAAATCTTTTAAAAATATGCCGAAAAACATTTTCGGATGTTTGGCAAACACATTAAAAATGTTACAGAAAACGTACCATGTATACATACAAAAAATTATACTCCTACTCTCTCCGTCTGAAATTAGTGTCCCTTAGTAACTCCCAATTGATCACTAGTGGTGTCAAATTAATAGGGTCCATCTACTTTTCGATATCACAAATAAGAATGACATAATTTTTAATTGACTTGAAAAAATATTTCAAAAAAAAAAAAAAGAAACAATTGTTGTAGGACGTCGTCCTAAAATGAAATAATGAACAATACTTATTTCAGGACGGACGGAGTATTTAATCGAGTAGTGCAAATATGATATTAGACTTCAATTCTAGCATCAAATAAGAAATTCTATGATCTCAAACATTATACTAGAAGTTCTAAGTCCTCTTCACCCAAATATTTTATTATGTGTAATACTATGATTAGAAATTAAAGTATTAAGAAAATAATTTAAAATTTTAAATCAACTAACTAAAGACTTTCAAACAAGATATAAATAACTGGTTCACTCTATCTTAGTATTTCAAATAAATGATATAGCACATCCAAATGTACAAAGGTAGTATTAGGAGAAAATTGGAATGAATAAATTTTAGAAAACGACTTACGGAAATGGAGTCCATAAGTCATTTTCCTAAAAAGAAAGCTTCATTTTCCATTGCCTCATAAAACATTTTACATTGACAATATTTTCTAAATATTACTAAACACCGAAAAATGAGGAAGATGTTTTCCGGAAATATTTTCTGTAAACAAACGGAGCCTATGTTTTATGTATATTTCTTGACAGAAGATGTCTTTACAACACACATACAGCTAAAAAATGTACTACTAACATTTAAAAAAAAACATGATTAGCTTCATAGCAGCTAATTAATTTCCATAAAGAGTAAATATACACATGCTCAATACTCCATCCACCCCGGATAAATGTTCCTACTTTCTATTTTGGGATGTCTCAACTAATGTTTCTAAAGACTTTTGATCTACCTATTCTCTACCATTTTTCCTAATATACCCTTAAAACTTCATTTAATATAACACATCCCAAACAAACTCAATTATTTAAAGTAATTGAACTCAATTAATGTTCATGGGTATTATGGTCAGAACACATTTTACAGCACATCATTAATTATGTTTCTTAATTTCTGTGTTTTATCCACTAGAAACATTGCACATCATTAATTATGTTTCTTAATTCCTGTGTTTTATCCACTAGGAACATTTATCCGGGACGGAGGGAGTACCATATAATAAATCAAGGACTCGGGTCAGGGGTGTGCACGGGCCCTAAGCCCGCGGAGATTGACAATGCCCAGTATAGGCCCATCAAGCAACTGACATTATTTTTTAAAGCCCAGTACAGGGCATTAGGTGGACGGGCTTTGGGCAGGCACCGGCCAATTTCAATTTTCAACAAGTGGTGAACTTCATTTTTTGCAAATTTTGAGTCTTTGACAAACAAAGTATTCAACTACCTCAAAAGTTAAACTTCATTTTCAGCAAGTGTTACAGCGCATGCTGAGCAAAGAAGAGTAGAGATTGAGAAAGAGAAGTTGGAGAAAGCAACTTTGGCAGCTGCCTCGTGATTTTTCGGACGAGCGCAATACATTTTGTTGCTGGCATACACAGGGGGTGGGGGAGGGAGTTGGTCAATGCATACACAGGGGATCTATGATAAGTTTTTTTATTTGACAGTTGATAAGTTGGGGTGTAATATTAAATTTTTTGGTAAGGGGATTACCGTTTTTGCTTGTGTTATAGTTTAGGGAATGTAATGTTATTGGGTTGCTATTGGAGCTTGAGCAGCTCCTAGCCAAAAAGGGCTTTCCAAAGTAGCTTACTGCTGCTGAATGTATAAACTGCTCTTCATTTTTACATGTGGTTTGATGGTGAGAATTTTGGCTCTCTCTCAATTCGTCATTTTGTGAATTTGGATTGTTTTTGAATTTGAAAAAAGTTTGCTCCCGAATTGGGGTTTAGCATGTCTATACACTGTTGAAAGACACAAAAACAAAACAAGAAAAAAGACTATATATATATATATATATATATATATATATATATTAAAACGAGACCACATGCTTTCATCTCAACTTAGGCCCAGTACTGTGTATTAGCCCGTGGGTACGAGCTTTGGGGCCGGGTATCGACGAGCTCGAGGAATTGATGGGTCGATTTGCTCACCCCAAATGCGGGAGATAAATCTGAGGAGAAAAATAGTAATAATATAATGATTATTATTATTATTATTATTTAAAGAAAGTGGAAATGAAAAACGAAAACTCATGATTATCTAAATAAAATTTTATTCTAAAATATCAGAAAGAAATTATTTCATTTCTAGGGTGGGTTGAAACATTTCTCGTTTTAAGCCCAATTCAAGAAACAAAAAATATATATGTTTCTCAGAAAAGTGAAACATTTCTATGCAAAACAAACACGGAAGCCCAAGTTTAATGAGGTCCCCCTATCAAACTTTGCCCACAACATTTTCCATCTTAAACCTCTTCTATTCCTCTGCTTATGCAAGTCAACAAAAAAAATAAAAATAAAAAAAAAATCTTCACCAGGGCTGGCCCAAGGTAAGGGCGGGCTGGGCACCGGCCCTGGGCCCAAGCTTAGAAGGGCCTCAAAATTGTTTGGACTATTATAGTATTAGTATATAGAGTGAATTACGGGCCGGTCCCTTTTTAAACATTTGTAATCGTTCCAGTCCGGTCATTTTTTTTTAAAAACCAGAAAAAAGTATTTTTGGGGCGAAAAGACGATTATGCCATTAATGAAAGAAAAACACGCGCGCATCAGTAACCCAAGGCATCGCGATGAGTAATCAAGGCATCGCGATGAGCAACACAGGCATCGCGATGAGTAACCAAGGCATCGCGATGAGCAACCAAGGCATCACGATGAGCAACACAGGCATCGCGATGAGCAACCAAGGCATCGCGATAAGCAACCAAGGCACCGTTTGAATTTCAACTGCTGGAGGGGACTTGATTTTTCAAGGCATCGCGATGAGCAACACAGGCATCGCGATGAGCAACCAAGACATCGCGATGAGTAACCAAGGCATCGCGATGAGCAACCAAGGCATTGCTCAGCATACTGCGATTGGTGAATTAAAACTCAAATCATTGATTAAAGTCTCAAAATCAGTCTAAGAACATCTCACTCTGTTTTTGGACAGCACACTGTCAAAATCGATTTGGATCTCGAAAATAGTATTTTTTTGGTAGAAAAATTGTGCACAAATATAATACTAAGTTAGGATAACAATATGTGATTGATTTTTAACAAATTCGAAGTTTAAAATATAGATTAAAGTGGCCAAAACAGCCCAAGAACAAGGAAAAACGGGATGAACTCAAAAAATTCGAATTTGATCAAATTGTGATCAAATTCGTGTTCTAGGCATGAAAATTGATCCCCAAACATGAGGGAAGACTATATTAACAACATGAAATCATTTACAAGTTTTCAGTTTCTTTGATGTAACTAAATGTTTTTTATGTTTGTGTGTGTGTGTATTTTTTTAACGAATCTCTAAAATAAAATATTGTTCATGTTGCATAGGGACATTTTAGGAAAGAAATTATCAAAATGCCTTTTTCCGGTTAAGAAAAAAAAGGGTGGACTTTAGGGGTTAAACTTTTTAAAAAGGGTACCGGGCAGCAATTTACTGTAGTATATACTCCATTCCAGACAAAAAGTTCACTATACTATTTTTAGATGTTCCATATAAAGAGTCCACTTTAAAAAAAAATATGCCTATAATATCCATAAACCTTTCAACTTTACCCTCCACATATGTAACAAACATCTTGATTATACTTAAACAGTTTTGTAATTATAACTAACTCTAATACTAGATATATACCTTAATTATTAGACTTTTCAAACGTGGACTCTTTGGGTAGAACGAAGGGAGTATATAGGTGAAACAAAAATACTCCATTACTACCCTGTCTACCCAAACCAGCAAAGTGCAAACCCAAAGGCCAAAGAGTATTCTGTGTAGTTTTTTTTTTTTTTTAAAGGCAGAATTCTAGAAAGAAAAAAAAGACGGAACGCTGGAAGAAGTCCTGGACGGCGCGCCACTTTGTTAACACTAGAAACGATCATCTTCAGTCTCTTTGACTTCCAAGTTCCAATTCCAAATTTGAGTCTCGAATCTCGATCCATCTTTACCTCTAAAATCCTTTGTAGACTTCATTCAATTAAACATTCTAACTAATTTCAAGCTGGCTTACTCGCAAAAACTTGAAGATTAACGGTAGATCTTGCCAAAAATCTTGGCGAATTCAACTCAATAACTCATCAAGATCGAAGAAAAATCTTGGCAATCCATTGTAAATCTATGGTTCATTGGTTCTAATTTTGAATCTTTGGCAATTATCGTAAAACTACTTGCAAGAGTTTTTATTTTATTTATTTTTTGGGATTTTCGATTTTTATTATGTGATTTTGCCGCTTTGAATTTGATTTCTTGCAATTTTCGATTTTAGGTCTGAAAGTGGCTTTAAATTTTAATTGTGAATGGTGATATTTTAGAATTTAGACTTTAGAGAAGGAGAGTACTTCGTCATATTAAAGTTGTAAAGGTGAGTTTGTGTGTGTGAGTTATGACTGTGTGTGCGTGCGTGTTGTTCTTGTTTTTACATTTTTTTTGTGTGTTTGAAAATTAAAAGTGATCTTGACTTTGATAATTATATAAGGGTTTTCTTGAGTATGTTATGACTTAAGCCACTTTTGTATGAATATTAAACTAGTTTTACACCCGTGCGTTAAACGCACGGGCCAAATACTATCCTATTTCACGGAAAGATAATATTTTATGCAAATACTATCCTAGTTCGTGCTTATTTTCATTGACTCCATCATAGGAAACATATATACTCAATGGTCCAAAATAAGTATCCCCTTTTCCTTTTAGGATGTCCCAACAAAATAGAAACAAAATAGAAAAAAAGTAGGAGGAAGAAGAAAGACTAACCTCAACATCCACCAGAAGCAGCTCAAAAGATAGAGGAATCTTCATATCATTCCCAGGTTTAACTTCCCACTTTCGTGCTAATCTTACCTTAATCAACCAATCTGATCTTCCTTTTTTAATGTCTTTCAATAGAGTAAAAGTCATTTTATGTTCTTTGGTGGGAATAATGCAAAGTATATGAAAAAGATTGGAATAGGATGAAAAAGAAACAGATTTTGAAGAAAAACCGTATTATAAACTGGATAAATAAACCTGTTGATATTCCCATTTACTAAATTGGGGAATCCGAAAATAATCTTACTATTTGACATTAAATAATTTCAGATTTCAGGATGACTGTCTAGATTCCACGGTGTATTTTCTAGGAAATTGCTGGAAAATGTATTAAATGTAGTTGCCATAAATGTTCCTATCCAAAAATAGTCTTTCTCATTTATTTGTTTGATAAAGGCAATATTATAAACATTTATTTATTTTTTAGTGTGCAGATACAAGATACAAGGGAAAGACGACAGGACTGAAATAAGATTTTTGCCGGATATAAAAGTCATTTTATGTTCTTTGGTGGGAATAATGCAAAGTATATGAAAAAGATTGGAATAGGATGAAAAAGAAACAGATTTTGAAGAAAAACCGTATTATAAACTGGATAAATAAACATGTTGATATTCTCATTTACTAAATTAGGGAATCCGAAAATAATCTTACTATTTGACATTAAATAATTTCGATTTCGGGATGACTGTCTAGATTCCACGGTGTATTTTCTAGGAAATTGCTGGAAAATGTATTAAATGTAGTTGTCATAAATGTTCCTATCCAAAAGTAGTCTTTCTCATTTATTTGTTTGATAAAGGCAATATTATAAATATTTATTTATTTTTAGTGTGCAGATACAAGATACAAGGAAAGACGACATGACCGAAATAAGATTTTTGCCGGATATAAAATAATATGTATTTTTATTTTATTTATGTATAATGTTTGTAATAATTTTTTATTTTTCCATTACTATTTGACATTAAATAGTTTCGATTTCAGGATGACTATCTATATTCCAATGGGTATTTTTAGGAAATTGTTGAAATATGTATTAAATGTATTTGTCATAAATGTTGTCATAATCCGGTATTGTTTGATAAGCCCAATTATTACTTAAGCATTGATATAGGTGAGAAAGAAATTAAATCTTTAATGAAGATAATAAGGAGTAACTTTAAATTTACGTTTCTAAATATAGATTTTCGCTTTGGCGCCAAATTACCGCTTTAGTAAGTGTGCCAAAATCACTTGTGTCATTATATATATATAGATAGATATAGATATATATATAGATTCATGGAAGGATTGTTGGGCTAACATCGTTTTTAAGCGATGCAAACATCACTTTAACCATTTAGAGCTCGTTTAGTTGTGCGTTTTAACAAAAGTATAGGGATAAAACACGTTTATTTGTAAAAATTGTGTTTTAATCCGACGAAAAAATACGTTTTAAAACGCTAAAATTCACAAATTTTTCCCAAACGCAGGTTTTAAAACGCCGCTAAGAAAAAAATAGCTTTTTGAATTAATATTTCAAACGCATTTATAAGAAAAAAATTACGTTTTATAAAACGCTTCATTTTAAAAATATTGCACCAAAGCGGCTCTTAATTGTTAAACATCATTCCACCGATTTTTCTTTTAACTTTTGCTTCAAATATTGATGAGTCTTGTCAATTAAACATCATCTATATTTTTCAATTAAATTATAATTTAGTAAAACAAAAAGAAAAATAAAATTAAAAGAATAAATTAAGTAAAAGTAATGTTGAAAACAACTACTCATTCGTTGTTTTATCCGTTGACTTTCCTCATTATCGTATATCAATATCTTCGCACCAAAACTATTTGTGATACCACGAATCAAGATTAAGGCAAAAAAAAAAAAAAAACCTTTGCTGCAACAGTTCCTTGGCAACAATACATATTTAATATCCTTTTAGATTTATAATATAGATAATTGCTATGTAATAACATTGTTTTAGGTAAGAAGGAATAGCGTGTAAATAGCACACCACTATGCGAAAAGGTTCCCTTCCGACCTTCTTGAAGTTTTAGAAAGCCATATATAGGTACACAAACCTGCTCTACGTCAAGTAATACAATTTTTGCTCAAAACACAACAAAAAAAAAAAAAAAGTAGTTAAATCACTTTCAAGAAAAAGATCGTGCTGTTTTGGTTCAAGTTTAGCAATCCAAAATCTCTCAATGATGGAGGTCTATGTACACGAAAGGATCAGACTCCTCAAGAGCTACACCTTCGAATTGTACAAATCGAAGTCAATGCATTGCTGTGTAGCATGATGGCAGTTTCAGCTAATCTGATTCTCAAAGAAATGAAGAGTTTTTAAAAGTTGAATTGGTTTGGTTTTGTATAGAACTTATCATAAGTGGGTTCTTCTATTAAAGATTATCATTAATTCGACTCCAATTTAAATACAAATTTGATATTTTCAAGGCGAGTTTGTGAGCATTATTTATGTTCGGTGTTTTTTAAGTAATATAAAAATATGTAAATTATTTCTTCTTCCAATGCATGACCGGATGAAAAATTAAATGAATAAGACTTTCTATTTTAAGCATGAGGTTTTTGGCGGGAAATTACCTGTTTTAGTAAGTGTGTCAAAATCACTTGTGTTATTATATATATATATAGATTTGATAATTAAATTATAAGGCCCCTTTTTTAAACTTTGTCATGGGCCTATAAAGTGTTAGAAATGGTCTGCCTTCCTCGTTTCAATGGCGTTCAATAGAGAGAAACCCACCTTGCCCCAGGCATGTCTCTTACCTTTATCTCCTTTGTTAACATACGAGAACTCCAGGTTTCTCTCTCTCTCTCTCTCTCTCTCTCTCTCTCTCTCTCTCTCATGCTTCACCCCTTTGTTTTTCCCTCTCGACTTGTGCTTTAATGTCAGAGCCCTAGTTCAAAATAGAGGCTTCACCATCGACCATCACTGAGCAATAATTAATATAAACATCGAACGCAAACTCCAAATCAATTGAACCCATTCAAGTGTAGAGCTTGATTGATTTATTCACAATCAATTCACAACACTGGATTTGCCAAATGGTTGTTCTTCTTTGCCGAAAAATTCTTAGAAATTAGTAATGGCTTCAAGCATGAAACAATTAATTAAATGGGTGTTGGGTTGTTAAGTTTGGTTGCTTATCAGATTTTGATTTCAAGCTTTGTTGGTTTCTTGTTCCATCATGTATGAGATTTCAACTGTTAGATAAGAAAATGGGGAAAATTATATGAAAAATAATTTTAATGAGGTAGCTAGTTAGAAATAACTTCATTGGATTATTATTCTACGTCTTTTAAGTTGGATATATATAATATATCGTGGATTTGTAATATGTTAATCTTTTCGAAAAAGAATTTAATTTTATGAACGAAAATAAAAATGTTTATCAAACATGATATGATTCTGTTTCTTTTTCATTACACAAATAAAAACAGAAACAAAATGAAACAGAAACAAAGTGAAACAAAAACATGTGAAATAAAATAAAGAAACAGAAATGTAATCACACTACCTAAATTTCTCATTTATCTTAACATCTTGGCATACTCATCATCACATTTTCCATGGAAATATTTAACAAAATAAAGGAAAATGTAGCATCTTTCTTTTCTCTAGCTCCCAATATCCAGGAATATTTTGCCAAAAAAAAACTCTCGGATTGATCTACTTCCTTCGTCCAAAAGTGAGTTTCCCCTACGTACTGACTTCACATGAGTTTCAAGAAAATAATTGATTTTATATACATTTCGAGAGGCACTTAGTTGAGTGAAGGAGTTGGGTCATAGCCACGGTATCATTGAATCAGATTCGAAGGCTCTGCAACGCTAGATCTTAGTAATTTGGTGCTATTATTTCAACGTGTCAGAGTTTTTCTTTGTCAGAATCCGTATTTTCCAGTGGTGTTCGTAAAGAGGCAAGCAAACGGGGTCGGGCACTCCTTGACCTTGCATGTAGCTCTTACTAAGCCTTGTTCTACTTTTTTGTTTCGCTTTTGATTTTATCAAGCTTCTTTTGTTAGAAGATCGTACTAATTAATTAATACATTTTTAATTTATGGTTTGGTTTCAAAAGAAAAAGTGCTTGTTAAATCAATATGACTTATTTCATTTTCTATCACAACTAAAATGGGTAGTATAGATAATTAATTTAAAAAATCTTTTGAAAAAAGAAAATGAGTCTCTTTTTGAGTGAAATGAAATAGGGGAATCTTATTCGGAGAAATTAACTTCAACCAAAATTTACTTTCCTTAAGATATGTAAAGAAACATAAATGCTGACAGTTACAAAAGTAATCCGTTATTAAAAATATTAGTATTGCAACAATTAATATACTCCATCCGTTCCAGGTAAAGAGTCCACTTTCTATTTTTAAAAGTCAACACGTGACCAAATCAAATCAAAATTTCACATACTTTACTTATGTTTTAGGAAATATAATTCCATTAATTATAAACTACATTAAGAATACTATGGATTACAACTTTTATAATTTTGTAAAAGCAAATAAATTTATGTAAATAATCGGTCAAACTTTAATTAAGTTGACTCAAAAAAGTCAAAAAGTGGACTCTTTGGTTGGAACGGAGGGAGTATCTCATAAATTTCTAAATAAATGTTTGAAACTCTTTCTGTCTATAAATTTCCTCCCTATCCTATGTCATAAAAATCGAAAGTTCAAATCTACCTTTAACATAACCCATCGTTCATACAAAAGCAAGCACAATCTTTTTCTTGGATATGGCTAGAGAATCAATCAACAAAATTCCAATTTTGCTAATGTTTGCGTGCATGGCCTCATCGGCCATGTCCTTGCGAACCCTAGCGCCACCACCGCCACCACGACCACATTACCCTCCAACATTGGCAGAGGAAGTTAGTCAATGTTGGGAACCACTTGAAAGAGAGGAAAAATGTGTGAGTGGAATTTATGCGGCACTCGTTTTAGGGGTTCCGAAAGGAATTCTCAGTCGCCCTTGTTGCAAGGGCATTGCCAAGGTTAGTGATGATTGTTGGTCTAAGATGTTTCCTTTGTCACCGAAAGTTCCTAGAATGATCAAGTCTTCGTGCAACATCACCCCAGTACTGGCTGCAGCTCCAAAATGAAGAACAAAGGAGTTGAAGAAACGCGCTTCCCTTTTTTATTTCTTAGAGTTGGTCATTGTAGTTTTGTAGTGCTTAGTTTTGAGGTTTAATTAGATGCCTTTATTTTTTCAATAACATGATTATTGTTCTTGATATCAAGTTTTTAAAATGTTACTTTTCATCTAATTTGGTTTTGTTGAAGAATGAATGCTTCTTATCCTTTTAATTAAGGGCATCCTCTTCTCTCCCACAGTATATTATAACTTGCGTACTGAAACAGTAGAGGTGTAAATGCTTCGGCTAGAATAGCAAATCGAACCACCTCCCAACGTTTCTAATTTTTTTTTTTTTTCAAACCAAACCAAATGGTTTTGCAGTTCAAATAAAAATTTGTCCCCTACTGTTTCAGTAAGTTACAATATATTGTGGGAGAGGAGAAGATAAGAAGCATTCATTCTAATACATCTTTATAAATAGACATGTCAATTTGTACCCTACTGTTTCAGTAAGATCCATAATAGGGTGGGGGTGTACAAATTTAATAATATTTTATTACAATACAAAGTTTAGAAATTATTATTGTCTCATACGCGTTTTCATACTTTGAAAACGTTTAAGTACATACTCATTTGTAATGCTCCTAAGCAAATTTTTTTCAATAAAACATACTCCCACATTTAAAAAAAAAAATTAAATAATCATCTTGTTTAACTGAGCACACACGAGTTTAAGAAAAATTAATTGACTATATTATAAATATTGATATAATATAGAGGAATTTCCTTTGAAGGCCTTTAGAATGCATGTGACATAATTAAAATAAGAAGAAAAAGTAAAAATAAAGTTGGTAAAAGTTTTATTCTAACAAGAAAAGGTTTAAAAACAGGATAATTTTTTAGAATGGACCAAAAAGGAAAAGAAAACAGTTCTTGAATGGACCAAAAAGTAAAGATAAAGTTGGTAAAAGTATTATTGTTATTGTTATTGTTATTGTTATTATTGTTGTTATTGTTATTGTTATTGTTATTATTATTGTTATTATTGTTATTATTATTGTTATTGTTATTGTTATTGTTATTATTACTATTATTGTTACTGTTGTTGTTATTATTATTGTTATTATTATTGCTATTATTTTTGTTATAATTATTGTTATTATTTTTGTTGTTGTTGTTATTATTATTATTATTATTATTATTATTATTATTATAATAGTTTGGTTTGGTTCGGTTTGACCCCTAAAACCACAAATCGATCCGAACCGAACCGACCAGTTTATAAAATTTTTAAATCATGACTGAACCACCTTAGTGTAAAACTAAACCAAATGGGTCGGTTTGATTTGGTTCGGTTTCGTGGTTCGGCGGTTCAAATTTACACCCCTAATTGCATTAACCAATTCTGTTAGAGGCAAAAGAAAGTGGAAATGAAAAACGAAAACTCATGGTTATCTAATAAAATTTTATTCTAAAATACTATCAGAAAGAAAGAAAAGAAAATAACATTAGACCATTCAATTCCCAAACTCCACAATTGCAGGAACCTTTGTCGTCTCTCAGTCTTGGAATCATATTGTTCTTTTCTTTTTTTTTTGGTAAAATCTTAGAAATACCGTCTTATGAGTATTTTCTGTAAGACGAATTTTCTTGACATGATCCACCATATGTTAGTGGACTGAGGTGTAAAATTAAGATTCGTAAGACGGTCTCACAGGAGACCTATTTAAAAAATATAAAAATTTCTTATGGTTGGATGTGCATGCAAAAGTGCTTCAATTTACGGTTCCAATAGGGATTTATTCATATGATCATTTTCATACATTTCGATACTGGACATTGATCAAAGGAAACTAATTATAAACTTTATAAGAAATTCTCTATATAAGTATAGCTGCAATTGTAAGATGTTTTTCTCTCAATCAAATCCAGTTTTTTAGTTTTGTTTTTTCCGTTTTTGGCGTGTAATACTGATGACGGAAAAGAATTCATGCTTTTCAATTTATGCCACTTTCTATTTTCCTAATCTACAATTCCTAAACTGAGTAGTTTAAAATTTATGCAACTTAATTAAAAAAAACATTATAAATACTCTAGGAAAAATAGAATGATATTGAGAAATTCTATAAGAACATGGTAATAAAAAAATTAAGCATAAACCAGTTATGATGAAAATAATGCCCTGCTTCATTCCTTTGGTTAAATAGGTCAATAGTTGACTTGGTGAATAAGAGTTTTAATCCACTAGTTGCGAATTCGAATCTCACGAGGACCTAAGGGTGTTAGGGAGGGTGGGGACACTCAATCTAGCCTATCATCGTTTCTAATAAAAAATATTAATAATAAGAAATAATGGTCCCAAACATAGTTATCAAAACGGGATACGTACCATGTATCGAAATTTTATCTATATGATACGTATTGAGATACGCATCGCGTATCATAAGATACTTTATATATATATATATATATATATATAACGACTATTAAACAATAATTAATAAAAATATATTATCCAATGATTAAGGTTAAACTTCATATAAGTGTCTTCATATTTTGAAAGCTTGATATTAACCCAAAAAAAATCAGGAGAAAAAGAAAATAGATCAGAACATAAAATATACACAATTAAGTAAATTTTTAAGCTTAAAAAACTATCAAATTCATACTTTTTTGAAAAAAATAAATAAATTTCAAGATGTAGTAATTTCTTCCTTCAATTTTGTCTTCACTCTTTAGCATATATGGACTCTATTATTAATTTATTACTATCAACAAGGGTTTTCTTATAATGGAGGATTAGGAAATTGGATAATGGACTAATTAGATTTGGATTTTAAAAGGGAGGTGATAAGAATTGGTGATTTTCGTATCGTAGTGTACGATACGTATCGCGTATCATACGATACACTAAGCGTATCGTACGATACAAAGCCCATTACGATACGATCATGCGATACATATCGAAATAGGTAATTTTTGTATCGTATCGTACAATACGTATCGCGTAACGTACGATACTAACAACTATGTTCTCAAACTTATCTGAAAAATAATCTAGACCTAGTTGACTAGTTGAGGTCTCAAATTAAATTGCCAAAAATAATGTAATGGCCAGTTTCATAATTGATTACAATATTTATACCCTTGTCCGTTTTAAAGAACTCCATGGAAAATTTATTGCCAAAGTTTAAATAGCATTGGCATCCTATAAAACAAGATTTGGAAAGAAAAGGAAGAGAAACAGAAAACAGATTCAAAAATGTTTGGAGGTTGGGCAACATACTCAAGCGCCATTATCGTAATATGTATTTCGATCTTGGTTGCACCCAGCGTGGCATTTTTGGGAGCAGGGTCGTTATTACTAGACAATCCATGCTTTCAGTCTCTGCGTGGTGTCACGGATTGTGCTGAGCAAATTTCATCATCGTATTTCAGTTCTCAGGCTCGATTGCTAGGCCCCGAGTGTTGCAGTATATATTTGCAAATTGATGAGATGTGTTGGCCTAAGGTTTTTCCTATTAATCCTTTGTTCCCTCCCGTACTTAAGAACTATTGCTATTCTCTCCAAAACAGATATCCATCTAATTCCTATGGATATATTCCCCCTCCACCCGTCGTATATTATACTCCATGATCATTGCTTCTCTCTCTCTTTTTTTTTTCTTCATCGTGATATGGTGTTTGAGGAATCGTTGGAATAAACGAGATGGTGAATGGGAATATTGGATGGTCATCTATTGTGAAGGATGGTAAGAATTGGAGATAGATTAAATATGGATCGGGACAAAATTATTTTATAAAACAAATATACAAGAAAAGGGTTGTTTCAAGATCAGTTTTGGGTGAAATTCCTGTAGGAGTTAGGGTTTCTATTTCTTGATCGTTAGGGAGGTGAGGTTCCCATTTTAGGAATAATAGTATATGATCATCTTCTTGCTTTAAAATTTTGAGTTCTGGCTTTTGAGTATGAATACAAGACTTCTAATTAACACTTTTCTTTTTCTCTCTCTGTCCTACACATAAAAACATGCGCTTATGCACACACAACAACTTGAAAGAAAAGAATGGCAAGGCTAAGTCCTTAAGTGTGACCTAGTGGTAGAGTTGTATTAAACTTATATAGTTCTCGGTTTAAATAAATGCATAACAATTGTTGAAACGTAAATATAATGATTCTGTATCACTCTTCCCTTGTACAAATTCTCGTTAATTAAGCTTGGGCCAACTTAATTTTGTGTCAACTCCAGGCCCTTAAGTATTAGGCTCAAAATAGCCAACATAAGATCAGTGATAAGTTTTCAAACCCAATCAACTACATGATAATAGAAAACGCAGGCCAAACCAATCAAACTAATACTGTGTGTATCTTAATATTAAGCCCAATATTGAGGGCAGCTAATCTGCATAGTGGTGTAACTAGTGTAAGTAGCCACAAGGCCCGGCCGTAAACTATGGTTCTTGAAACAATAGAAAATTGTTGGCTGGTCTATTTTAGAAAGTTTTTATTCTTTTCAATCTAATTTTTTTTTTAATCGCTAAAATACACTTTTATAAAATTATTTTTAAAATGCCACGTAATAACATGTACAGTAGCTTCTTCCTAAAATTTCTCCGGTGAATTTTCTTTTCTTCCTAAAATTTTTCCGGCCAATTTTCCAGATAACTTCTTCCTAATATTTTCTCCGGTGAATCTTCCTTTATTCATAAAATTTCTCCGGTAAATCGTACAGATAACTTATTCCTAATATTTCTCCGGTGAATCTTTCTTTCTTCATAAAATTTCTCTGGTGAATCTCTCTTCCTAAAATTTCTCCGTTGAATCTCTGTTTCCATTCCAATAGCTAGTAGCAAAGAAAATTGATTTTTGTGGATAGCCTCTGTTTCCATTCCAATAAAACACTAATGAATCTTACTTACTAAAATTTCTCCGGTAAATCTTTCTTTGATTTTTGTGGATAGCCTATGTTTTCATTCCAATAGAACAATCTTACTTACTAAAATTTCTCCGTTAAATCTTTCTTTGGGAATGATGAAATTAGTTAGGCATCGCAACTGGTCATCGAGTCCTAAAATTTCTCTAGTGAATCTTACTTACTAAAATTTCTACGATAAATCTTCCTTTGGCTGCATTGCAATAATAAAATTAGGCGTTTTGCTGCATCACGATGATGAAATTAGGCATCGAGATGATGGAATTAGACATCGCGATGATAAAATTAGGCATCAAGATGATCAAATTAGACGTCGCGATGATGAAATTAGGCATCACAATTGGGCATTAGGCATCGTGATGATAAAATTAGGCATCGCAATTGGGCATTGCAATGATGAAATTAAGTATCGCGATAATGAAATTTCTCCAATAAATCTTTCATTAATTGCATAAGTGCCTTTTTTCCGATTTTCAATAAAATATGATAGATTGAAACAATTATAAATGTAAAAAAAAAACCGACATGTAATTCACCTACTAAAACAATGACAGACTACCCAACGAAAAGTTGTCCTTACCGTTCCAAATTAGTTTTTCCCCACAAGTAAAGGTGACATATGGGCGGGCTGATTGACAGTATAGGAGACGATCATATAGGCTGCAGTTTTAAATGTGTGGGTAAGTGAATGTTTAATTAATAAGATTAACATAAATAAATGAGCTTGGGCGTTCATGGGCGGTCATTTATCAATTAACACAAAATTATCAAATCAGTGAGTGCATTAATTTGCAAATGAAAGAATCAAACTCTAACTTGTGCTATTAAACATAAAAAGGAATGAGCGTATAACTCTTCATGACATGCACAAAAATTTATTATAATTTCAATATGGTTCTCGAAAATTAGTGGGCAAAAATTGTTTCGTGCATTATAGTTCATTACTAAATAAATACTTCATCCGTTTCACCCAAAAAGTTTATATTTAAAAAATTTAATTATTAAGGGATATATTAATATCATTGAAGTTGATTGTAATTATAAAAATACTTAAGTGCAACCAAAATAATTACAACCCAAATAGAGGGTAAAGATAAATAATTATGAAAATTATAAGCATAATTTTTTAAAAAGTGAACTATTTAATTGAAAAGTTTCAACCAAAAAGGGAGGGAATATGTATTAATACTCACTTATGTGTAGACAGTCTGAATGTATAATTAAGTACAAGCAATAATTACCTCCCCTACCCACAAGTGACGAGACTCTGTGATTGCATGATGGTACCATGGTAAGTATAGAGTAATGGTATGAGTATTTAAAGGGTATTAAATTTTTTATATTAAATAATGTGTCAGTTGATGTGATACATTAATTATAATTTTTAATTTTATTTTTTGTTCCACATCAGTTGTTACATCAACTGATATATCATTTGGTACAAAAAAAAATTTAATATTCTTTAGGTACCCACAGTATTACTCGTAAGTTTAACTTTATGTGTAAGATCAATCTTTTGCTTTCACTGCCATCTTTATTTGGGCTACCGTGACTCTACGTATTACCTATTCTAAATTCAAATAATGACTCAGAGCACAAGGAGCCGTGTCCCAATTCTATATATATATATAGTCGGCATATGATCCTAATATTAGTCGATGAAAGAACTCGATTGTGTATAGATTAGAAATAGAATAATAGCCAAATAAAAAGAGTACTTCATCCATTCCATACCCAAAAAGTCAATCTTTAAAAAGTCTAATAATTTAAAAATATATATAAATTATAATATTTGATCATAATTATAAAAATACATAAATATAATTAGTATGTTTATACCGCATGTAACGAGTAAAATTTTAAATTTATGAAAATTATAAATATAATTTTTAAAAGTAGAATTTTTATATGAAATATTTAAAAATAAAATAGTGAACACTTTGGAGAAAAATTATTATCCATATGTCTAAGAGTTGAAAATGTTAATTTTTTTGAAATTTAAATATAAGGTGGGGGTCTTAGGGTGGGATTGAACAACAGCAAAAACAAAAGAGTTAGGTGCAACAAAACAAATTGCTATCAACCTAATCACATGAAAAAGAAGCCCATTAATACCTTCTTCAAGAGACCAAATTGTCTTTCCTAATGTTTTTGAGTGGAAACACAGAAAGGGACAATGAATTGATTGGGTGAGGGGATAAAATATTAGGTGAAGGAATAAGACTTGTCAATCACTTAAACTCATTATGTATCTGGTTAATTAAGGAATGATATCTTGAGAAGGTTTGTGGAAGATGAAGAAAGCATCTTTGACCTTTTTGTGATGAAGACTTGTGAGCAAGTTCAAAGTATAAAATGAATAAAAATGGTACAAAAGTGACATTACAAACATACACAAACACTTGTGCTCAGACAAATTGTAAAAAGATGAGGAAGTAATGCAATCAAAAGGCTGAAAGGAAAATTAAAAGAGTAAGCCTGCAGCAAGGCATATTCTATTAGTATTTGAAAAGATGATAGGCTAGACGTTATGGTTCGTATCGGTCTCATTTCTACCATATACGAACCTATAATTACATGGTGCGACAAAAGACACTTAAGGGCAAAAAAAGAAATATTCTGGTTACAGAATGTAACTGTTGATTAGCGGCATAATATGTCACTATATATATATATATATATATATATATATATATATATGGTACTACTAACCAATCAATAGATGTTAATAAAGATTTTCTAACCAAACTCTTATCACATTTTTTGTACCCTTAACATTATTATATAGTCAAACATTAAGGCCTCGATTGGTACACAAAAATATAATTAATTTCGTGGAATCAAATACTAGTAAAGAGATTTTATAGAAATAGATGGGAAGATGACTCCTAAAAAGTGTTTAATAGCATAACGAATGTGATTACTAATGTAGTACAAATTTCTATTATATTGTTTGGCAAGAAACAAAATAATTAGGAAAGTAAAGATAAAATTGAGCCAACTGATAACATTACCCCAATGTAGACAAGTACCTATTAATAACTTTTTATGATAAAAATTAGATATTAACGTTATTATTGTTCCACAAAATAACAAATTCTTCATTCTCTTTCAATTTTGGTAAAATTTTTAAATTATTCAACTTCAATAAAGCAAGAAAATTTTATTAAATTAAAAAAACTAATGTTATAATGAAATTAGTTCAAATAAAAATAGTTTAAACATTTGAAACAATTCAAGAAAAGTACGTGTAATAACTTATTTAAAATAATTAATATTTTATTTTCCTTTATAATTTCAAGTACATCAATCAACCACTCTTCTTTTTCATCATCTCCGATTGTAAAAATTAACACAACAATAGAAAAACCTTATGGAGAGGCGAAGAACAACGATGACGAGGATGGGTAAAAATGAACGGTCGTAAAATAGTTGAAGCCAAATAAATTATACTCCCTCTGTTCCACCCAAAGAGTCCACGTTTAAAAAGTCTAATTATTAGGACATATATTAGTGTCATTGAATTTGGTCAGAATTACAAAAATACTCAAGCACAACCAAGATGATTACAACACAAGTGGAGTGTAAAGATGAAAGATTATGAAAAATTGTAAACATAATTGTTTGAAAGTTGACTCTTTAAGTGTAATATTCTAAAATAGTATAGTGAACTCTTTGCTTGGAACGGAGGGAGTAAATATAAAGCAAATACTTAACATAATAGAAGGATATTATTGTCTTTTTACATGAATTCCAACTATTAGGAATCCAAATACCAACTCCTCCATAATGATTGTGATTCCTTAAATTTTTGTAAACAATTTTAAAATTTTAGTAATTCATTCCTATTTTAAATATAATTCTTGTACTACCAAATATTATTAATTAATTTTATTAAATTAATTTTACAAAATTAATTTTATTAACGTGTACCAATCGAGCCTAAAGAATTAGGTTTTGGGGTGGTTCTCTTATGGGTAGAATTTCAACTGTTCTCTTGAAATCAAGATAAGGTTGATTAATTGATGTGATATGCTTGAATTTTTGGCAACTAGAAAATAAACCAGGGGACCCAATTTTCTGTTACAAACATTACCAGAAAATAATTAAGCATGTACACCCATGTGCACAGTGCCTATGAGGCCCAAAATTTTGCAATAAGATATCATATTAGATCAATCTCTGCAACTAACTTTTTTTATGAGGTTGACCTAAGTGGATGAGGTTTGATAATTTAAGCAAAAGTTTTTTATTTTAAGATTTTGTGTGTGCAAAAAATTAAACTTTTTTAGGAGAGGTATCTCCTTTTAGTGACCAGTAATATTTTGACAATTAGTCTTGAACATTTGGGGCAAAGATACTTTGAGAAAAAAAAAAAACAACGACTACTAACTTTAGTAACATATTTGTAATACAATAAGGGCAATGGTACATCTACCTAAAAAGTATTAAAAATATTGTACCTAATGACATGGCACCAAAATTCGATATTAAATTTTGGTTAAAATTTTAAATTAAACATTTGCCACCTTATAGTACAGAGGATCTGGCAAAAAATTTGCTTGAAATACAATATTGGATTTGGGTGACATGTCATTAGGTGCAATATTTTTAGTATTCTTTAAGTGGTTCTAGCATTTCTCATACAATAAACTAGTTATAGAGCCCGTGCAATGCACAGGTGCAATTTAACTTTTGTGTTTAATTGATACATTTTAGAAATATTTTTAAATTTTTTTATCATTATTGAATATAGAAGTTTGTTGACTTAATGTCTGACAAAAGTTAAGTGTTGTCAATATATTGATAATCGTTTATTATAATATTTTCGTTTTAAAATAAGTATTTTTTATTGGTGGTCAATACATGTATTTTTGTTTCTATACATTTTTAATTTTTTAAGTATCCTTTAATGATATCATTTTATTGGGTTTCTTTATCTTTTTTTTTTATCTTGCACTTAGTAAAGATATTTTTAGACAAATATTTGAAAATTTTACAAAATTAAAAATAAAATATTTACTTTGGGACATATTGAAGAAACGTAACATTTTTCTGAACAAATGAGAATTGTTTAAGAATTGAATATAATTATATTTTTTGAAATAACTTTTGGAGATTATTCAATGATTAGAAAATGTTTAGTTGGATACTATATTTACATATTTTTTATACACTATCAGTTTGAAAAAGAAATTTACATAAATATATAAAAAAACATAAGCATCAATTTTGAATAAATAATTTAAAATTTTGTTAATATGGATCACATATTATATACATTATTTTAAGACGTCATAAATAAGAATAGGAGACCCAATTTGACATGGAGAGAGTATCATTTATAAAAATAAAAATTAATTGGTTTATATTATAAAATAATTTATAGAATAATATAATATATTTTTAAAATCTTTACATATAATATAATTGGTTGAGTTGGTTTAAGGTGTATAATTATATTTAAAAAGGTATGAGTTCAAATCTCATTGACAACATTATTTTATTTCCTAAAGTTCTTCTCCTATTAATATTACAGTTGGGTAAGGTGGCACACTTAGAGGCATCCTCACTAACTTTATATATATATATATATATATATATATATATATATATATATATATATATCACTTAGAGACATCCTCACCAACTTTATATATATATATATATATATATATAGATTTTGATGGATCAATTTGATCCAACTCAATGAGAGTATTTTTGTAATATTCAAGAAAATAAAAAAAAATTATCTAATGTATTCTTTATTGAAAATTATATCATTTCCCATGAACAATAAATATGTAAGGGTGAAAATTATCTTTTTCAGTTGATTTATAGAGCAATAAATAATATTTTTTTATGAAATTTATGAACTAATAAATATTTTCGAGTTGGATCAAATTGATTTATTTAGCAGTACTCTATGTAATAAAAGCAATGTTGGAGATGGTGCAATATGGTTTTCCGAAAAATCGTTATTCCATAAACAATTAAGAAGTCAGCACTGGGGCTGGCTAGATCACATTGAATTGGCCCTTTTCCGTACTTGGCATTTTCGGTTGACTGAATGTGTACATAGAAGAAGTATTTCTAACTAGGACTAGTCGTATTTCCTACTCAAAATGATGATGGATGAGGCATGGAAGTAGGGTATTCGGGTATTCAATGTAATGCCGTATTTTGAAAAATCAATGAAGTGCATTAATAAGAACACGATCTGAAGAATCAAGTTCATTAATTTTAAAGGATCTATACTCAAAAATGGGAATCCAAATTAAATTCGACTGACTGACTGATAATATTATTTCAAAATTGATATGGAAAGTAGTCCCCTCACAAACATAAGGTTGGTGAATATTGGTTGAGTCACATGCAAATGCTATTTAAGGTTGGCAATAAGGATGTTCACTTTCTAGATTTTTATATATTTTTCCCTTTTTGAGAAAATGATTTGGGTGCAACGCGAGGACTTTTCAAGGGCCACTCATCTCAATCGAATATTAGGCAAAACAAGGTCACTGTACTTTGGAGAAGGTTGTAATTCGGCTAATGATTGTTTGAAAATGTTATTTGGGTCACTGTACGTCAGTTATCTTGTAAGAGAGCCCTCCAGCACGTTAATTTTAAATGAAAATTTTATTTTATCCCTATCTTTATTAAGGGAGATGAGGATGAAGACAGAGGTAAAATAGAAATTTCATTTAAAATTAAGGTGCTGGTGGGCTCGCTTGCAAGATAAAAAAGATACCAAATAACATTTTCAAACAATCAGTGACCAAATTACAACCTTTCGCAAAGTATAATAACCCGATTATATGTTTTGTCCCAAATATTACTCTCGTTTAAGAATGCTAAAATACAAAATTCGGATAAAATTCGGTGCATTATCAGGAAAGAGTGAGAGGGAACCAAAAAGGGGAAAAAGTTTAAAACGTAGCGACACTTGCAAGACTTTTTATTTTTTGGGTACATATCAGACAGCTGATCCATACACAAGCCCTAATAAAAGCCCAGTGGGTCCCCTATCCCTTCAAACCCTCACCAGTACTTATCTTTTCCCCATTTGCTCAGCAACCTCTTTTTAGTACACTTTCCTGAAGCAAAGCATAAATTTGGCCCACTCCCAACAAACTTTCCCATTATTCTATTTCTTTCTTGAAAACGTTCCAAATCCAAACACCCAAATCTTGGATAGTTTCCAACACTAACATTAAACATGGAGTGTTAACTACGTATAAGAATAACAATAGTTTTTATGTTGAGTTGCATTTAAAAAAATTTAAGGACACCCGACCCGAATCACCATGTCATTTGATGGATCTGGTGGCCAATACAATTGTACTAAAAATTTTACTGAATCACAAGATTTTTGTATAAAAATATATTTAAGTGTTTAAAATTAAGTAATGTTTAGAACGTTCATATCTCACTTTATTACGTAATACTGTAATATAAATAATTAAAATGAAAAATTGGAACAAAATATTTGAATTTGTAGTATTTTGGATAAGAAATTCACCAATCTCATTTTGTAGTTGTATATATTAGAAACAAAGTCAATGGTATTAAGAAGTGGTACACCCGGGGAAGGGGAAGGGGGGGGGGGTTGCAAGTAAGTATTTTTCTATTATTTGTAGCTCACAGAAAAACTAGTTCTCAGGGTGGGTGCAAGTAATTATTTTCCTACTCGGTATTATTTATTTATAGTCCACAAAACAAATGTATTTTAGAGTGGTGCACTGGGTAGGGGGGTGCAAGTAAGTATTTTTATATTATTTGTAGACCACAAAACAAATGTATTTTTAAGTGGTATACTTGGGTGGGTGCAGGTAAGTATTTTCACACACTGTTTTATTTATAGCCTACAAAAAAATAAAAAAAATTCAAGTGGTACACCAGGCCAGGGAGAGGGGGGTGCAAGTAAGTATTTTTATATTATTATTTGTAGCTCACAAAACAAATGTATTTTCAAGTGGTACACTTGGGTGGGTGCAAGTAAGTATTTTCCTATTGTATTAGTATAATTATTTATAGCCCCCAAAACAAATCTTATACCCATTTCTCTATTCCTTTTTGACCCTTCCCTTTCTCTCTCTCACACCTCGTCTCGTAGCCCCCATTGGACCCAATGGCTTCACCCTCTCCATTTGCAGACATGTAGCCCAAGATTTTGACATTTGGTTGAAAATTTCAAGATGGGGGATTCTTTGTTTTTGCAAATGGGTTTGTGTTTTTGGGTAAGTTTGTTTAGTTTGAGCTGCATTTGTGTGAATTCAAGAGGTGTAGGAGTAGGAGAGAATACAACTATTCAAGGGAGTGTGTTTATTGATGGGAAGAGTGCCATAGGAAGAATAGATACTGATTTCATTTGTGCTACCTTGGATTGGTGGCCACCTGAGAAGTGTGATTATGGGACTTGCAGCTGGGACCATGCTTCTCTCCTCAATTTGGTATGCATTTCGATCTTCTCTCCACATTTTCTTGAATGCTGCGTTTTTTCTGTGTGTTGATGGGAAAATTTGAAGTGAAATGGTTTCTTGGCTGCAAGCCTGCAATCGGCATAAGATTTTTTAGATTCATATTTATGCAGCTGGTTTGAACCTCTCTGTTCCTTTCCTCTTTTTTTTTTTTTTTTTTTGGTTTTGGTTTGGTTGGCAAAGTGATTCGTTCCGCCGATTGCATGTACCTCAACTTAATCCCCTCTTCGGGACAAGTCAAGGACACAACCTCCACGCTTGACCTATGCATTTGAAAATTACATGTTATGTGCTTGCCACTAACCCAATTGGCTATCAGTACAAAGGGAAAGGATACTAATTTTGTGTGTGTGTGTGTGTGTGTGTCTGTCGTAATGCTAAATTTTTGGTACCATCAACCATGTCTTACCAGTTCATTAACGCTTTTTTCTTTTGTTTGTTGTTATTACAATATTACTATTTTTTTTTTTTTTTGGGGGCTCTTGGGATGAATTTTATATTTACATCTCTTTTTGTTTGCTTAATTTCATGTTATTGGTGTATTCATTTAAGCCTTTTTAATTGTTATCTGATGAGAAAGAAATTTTGGTTGGTTTTCGTTTTTGTGCAGGATCTTAACAACAATATTTTCTTAAATGCCATTAAAGGTATTACTATCAGAAACTTTTTGAATAACTGCATTTCCATACTATCATTTAATTTAATGCTAATTTTTTGGAGTTTGAAAAGATTGATTTTTCGATGTGATAATGCAGCTTTTTCACCATTGAAGATTAGATTAGGAGGATCATTACAAGATAAGGTCATCTATGAAACCGAAGATCATCGTTTGCCCTGTATTCCTTTTGCTAAAAACACCTCCGAGTTGTTTAGTTTCACTCAGGGTTGCCTACCCTTGTCCAGATGGGATGAATTAAACAGCTTCTTCCATAAATCTGGGTAACAACAATTCTCCCTGATAGCCTCTCCATTTTACATAGGCGCTAAACGTAGCTACCCTCCCCTCCCCCGCCATCCCAAAAAAAATTACTAACTTGCCCTCGTCTTCTAATGTGTATGTTTTTACATATTTTGTGTTAAATATATATATATATATATATATATATTGCTGTATTATTGTGTTATACCGTACATTCTTACGAAAAAATATATATTTGGCCATGCACCTGAACCAGGCGCATGTCCAACAAATATTTTTTTTTGAAAATTTGCACCTTACCCTCCTGAATTTGTTAATTTCGTTAAATTTTTTATTTTGATATAGGGCAAATTTCTATTAAGATTAAAAATTTAACGAAATTAACAAATTCAAGGGGGTATATTGCAATTTTTACAAATTCAGGGTGTAAAAATGCAACAATTGAAAAAAAAATTTGGACATGTGGCAGACGCATATATATATATATATATATATATTTTTTTAAAAATATATATTATAACAGACGAGGCCAAGTTAGTAATTTTGCTGCGGGGATTGGGAGGCCTGCGTTTAGCACCTCTTATTTTAACATTGAATTTCATACTTTCAAGTCCAACAACTTAATCCAGTGATTATATACAGGGCTATGATTATATTTGGATTGAATGCTCTCAATGGAAGGACTTTTCTGCCCGATGGTTCTGCTGTTGGGGCTTGGGATACCACAAATGCTGAATCTCTTATACGTTATACAGTAAAGAAGAATTACACCATACATGGTTGGGAGCTAGGTAAATCCATTTCCCAGTCTCTCCTACATGCTTACTTATACATGATTTTTAAGAAGATAGACACACACATACACACTTGTAGGGGTAGGATCAGTTTACCCCTAATATTTAACAAGGATGCATTTACAGCTATTTAATGAACCAAGCCAGCTCAAGGTCGGATAGGGCTCAGCTCATCTAAGGCTCGACTTGGCTCAACTTGTGTTGGGTTCCAGTGGAGCTCGAATTGATTTTAGGCTCAAGGAATAAAGAACCGGAGCTGAGGGCGGCTCAAAAAGCTCGGTTATCACAAATGTTAAACAATTTATGTACTCCTTCAATCCCAAAATGAGTGTCAACATTCGTTCATGTCATCATGAACAAAAATGGACACTCATTTTGGAATGAACGGAGTATATTTTATATGACTTTTCATGTATTTTTTGACTTGCGCACGAGTTGAGCTCGAGCTCAACTCATTTATAGCTCATTCATGATGTTATCTAGTCAATCTCGAACGTATGTTCCTTGGCTCAAGTGAAGCCCTAACTCGGCTTGAGCTCGAGCTCAACTAGGAATACAAGAGTGGTGCTCGAACAAGGTTCCTTGGCCTAAGCAAAACTCGAGCTTGGCTCTAGCTCGATTAAAAATAGAAGAGTGCAGCTTAAACTCTCTCAGCTCGGCTCCAGATGCATTTTTCCATCTCAGTAATGGATTGTAAGAGCTTCATTTTTGTCACGATTGTGAAGGTCTATGACTATTTTGCGAGCACCTTGCTAACACAGTATGAGATTGTATTGTGACTTTTGCAATCGTATATGGTTTAATCTATTCGCTTGTTGCAGGAAATGAGTTAAGCGGAAGTGGAGTTGGAGTAAGAGTGGCAGCAGCTCAATATGCTTCTGACACACACTCCCTTCAAAACATAGTTCAAAATATTTACCAGGGCATCCAAACAAAGCCACAAATAATAGCACCCGGAGGATTCTTTGATGCGAATTGGATGAAAGAGTTCATCGACAAGACACCCAAATCATTAGATGTGGTCACTCATCACATATACAATCTCGGCCCAGGTATTATATTGCCAATTTTTTTATAAAAAAAACTCAACATATTTAATTTCCAAAAGATATACCGAGTTTAATTGATTTTGTTTGCAGGAGTTGATCAGCACCTAGTTGAAAAGATTCTTGACCCATCTTATCTTGATGGTGAGGCCGATACGTTTAGGCAACTCCAGAACATCCTCAAGACTTCAACGTCTTCAGCCACTGCGTGGGTTGGTGAGGCTGGTGGCGCTTACAATAGTGGCCACAATCTTGTTACAAACGCGTTTGTGTTTAGTTTCTGGTAATCAAGCTATAGTTTCTAGTTGCTAGTACTATTAGTACTCGTTAGGTACACAACAATCGCAATTCCTTTCCATGCCATTTGAACTGTCATGGAATATGGAATGGAAAGACCATATTGCGTACTGAATGAGCACTTAGTCTATTATTTTTGTTGATTGGTATATTACAGAGTGGTAAAATTATTTTATGATCAATAGGTACTTGGATCAGCTAGGCATGTCAGCGGCTTATGATACGAAGACTTACTGCAGACAAACATTGATAGGAGGAAACTATGGTTTGCTCAACACTACTACATTTGTACCAAATCCAGATTACTACAGGTTATTACTATGACTAAACAATTTAATTCGATTACACTTAGTAATTGACTTATGTGCTAAACAATGAACTTACTTGCAGTGCTCTTCTTTGGCACAAACTAATGGGGAGAAACGTTCTGTCAACAAACTTCATGGGGACAAAGAAAATTCGCGCTTATGCTCATTGCGCAAAGCAATCTGTAAGTCTGCTACAAACTCAAAGACACGTAAAAACAAAAAAATGCTACCACGGTATATAATCTTATTAGACTCTTTGTATATTGCAGAAGGGAATAACGCTACTATTAATCAATCTTGACAATAGCACCACGGTTGAGGTAAAAATTGGCTATAATAGTACTTGGAGGCTACATCGCAGACACAGGTCTCATCATCACCATAGAAGAAAGAATATTCGATTACCTCAAGGTAACAATACAAGTGAAACAACGAGAGAGGAATACCATTTGACAGCAAAGGATGGGAATCTACATAGCCAAACTATGTTGCTTAATGGGAATGCGTTAACTGTTAATTCTTCTGGTCACATACCTCCATTAGAGCCTGTAAATGTGATTTCTTCAGAGCCGATAATTGTTGCTCCGTATTCTATTGTATTTGCCCACATCCCAAATCTTATTCTCTATGCTTGCCCTTAGGTAGGAATACGTGGATCCGAAAATCGGTTCCATTTTGATGATTGTTCAATAAAAGATAATATAAAAATCATACAGCATTTCTTTTCTATCAACAAGTCTATGGTTGAATTCTCATTCTTTTTCTTATCCACCCTATTTTCTCTAAGAATCGGGAAACTTAAAGCAATAAAAAGGCAAGTGCTTTATTTCACTTAAACACAAAGATTCCTGTAGTGACAATGGAGTGCTAATACCATTATACTAAATATAATTAAACGGAAAAGACAGTATAGAACATGAAGTACTTGAATAGAATGGCCAAACTTAAAGAGGTATTCATTACAAACTACTGAACAATTCCGATCTTTTATTATATAATGTGAAATGTACAAAAGTTGTTTGAGTTGAGTTTTTGAATATCATAGAAACATTACTCTGGGTTGACAACTGAAACCCTAATAATAAACAAACTAGAAGACTTGTACACCACCTAAATATGTTGTAAACCTATAACTATACATAACACTACATACAACTAACATGATGCTGGTTAGTGGGAAGAAGTCACCTTTTACTCAAAATTGTTGACAATGATAAAAGTTAGTAGTACTAGTGAATGAAGTCTCCTTTGGTCTTTTGCTGTTTCATTCAGCATAACAAATAGAAGCCTCAGTCGATCTTTGAAAAGGTTTGAGGCTTACTGCTTGCAAAGGCTAACCATACCATTGTACCAGTAAGATAGAAGAAGATTGATGGTGCAAATAGTGAGAGCTACAAGATATGAATAGGTAAGAAGTTAGTAAGAAAACTTTCAAGTGTTAGCAACAAGGAATGGGGCTGTGAGGCGAGAACTGTGATAACTTACGCTCCATGAATGTGTTGAGTCAAGTAGATAACCAGTGAGAGCAACGCCTACAATTCCAGGAACTGCTCCAACAGTGTTGGTAATTCCCTGGGCAAACAAATACACAAGAATAAACAATCTCACGACAGTGTTGGTAATTCCCTGGGCAAACAAATACAAAAGAATAAACAATCTCACAACAGTGTTGGAATATTCTTCAGTCTGATCACACATGCACACATAGTCAATATGAACGTACCAAAAGTATGCTAGCATATTTAGGTGAAATATCTTGATGAGTACAGTAAAGTCCTGTGGACAAACAAATGACAAGATTAATGGCCTGCAGAAGGTGGGAGTGAAACTGTACGAGGCATTTCTTGAAATTATGTAAGCACAAAAAGTAGTTTAGGTCAGTACCGGACAAGGCAAAGCTTGAGAGTGCTAAACCACCAGTGAGAATTGCCACAACCTCCCATGGTGGCAATCCCATGTCGACAGAAGAAAGAGCCATACAAGCTGCAGGAGACAAAAATGCAATTGTTTGGCATATCTTCCGCACCTACATGTTCAAAAGTAAATTATATTATGAACTTCAATTATGAATTAAGACAAACACACACAATATAAATGTGTATGCAGGCATTAGAGCTCTATTTACCACAGTGGTTTCAACTCCATTAGCTATTAAGTTGTCTGCAAGTTGCGCCGCTATGCTGGTCACAAAAACTGAAGCAAGTGGAGGAAGAACAGAAACCTGAAAAAGAATAACATTATGTATGCCTGAATTTCCAGTTAAACAATTATATGTTTTCATATCCACGAAAATCAACAGATATATCTCCAACCATTAACTATCAAGTTAACCAAGTAGAATTACAAAACCATCATCCAGTAATCCTTCAGGTACAATGAGTTCATTACACATTATAATTATTATAGACATACCCATGCAGCTTCTGTCAAATTAAGGTTCAGCTCCTCACTGCACATGAACAAAGATGAAACTTCAATAAACTTGCAAAGTAGCAGAAGAGTAAGATGAAAAGATTTAAGAAACAAACATCTACAAAGTATGAAAACGAAGGGTGTCTGTGCATGCTGCAGGCACAAATGAAGAGTATTCTGTGTAACCATTTTCAAGAAAAAATCCCAGTAGGTAACAAAGATTTGAGTATATATTATAAACATGCACCAGTTTGTTGGATTTGAAAAGGCCATGTTTCGGGATATAAAATTAGGTGCAAACCCAGCAGGCATAACTTAATTGTTGTCTTTGTTGACTCGTAACCCAATGTTGATTCATTAGTGTAAAACGAAAAACCAATAGCCAATGCTTTATTTAGAAAGAATGATGCAAGGGATCCCAACTTATGTGGCAATACATGTCATTGGTTAAACATCACATCACATCACTTAACCGTGGGATCAAAGACTAACTAATCACATCCATTGCCACGTAGGGTGGGATTCTAGCATTGTTCATGAAGGAAAGTTCATGCCATATAAGTCAGATAATTCACAAATTGAAAGATAATCAGTCATAAGTGTGTACCTGAAATAAGTTGGAAGCCAAGACAAACAATTATAGTGACCCCAGCTTCCACAAAAATGAGCATATGTCATTGCCCATACAGCTTTACTTTCGAAAAAAGACTTCCATGGTACCTATAGATGACAAATTAGTTAGAAACCAGATCTTCTCAAAATTTGGTACTGGTTGCGCAAGACCACAAAAAACCGACATCAGCATTATAACCGCTATTCAACATGTCTAAGAAAAATCAGCCAACAGGCATTGAAAATTACTTTGATTGATAATCAAATCGGGTGCAACCAAAATCATTTATACCCACAAGTTAAAAGCCAAAATTGGTTCACCTACAGTACGTATCTTTACTAGCATCCTCTTAAACCATATTACCAGTTTTCAATTTCTAACAATAGCATAACCTAAAACAAACAGAAACTTTGGGAAGTAGACATGGTCATGTCCTAAGAGAAAGGACAGAAAATAACGAGGTACAGAAAGAAATTTGCAACCATACCTTCTCGGAGCCACCCAACTCTTCCAAAGCAGACTCCCATGGTTTTCTTGTGGGAATAGATTGAGACCCTGTATGGAAGAAAGGAAAATCAATATGAAATGATATTTAACATATGAATTGAAAAGCTTCTTAATTTCTAATTAAAACTCCTACTAGTCAAAATATTTTGAATCGCAAATTAAAGGGCACAACATTCTCAAGTCATTTTTCTGCGTGATATCTAATCTAACCAAATCTAACCATAATAACTGGAAAATGTTCTTGGTCACAAATGACCGTTTATACAAGTAGTCAATCGGCTGTGTTACAACAGAAACAGGTTTAAACAAAATTACAAGAAAAATGCACTTACTTGGTACGGATGAAGCATCAACTGGAGGTTGTTCTTCGGTAACAAACTGAAACCCCAAAAACCTTCAATGATAAAGGTAAAAGTCATGCTTCAATCAAATTCCATGTAGCTACTTATTCCTCTGCTAATTTTCAGATCGAAAAATATCTTTTAATGGTGAGGGTTGTGAAGTACAAAGATGTGATGGTCGAACCAAGGAAAATATCTCCACCGTCATAAAAATAAATTAAAAATTAAATCCTATTATAACTTTAAAAGACTTCAAGCAAATTAGCTTTAATAAGAATGAGCTCAATTCCATGATTTTCAATTAGAAAAATTGGGTTACGCATAAACCGAACAGTTGGAAGGGCATACTCTGTGATCAAGAAGTTGCTACTAACATAAGTTAAAACCCCAATCAGAAGTGATAAAAAGTCACCAAAATTTATATCCACTCACCATGCTACTCCAATTAAGCCAAACATGTAGAACACAGATTCCCAGCCAAAAGTTTGGATCAAGGGAGGTGCTAAAAGAAGCCTGCAGTTCATCAAAATCTGGATTTAATCAACAATTTCTGATAAGTATACACTTCCCTTCTGCTATATTTAATAATCTCTACACATGCACGCGTTGCTTGCTATTGCAATCACGTTTGATCGTACAAGACTCATTATAGCAAAACCTATATAAAGTATAATGAGAGAGTGACATTTCGCAATATATCTTATGAACTAGTGTAGGCGAGAGCGTACTATTCAGATTAAGAGACACAATGTTCTTTCTGATCATAATTAGAACATAAACATTGTTTAGTACAGAGAATTAACTATAATACCAGTATAAAATATTATGCACCGAACGTACTACAGTGTTAATGAAACAGTGTTAATGAAACATACCCTGTGACACTTCCAACACTTAAACCACCAAAAACAAATGATACAGCACGTGAGCGCTCTTCCAATGGAACTAACCTGCGAATGGGGTTGATCACATATACAAAAAAAAAAAAGGGAAAAAATTGATTAAAAATTGCATAAGCAAAAATAAAGACAGACCTCATAACAGCTTTAATAAAATACAGAAGAAAAAGTACTACATTTAAAGTAAAATCTGGTCAAGGGCATATAAAGGGATAAAAAATTACGATCTTATCTTACGAGAAGGTCAAAATCCAGACATGGACAGGAGTGCTTGAAAAGGTTATTGCACTCAGCATGAAACTTTTAAGTATTTTAAGTTCATGCGAGTACATGAAAACCTCTAAAACCCATTTAAAAGGGTAGTACAATGAAGACCATGTGTCCTAGTTGTATTTGTCATGCCGTGACATGCCAACACTTGAGCTACAGGCCACACACCAGTTATGACTTTTTTTTATTTAGTATAATCACTGAGGCAATCTTCTGCATAAGATTTTCTATTTCTTAGAAGCGGTATGACCAAAGTAGCCAGTAAATTGAGTTGCATCAGTATCCTAAGTTATTAACAAGAATAAATTCAAGTGAAGGATATATACTTGGAATCTGTGAATATCAATGAATCATATCAAGAAGGAACCACATGAGAGAGTTGCCAGATATCAGTTTAGACAGTTAATTGAAAAGGCATGCCTCTAGACTCTTTCAGTGTCAAACATGCCTGGCAATCAGATCAGTGGCTGCTGAGGGTGAAACGCCTTCTCCAATTCCAACCTGCACATGCGCCCGATTAAAATACAGGATGAGGAGACTGCACTATACACATAAAATAATGCAAAAGAAGGATGTTTGCAGAACTTGGATTTCCAAAAAACAACCACATAGGATGCAATGAGACTGGCCAAAATCAAATGGAACAATTGTATGCTAAGGAAATAAAGGCTTGGACAAAGACCAACTTACAAGAACCCTTGAAAAAACTAATCCAGGCATAAACCCAGCAAGAACAGGAACAAGAGCTGTAGCAAAGGACCAGACCAGGACTCCATATTGAAGAACTATTCTGCATCAGAAAGCAGATTATCGGTGAGCATTGTGTGTATTTAACCCAAATTAATGGTACAGTACTTCTACAACATGTGATGTGATTAGATGTTGATTGTCAGGCAGGAGCCACTAACATTGCAAGGGGCAAGTAACCCCTAACTTTGATGAAAATTGGTGATTACTAGTCCTACCACTTCGAAAAAATATATGGGTTGGAAGTGTGATTATAGAAGAAGTTAACACCTTGTTTACGAAAGCCTTTTTCGCTAATGTAAGGTTTTGCCCCCTTGACTATTAATGTTAGATTTTTGAAAGTCTTTATCCTAATATTTCTCCTTCTCCTCTGTAATAGTTATTGACCCTGAACAGATTAAAATTTGGTACATTTCTTCCCCAAAAGATTATAGTCACTAAAGTTTTATATGTTTGATCACATTATGCTCGGTCAAGAAAACCCTAAAAGTGATTTATGTGAATGTTTTTTGTTTGTATGTTGAATTTATTAATAATAGTAATAGCAATGACGTTCCGGATATGACTGACAACATAACATTGATCCCCCCCCCCCACATATACTCCCTTCGTCCCAAAAAGTTAGTCCCACTTTGACTTTTCTTGGTCAACTTGTTGAATTTCGATCAAAGATTTATAAAAATTTACCTATCATTACGAAATTCAAATATTGTTATTGATAGTATTCTTAATATAGTATCAATAATTGAAATGTCATTACCTAGAACATAATAAATGTATGTTAAATAGTGATTTGATATTGTCTTAGGTTGACTTTCCAATATAGAAATGGGACTATATTTTTTGGGACTAAGGGAGTATCATCTATGTTCGGAAATGTAAAATAAGGAAAGATTATAAAGGAAAAGATAGAGAAACATATCCATGAACCTGCTTATTGTGTGTTGGGTGTTCATTTTGACTTATGATTAGATTAGCTCAATCTTTCTTTCAGGGGCACTAACTCTGAGAGTGAGAGCTGCAAGAAAGGAAAAGATGACTAGTACTATTCTTTCCTTTTTGCTTTCTTATTCTATTTCTAGCTCTCAATATCAGATTTGGAGCATAATCTTGCCTATCTTTACCAGTGTGCCCTACTTCAGATGACACTTTCAGGGTACTCTGACTGTCCCCTAGTGGAGTCTTTTGGAGAGTGTCCTCTACCCCAGGCCATTTTTCCACAGGGTAGTGCTGTGTGGCCTTTGGTCATCATAGTCATCGGATGTGTGTATTAATGATACTCAGTTGTCATTGACGTGACACACTCGGACAAACTCGTACATAAATGTAGCAGAAGGATAGATGGTGCGAAAATCACTTTTTTGATTGTCTGACACGTCCTTCACACTTTGGAGAAGTGTAGGAATATTTTTGATTGTTTGAACACGAGAGAGGCAACAATGAGTCGAGAGAGAACTGCGTAGGAGAAGAAAGAACCTGCCAAGTAGCGGGACTGCTTCTCGAAGTCTCGGTCCTAGTTTTGTTTCTTCAACGGCCTATAGTTATGTCTTCTCAGTTCTCACAATTTGTTTCTTCTTTAGGGTTTCTTCTTCACACCTCTTGTTTCTTCTTACCATTCAAAATTTTAATTGCTGATTTTAGGGTTGTTTTGATTGTTGTTTTCTTGTTTTTCTTTTTTCTTTTTCTTCTATGCAACTTCAAGGTCTGATTTGTTGCTAAAATTTTATGGCCATTTAATTAAACCCTAATGATGATCTCTACAAGCCTTTTGTCGGCTTATGTGACTAAAATTGATGACCATAGGGGTCGGGGAAATTTGAAATAGGCTTGCATTTATATATATATATATATGTGTGTGTGTGTGTGTGTGTGTGTGTGTGTGTGTAACGTGTCACCCAACGTGTCGTGTCAAAATTTTTAGAAAATTTCATGTCGCAGTTCTGGCGAGTCGGTGTCAAGGTGTCAGTGTCGGTGTTGGTGCTTCTTAGGCTTTAAGTGATCGGGATTCATTGGAGCACATGCGACTCCTTCACCTCCCAACAGAAAGAACTCCCAAAATTGGCTTCCATCAATTACATAAGCCAACAAATTCAACTACCACCCCACAGATATAATCAAAACAATTTGACGAATAAACATAGAATCACAATATTCTCACAGCTGACCGCTATTAAAGAACACAAAGTTAGTAGTCCAAAGTACTAACCTCCCACCAAATATCTTTGCAAGCCAGCCTCCTGGCAATTGACTCAATGAATATCCCCAAAAGAAAGAAGATTGCACTAATCCAGCCATAGATGAATTCCATCCAAACTGGTGTGACATTGGAATTATAGCAATACTCAAGTTTACCTACCCAATAAAATATCCACACAAGAAAGAAAAAAAAAAAAAACAATGTTAGTCCACTACAAATATAACGAAACTCAGTAACCAAACAACCAATACTGTACAAGTTTCACTCGTAACGAAAGGAATCATCACTATTCAGTTACTTACAGACTTAATCTCATAACTTAATCTTTTATTTGAAAATTAAATTATTTTAGGAAGTAATGCTAGGAAGGGAAAAACATTGAGTACAAAGGCGGTACCGCGTCATTGGTATAACCAACCAATCAAAATGAACCAAATCAATAACCTTGCTAATGTAGAGAGAAAGGTTGCTGATGTGTGATCAGCAACCTTGGTCTCCAAACTAGCCCACAATATTATATCTACTTAAAATTACTACTACTAATCAAATTTGCTTGACACAGCCCTAACACCCACCCCCAAGAGAAAATGAACAAAATTTATTTGAGGATAAAAATTACAACTCAACCCAACCATTGTCCCATTGGGGTCAGCAACATGAAACCTTTTTAGTCATTTTGAGGATAAAAATTGGAATTACAAAAATATATTACCTTATCCATGTTACAAATAACAAATGCCAGAGATGTGGTGCCAATTAGTTTATATCTTGGAGGGAGATTCCTCCATGGCGGCCAATTCAAATCAAAACCCAATTTCTCAGACCCATTTGCATCCTCAAAAGCCGATAACTTGTTATTGTCATTATCCCCAGCTGGGCCCAATTGATCGTCCACCCGAAGCCCAGTGAGAACCCCAGCAGGGACTTTCTCGTTTTCGCCGACATTTTCTCTCTCCTTGATGCTGCATGAAACCTTAAACTCCACTCGCGTTCTCCGTTGTAGCAAATTCAACCGAGTGTTTCCGAATGAAGTGTTGAAAATTGGACAAGATCGGTGCTTTTTGTAGTGGGTAAGACATGATAAGCTACTGCTGTCAGTTCTTAATGTTAATTTTGCCATTGTTCGCTGGTTCTAACAAAGAAAATTGAGGGGGGAGGGGCAAATTTTGATTGTTGGGAGGAGAAAGAAGAAGGAGAAGACTGAAGAAGTTCAGAAAAGAAAGAAAGAGAGGCCATATTCAAGAGGACCTAAGGTCGCCACGAAAGAAGTTGTTTGCGGTCCCGATTGAATTAGGAATTCCCCTCTCGGACGTCTTTTTATTTCGAGATTAATTGATATATTTTAAAAATATTTTTGAAAAATATTATCAAATATAAGTGTTTAAAATGTTTGTCAAAAATTAAGTTTTATCATTATATGCATAATGTTGATAGTTTATTATAGTATTTTTATTTCAGAATAAATATTTTTTATTAGTGTTCAATATATATATTATCTTTTAAGTATTCTTTAATAATATCAAATTGATTTGTTTTTTTCATTTTGCACTAAAAAAAGATACTTTAAACATATATTTGAGAATTTTTACAAATAAAACAAAATATTTACTTTGGAACATATTGAAGAAAGATATGTTTTTTTCCTGAACAAAAGAGAATTGCTTAAGAATTGAATATTATTATATTTCTTAAAATAATTTCTAAAGATCATTCAATGAGTAGAAAAGATTTAGTTGGATACTATATTTACATATTTTTGATACACTGTCAGTGTGAAAAAGAAATTTACACATATAAAAAAAAAGAGCATCAATTTTGAATGAACTAATTTAAAATTTTGCTGATATATTTAGGACATCTTAAATAAAAATATGAGACCCATAATTTGACATTGAAAGAGTAATATTTATATATAAAAAAATTAGCTGGTTTATATTATAAATTAGTTTACAGAATAATTTAATATTTTTTAATATCTCTACATATAATATAATTGATTGAGTTAGTTTAAGGAATATATTCATATTTAAAAAGGTGTGGGTTCAAGTTTTATTAACAACAATATTTTGTTTTGTTTTCCATGCTTTTTCTTACCAATAACTAAAGTTATTTTCCTATTATAATTAAAAGACCTTAGAAGAAGGTATTAGGTATTATCTAATAGTAATACCTATTGTTATACCTATTACTATTAGGTATAATTATTAGCTAATGACCTAAAAATGAAAAGTCACCTCACTTCAAAAGTAAAGCTTACTTTGAGGCTCAAGAATTAAGAAAAATCCAAAGATTGTTGAGGTGTTACAATCTAATACATCCTCACCAACTTTAAATATAAATATATATATATATATAAATTTAGTTAATTAGTTTAACTTAATTATGATTATGTATTAACTTGATTGCTAGAATATAATTAAGGACGTGTCCGGTTGCATTTTGGCCAATAACGTTTGCAAGAACGCTTAAACCCTTTTTCAATGGGAATCAGACCATGACTAGTAATAGATTACACCTTCTAAAGAAATATATTTTTCACATATTGAAATGTAGTTGACATCTTATTTATACATGAGTGTAAGACTACCTTAATTACAATTATGAAGCTAAGGCTAATTACAGTATTACATTGTTAAAGTTAAGGCTAATTACATAGTTATAATAGAGGCTAATTACATGTAATCACAGTGTTGATTGACAACTAATAACAAGTTGATTTATCTCTATCAGGCTCCCGCAAGATGGATGATCGGTAAGTGAGATCGATCTTGGACATAAGCTCATGGAACCGTGTACGGGCAAGAGGTTTAGTGAGTACATCAGCAAGTTGATCGTTCCCGAAAATGTATGACACACGAAGAGTATGACTTTGAACAGCCTCTCGAACGAAGTGGTAGTCGAGACCTAAATGTTTCATTCTGGAGTGGAACTTTGGATTGGCGGCAACGTAAGTGGCACCCATGTTGTCACAATAGATGACCGGTGTGAGAGTGGGAAGACATCTAAGCTCACGAAGTAGATTTTGAAGCCATAGAACTTCAGCCGTGGTAGCTGCAATAGCTCTATATTCGGCTTCGGTGGAAGAGCGAATAAGAGTACGTTGTTTACGCGAACTCCAAGAAATAGGGTTGCAACCCAAATATGCAATGTAACCTGTTGTAGATATATAATCATCCTTATCACCTGCCCAGTCAGCATCGGTGAAGGCATGGAGACTGATGGGCTAGTCACGGCAGAGTAACAGGCCATGAGTAGTAGTACCAGCAAGGTAGCGTAGGAGACGTTTAAGGGCAGTCCAATGCTCTTCGTAGGCTTGTGCATATATTGAGATAATCTGTTGACAGCAAAAGAAACATCAAACCTTGTTAAAGAGAGATATTGGAGGCTTCCCACAAGAGCACGATATTCGGTTGGGTTGGCTAGAGGTGTTCCAGTTTAGGTGGTGAGAAGCGGGTGAGTAGCCATTGGGGTAGAGATGGGTTTGACAGTGGCCAAGTGAGCACGGGTGAGAATATCTTGTATGTATTTGGTTTGACTAAGGAGGAGGGATTAAGGATGAGGTAACACTTCCACACCAAGAAAATAAAAGAGAGTACCAAGGTCTTTAAGCGAGAACCGAGAGGAGAATTGAGATATGAATTTGTTGAGAAGAGTGAAGTTTGAGCCAGTGATGATGATATCATCAACATAGACGAGGAGATAAATAAGAGCATCGTTATGTTTGAGAGTGAATAAGGAGGAGTCGGAGACCGAATTTTTTGAACCCAAGGCTAAGAAGATAGGACTTTAGTTCATTATACCAAGCATGGGGCGCTTGTTTAAGGTCATAGATAGCTTGGCGAAGTTTATAGACGTGAGTGAGATGAGATTGACTTACGAAACCAGGAGGTTGAGCCATAAAAACATCATCTAGAAGAGAACCTTGGAGAAAGGCGTTATTTATGTCAACTTGACGAAGAGGCCAACCATGTGTGAGAGCAAGAGAGAGGACAATACGAACAAAGTTGATTTGACTACGGGGCTGAAGGTTTTGGTGTAGTCAAGGCCGGGACGTTAGTGAAAACCTTTAGCTACAAGTCGAGCCTTGTAGTGTTCGATTGAACCATCCGGTTTGTACTTAGTGCAGAAGACCCACTTACAACCAATCAAATTTTGGGAAGAAGAAACGGGAACAAGATCCCACGTATGGTTTTGTTGCAAGGCATTATATTCAGTGTGCATCGCATCACACCAAAGAGGGGTTTTGAGAGCTTGAATGATGGTAGTGGGTTCGGCATTGTTGGGTATGAGAGACTGATTAGTGTCATTGGTGAGAGAGGAGAGACGGCTGAAAAAAGTGAGAGAGAAGAGCTGTGAAAAAAAAGGATCTTAATGCTTTGATACCATAAAGAAATATATTTTTCACATATTGAAATGTAGTTGACATCCTATTTATACATGAGTGTAAGACTACCTTAATTACAATGCTGAAATTAAGGCTAATTACAGAGTATTACAATGCTGAAGTTAAGGCTAATTACATAGTTATAATAGAGGCTAATTACATGTAATCACAATGTTGATTGACAACTAATAGCAAGTTGATTTATCTCTATCACCTTTTAATTATAGCATTGATGCATTAACGGTATGATAAGAATGTTGATTGAAAAAAAAAAATCCTTAATTCTTTTGGAGAATAAAAGTGAGAGACCCAAGATTCTAATAGTTAATTAACTGGTATGATGAGAATGTTATTTTTTACATACATCGTAGACTATTTCATGCATTTTTAGGGAGATTCTCCAAGAATATGCTGCAAGATTATGGCTGATCAAGGAAAACCTCTTCAGACCCATGACAAAGATCACTAAACTTGAAGGAGAATTATTACATCAATGGTGTGGAAAGGGAGAACGATGATGGAAGTGAAATCTAACTTTTACCCTCCGCTTATGTTGCCAAACAAAAGTTTTAGGCCTAAAACGGTAAAACCACATTCAGACTCGTCAACAATCACCATACAAAGACAAACTAGTCGGAGGTCTTCATATCTCGTTAAATGATCAGTGATTTAGAGTACGAATCATGCATCATTCTCTTCTCATCAATGTTGGTGATCTTGTTGAGGTAATCTCGTTATCTTTTGATTAACATACAATTTTTAGTAATTTGACAACACTCAAGTAAAACATTAAAGGTGTTGTTTGAAAACAAAGTTATAAATTTGATTTATCACATGTCATAAGTTACTCGAACTTGATGACTTTGGCTATGGTATGCAACCCTAAACTAGACAAGTACTCTCTCATTCTCTTGGTTCCTGTTTCAGTATTACCAGCATGGAGAGATCTAGAGCACTAGATGTAGCTGTAACGCCCGCGCCATTTGCACCATTTGCATCATTTGCATTATTTCTATGTTACGCCTTATGTTTTAACATCGTCATTTCATGTGCAAATATCATTCATATGTGCTTGCAATTGAGATTGTTATACACTTTTTAAGTATATGAATGTGTTAGAAGTTTCATTATCATTGCACTTGATTTGGTATGTAATTTGTTTACTTTGGTTTTGAGACATTTCGGAGGCCTTTACTTAGTGTTCTAGCTTCACTTAAGTGTTAGAACCATCATGGAACCTTTGAGCAACATTTTGGGACTTTTTTAGACCACATTTCATGATTTTTGGGTGTACTGGAAGTTGGGCGAGCGCGCATTTGACAGAAAGTCGTTTTGGTGATTCTGGAACCTGAGCGAGCGCCTAGGCGGCCGCGCCTCCTCCAGAATGTTTGCTATGTTTTTCCTGCTTTGTATAATTGACAGTTTCGCCCCTTGACCCAACTTAAACGTACCCAGGCCTTTGACCACCTCATTTTACACCTAAAACACTGAGTAAACACCTCACAAACACCATCTCTTCCATTTCTTTCATCCATGGTGTGAGAGAAAGCTAGTGTGAGATTAGTGTGTGTAAACCTTACCTTCCCTCTCCAACCATAGATTCTTGCATGCAACACCACCATTGGACTGCTTAAGACTTGGGGAATCCATTGCTAAGCTTGGATTGTGAATTCATTGGGTGGATTATCTTGTAGAGGTAAGCTACTATCCCTTGTTCTTCCTCTATTATAAGTTGTTATACATGTTAGACTTGTTAGATGGTGATATATGTTAGAAACCATCAAATTTGAGTATGTTTGACTATGTTGACTTTTCAAATTCGTGGTTGACTTTTTGGTTGTGTTGAAAGACTCATGTTTACATGTTATAAATGTGAAAAATGGTTAGTAGTTGTTAAGTTTACGGTATGATTAATTCGCGTAAACTCGTTCTCACTAGAAACCGAAAATGACTCTAACGAAGTTCGTTAGAATTTCATAATCGATGAGACCACGTGTATGATTTGGGAATTCTTGAATGATTCGTTAGAACTTTGGTTACACCGATTGTGTGTTCGATATTACGTAAATTGTCGTAATTATTGTGAGTTGGTTAATTGTGGTGTGAGATTATTATAACTCACTTGTGACATTCATATTATTGTCAATTGTTGTTGATTGTGGTATACTCCCTACTTTGGAGTATGACCTTTTATATTTAAATGTCGAGTAAACATCTACTTGTGCATTTAGTTAAGTCCATGGCATATTTGTTGGCGGTGTATTGACGCTCGATTATTGCGTGAGCCGGGGCTACGTAATAGTCGAAGGCCAATACATCGGGCCTCGCCCTACCGTTGGCCACGGTAGGGGTATAGCGCCATTTGTTGTATGGAATAAACGCAACCATGGTAAGCTATATCCGTGGTAGATTCTTGGGTTGTAGGGACCGAGATCACCCGTCGACGTGAATACAGAAAATGGTTCACATGTGTTTTGGTTATTGGTTTTCTTGTTCGGGCACGTCAACAACGGCTCTACACTTGGTATATTATTGGTTGGTTGGTTGGAAGTATTGGTTTGGTCGGAGGTGTACCTCGACGCCGTATCCCTTTTAATGTGTTTACTTATAGTTCTTATGTGCTTCCTATATGAACGAATGTTGGTCATGGTTTCCAACCGGTATGGGACGGTTGGCGATCGTCGAGCCTCTCGTGTAGTATAGGGTTGTTTGGTTATGTGCGATACATGTTATTCCTGTTTAATATTGAAATGATATTATAATGACATGAGTACTTGTTATCTTTAATGTCTTGCATCTAGCATGCCATATTGTTGCATTAGTAGCTTATTGAGTTTTCAACTCACCTCGTTTGTTTTCATTTGTTTTCCTTAGATCAAGCGCCGGCGAGGAATCCCTAGTGTTCGAGTTCGGGTCCGTTGGGCGTCATCTTTTGGTAGTGCACCTTGTGCCTAAGTATTTTCTTTTGGTGAGGCCGAGGGTGTACTTGTTACTTAAACAATGTATTTGTTGGGTAGATGTCTCGACTGTTATATGTTATATTCTTTTGTTGTGCCGGCATGGTTGCCGTGCAGTTGTATGTGTATTTGTTAACTTTAATTCCGCTTACTCTGATATGTTTATATATGTACCGAGCAAGTTTGCTCGAGTTTGTTGTTGCTAGCTAAGTGTTGTTTCTCCGGCTTGTTTCGCCGTCGAGGTATAGTATTGTTTAGAAGGTTTTGTTGTTTAAAGAAAACTTGCACGTGCATTACAGGGTTTTCTCATGACGTTGCATTCTTCTAAATGGAATTTTTGAGATGCTATTTTAGTGTTTTCCGCATTGTCTCGCGCTCCGAACGGGATTCACATCGGATCTCGGGTCGGGTCGCGACAGCAGCCAACATTTGATAACTTGTTTTAGTTTTAATTTGGAGTATATATGTTCGAAAATTAGATAAGAGAGTTTTAAGGGTTCGAGTTTGTGTATACACTTGCATTCGTGATTGCATCGTACGTACAATAGTATAAGCATTAGATGTATTAAATTCGGATTTTGTCTGAGGTCCTTACCTTTTAACTAAGATGTTGTTGTATTAGACCGTATGAAAATTTCAAAACCAAAAGTAGATTCTACATTATATTTTCAGAGATTTTGTACCATATCTATCTTAAATGGTGTTTGTTTATTGTCAAGGAGTACTTGTTTCACCAATAAGGTTATTACGGATGCACCCATGTAAACTATCAGTATCCAAGGTGTTGTGTATTCCCGCGCACGCGGAATGAAAGTACACAACAGTGGTATCAAAGCTTCGAGTTGACTTCGTGTATGGTACAATGTTCCTTCAAATCTAATAAAAAATTAGAAATCCTAGTCAATGATTTCTGGGTTAGCCATTCCTTTAACTCTTTAATTTTATCTGTTTTAAAATCTAGTGTTGAGTTTTAGTTGCTTGCTTGCCTGATTTATATCCGCTGTGCATGTTCTATATTTTTTGTTTGGATATTTTGGTGGAATTATTTGATTACTATTTTGTTCCGTGTTGTCTTTAAAGAAAAATGGTTGACTCATCGTCTTAAAATTTGGAACCTTTTAATGGAAAATTGGACTTTTCTATTCGACAACAAAAAATGAAAGGGATTTTAATTAAAGAAAAGGTTTTCAAAGCCGTGACTTTAAATTTCACCGAATCTGATACAGAAGAGATTAGGGCTGAAATGGATGAGTGTGCTTACTCTTCGATTATTTTGAACCTTAGTGATTCTGTTCTTAAGAAGGTTGGTAAACTTGAATCGGCTAGAGAAATGTGTGTTAAGTTAGAAGAACTTTTTTATGAAAAATCTCTTCCTAACAGGTTATATCTCTTGGAAAAATTCTTTAAAGTTAAGCTAAACCTTAATAGAGACATGGATGATAATATTGATATATTCACTAAGTTGGTTCAAAATATTAAACAAATCGGTAATAAACATATCGATGACTATATTTCGATAATACTTTTAAACGAAATTTCTGATTCTTATGCTGACGTTAAATCTGCGATTAAGTATGGTAGAGATGATATCACGTTAGATACGGTGATTAATGGGTTAAAAGCAAAAGAATTAAAGTTGAGAACCACTAGGGGAGGATCGAGTACCGGGGAAGTGAATTTGGTAAGAGGTAGACAACTTCAAATGAACAATGGGCAAAGTAATCAAAGTTAGAACCAAAATATGAATTGTGAAAATAACAAATCAATAAAAACCCACTAGAGCATCTCATCAATAAAAGCCTAATACAAACCCACTAGAAGATCTTACCGAGATGCTCAAGGATTACAATAGGGTGGGGATAACAAAATATCTAAGAATTATGCTACAACTATTCTGTTTCTATGTAACCTATAAAACAACAATTTCAGTACCACAAAGAAAACAAACAATGTCAGTACCACAAAGAAAACAGAGGTACACGGCAAAAGGGAGAAAAACTAACCGACAGAAAAGAGCAACAAGGCCAGCGAAATTAATCATCAATTTGGCGTCACAGGTGATTAACACCTCGGCTACAAGCTCTTCGGCTCAGTCCCCTTTCACAGCCTAGTCTACCGGAGTACTCTCTTGCAACAAACCGCACACCAACCTAAGGAGAAGACCCACCCAAACCACTCGTGTATCAGACCCAGTGTTCTAAAACGCGCCCTAGGCGGCCGTCTAGGCGGTAAGCGCCGGCTGACGGGCGAAAAGTGCAACGGGCAAGAGTACCCGGTCGTCCACAAGTAATATAGTGTGTGAGCACAAGTATCGATCCCACAGAGACAATTTCGGTGTATATTTTCCTAAGTACTAAAATTGTGGATTTAATGACTTTATCTAAACAATCGAATATTTTTTTAACAGAGAAGTAAACTAATTTTAAGCAATTAAAAGTAAGCAAGAAATATTGATTACCAAACACACACAATTAACAGATTTAAATTATCAAGGGTGATAAGGCTAGGATTGTAATTTCACTCCATTTATCCATATGCTCAATTAATCCACTCTCTCTCAATTCCTACAATTTATTAAGGGTAGCCGAGGACACGATTTTAGTTACTACGGGCTCTCGCATCTTATAGCAACCCTAATTTCCCCACCTATCTACGGGCTCTCGCATCTTATAGATAGAGTGTGAAAATTGCAATAAACACAAGTCCTCAAAAATGGCTATCGGGTTTTGTGCTATATTTCTATGCTACAAAATACCAACAACTAAATTGCTAGGTCCGGAATGTAAAGGTAGCTCTCGCGGATCCAAAACACTCCCAAAATCATCTAATTATTGATCAAGTAATTAGAAGCATTAAGTGCACAAAATAGTAACCCTAGCATAAATTATAGTTATTTTGAGAGAGGGAAAAATATTAGAGCATGCTTCAAAATTAGAGATTCATCACAATCCTAACTATAAATATTTAGCTCATAATGCAAGAGAAATCACACACAAATATTCCAAGAAAATATTGCATAATGATATTAAAATAACAGAGTATAAGATACAATACTTCAATGGAGATTTTAGTGAGAATCCCTTGACACTCCTTGACAAAATCTAATGAAAAGATGAAGAAAACCCCAAAAGTGAGCTGCTGTTTTTTTTTTCTTCTTCTTTTTCTGTTCTGTGAGTGCTCTACTTTTCAAACTGATCTCCCTTTTTGAAAGTGATCTCCCACAATTTAGAGTACTCCACAAGCTAAGGAGGGGCAAATTGGACATTTTGGGCTGGCTTTTGGCAATTAGAAATCAAGGAAATAGGGCTGGATTCGGCTGGGCAAGCGGGCCGCCCAACAAGAGAAGACCGCGAACTATCCGCGTAGAAACGGGCCAGGCTGAGAGTGAAAACGGGCATAAGAGCGGAGCGGACTGGGCAGGAGCGGATCCGGATCTGGGGCTCCAGCTTCAAAACACGCGGGTCGCTGTTATGGAGGGCCGGGACACATGGCTGGCGGAGGGAGCGACAACGCATGGGAGGAGTTCTTTCAGCGCTTTGCAGCGCTGCCCCTGGACTTTTGATTATTGCTCCGGTGCCCCTGAGTTCTTCCAAAAGCGAGGCGCAGACCCTATCCTCCCAGGTCTTGTAATTTAGTCCCAAGTCAACCTCCGTTAGCTTCCGTTAGCCTCTTTTCAAGAAAAAATCCCAGTAGGTAACAAAGATTAGAGTATATATTATAAACATGCACCAGTTTGTTGGATTTGAAAAGGCCATGTTTCGGGATATAAAATTAGGTGCAAACCCAGCAGGCATAACTTAATTGTTGTCTTTGTTGACTCGTAACCCAATGTTGATTCATTAGTGTAAAACGAAAAACCAATAGCCAATGCTTTATTTAGAAAGAATGATGCAAGGGATCCCAACTTATGTGGCAATACATATCATTGGTTAAACATCACATCACATCACTTAACCGTGGGATCAAAGACTAACTAATCACATCCATTGCCACGTAGGGTGGGATTCTAGCATTGTTCATGAAGGAAAGTTCATGCCATATAAGTCAGATAATTCACAAATTGAAAGATAATCAGTCATAAGTGTGTACCTGAAATAAGTTGGAAGCCAAGACAAACAATTATAGTGACCCCAGCTTCCACAAAAATGAGCATATGTCATTGCCCATACAGCTTTACTTTCGAAAAAAGACTTCCATGGTACCTATAGATGACAAATTAGTTAGAAACCAGATCTTCTCAAAATTTGGTACTGGTTGCGCAAGACCACAAAAAACCGACATCAGCATTATAACCGCTATTCAACATGTCTAAGAAAAATCAGCCAACAGGCATCGAAAATTACTTTGATTGATAATCAAATCGGGTGCAACCAAAATCATTTATACCCACAAGTTAAAAGCCAAAATTGGTTCACCTACAGTACGTATCTTTACTAGCATCCTCTTAAACCATATTACCAGTTTTCAATTTCTAACAATAGCATAACCTAAAACAAACAGAAACTTTGGGAAGTAGACATGGTCATGTCCTAAGAGAAAGGACAGAAAATAACGAGGTACAGAAAGAAATTTGCAACCATACCTTCTCGGAGCCACCCAACTCTTCCAAAGCAGACTCCCATGGTTTTCTTGTGGGAATAGATTGAGACCCTGTATGGAAGAAAGGAAAATCAATATGAAATGATATTTAACATATGAATTGAAAAGCTTCTTAATTTCTAATTAAAACTCCTACTAGTCAAAATATTTTGAATCGCAAATTAAAGGGCACAACATTCTCAAGTCATTTTTCTGCGTGATATCTAATCTAACCAAATCTAACCATAATAACTGGAACATGTTCTTGGTCACAAATGACCGTTTATACAAGTAGTCAATCGGCTGTGTTACAACAGAAACAGGTTTAAACAAAATTACAAGAAAAATGCACTTACTTGGTACGGATGAAGCATCAACTGGAGGTTGTTCTTTGGTAACAAACTGAAACCCCAAAAACCTTCAATGATAAAGGTAAAAGTCATGCTTCAATCAAATTCCATGTAGCTACTTATTCCTCTTCCTAAAATTTTTCCGGCCAAAAAATTCTCCGGTGAATCTTCTTTTCTTCCTAAAATTTTTCCGATCAATTTTCCAAATAAAATCTTCCTAATATTTTCTCCGGTGAATCTTCCTAAACCGGAATGTTACAATCTGAGAGAGAGAGAGAGAGAGATTCCAATTCGACCAATAGGGGTGATATTCTCTGAACGTGTCACAACAAACAACAATTTCTCTGAACAGTCCAAAAAGTCATCCATCACTCATCGATGAGTTTCCGAAAAGCCATTTTCTGACTTTGAAAATGTAAAGTCACCAGTCGAAATTAAACAGTAATTAATCCTCCACCATATAATTAACAACGTTAACATACCTGAAACACCATTCAATTTCTTCATCCAAAGCATGGCTGAAACTCCCACTACTACTACTCCAGCCAACCAAGAAGTAGTAAGCAATCATGTCCAGGAACTAGCCAAGAACATCGACAAACTGCCAGAAAGGTATGTGCATAAAGAGAGTAATTTTGGAGCGATCGATGCTTCGTGTCCTGTGGTAGAGGTTCCTGTTATTGACTATAGCCTCCTTACATCTTTGACACCTCAAGGAAGAGAAGAACTCGAAAAACTTAAATCAGTTCTCAGCTTATGGGGTTGCTTTCAGGTTTGATTTCTCTCTGTTATTTGCTAACATCCAAAGATCAAAAACTATGATTACAATTTTGATGTCCTGAATTTGCTACTCGAATCGATGTTTTGTGGCCTTGTGAGGATCAGTTCGTTCACGTTTGACTCTGACTTTAAAGCATACTCTGTAGCAAGCAGTTGTGACCATGGCAGAACGTGGTTTTATAGAATACTCTTTATCTTATGCATACACATAATTAGTTTAAAGTTCAATTAATACCATAGTAGAACTTGATCCGCTCGAGATTCAGTGATTGCTCTACTGGCTGGTTAGAGCCTCGCTCTCCCTGCTGTTTATTATCTCGTTGGAGAGTCTTTGGGGGTATAGGGTAGATCTAAAATATCAACAACAAAAAAAGAACTTGATCCGCTCAAATTTCCTATAAAAATTATTTTATAAGTCCATTAAGTTAATCAATCATGTAAATGTGTGCCATGAAGGCTTAATGAATGAAAAATGAACACAAATCTTTCTATATTTACTCAGAATTATGAGATTTTCGTAGAATTTGAGGTGGTTATTATTATTTTCTTTGATGGTTTTCTAAACAATGTTAGATCTTTCATCATTGAACAAGAACCTGCTAACGAGTAGGGAATTCACAGGCAATTAACCATGGAATAGAAAGTTCATTCCTGGACAACGTGCATGAGGTTGCCGAACAATTCTATGCATTGCCAATGGAAGAGAAGCAGAAGTACTTGAGAGCAATCGATGATGTTGAAGGCTACGGAAATGACACTGTCATTTCTGAGCATCAGACTATTGATTGGGGTGACAGACTGTATTTCTTGGTCGATCCAGAACATCTAAGAAAGCTCCAATATTGGCCCAAAAATCCCGATAATTTCAGGTACCTGAAACATAATCAAATTTATCGAATGATTTGTCGTATAATTTTTTCACTCCATATATTTTACAAACCCTTTCTCTTTATTTTTAAACATAAATATATAAGATTAGTTCTTAATGATCATTCAGGGAAACTCTACATGAATATACAAAGAGAACACGACTGATTAAGGAAAATGTTCTTGAGGCCATGGCAAGGTCATTGAACTTGGAGGAGAATTGTTTCTTGAGCCAATTAGGGAATACTGGAGGGAATATGGAAGTGAGGTTTAACTTCTACCCACCGTGTCAGTGGCCAGACAAAGTTTTAGGCGTCAAAGCACATGCAGATGGATCAGCAATCACTATTCTATTGCAAGACAAACAAGTTGAAGGTCTTCAGATCATGAAAGATGATCAGTGGTTTAGAGTTCCGATCATCCCTTATGCTCTTTTCATCAATGTCGGTGAATTTGTCGAGGTACATATATATATATATATAATCGCACGCACCATTCTTTTTGAGTGATCAGTTTAATTGCATAGTATATATTATTGGATTTCAAGAATTGACGTTGGAATATTGGCAAAACTTACGACGAATATATATGTACAGATAATGAGCAACGGAATATTCAAGAGCCCAATGCACAGGGCATTGACAAACTCGAATAAGGAGAGGATGACTGTGGCTATGTTCTGTGTCCCTGAAACAGACAAGGAAGTTGGACCTGTGGACGAGCTCATTAACCATGAAAGACCAAGATTATACAATAAAATGGCGTACAATCTCGCTGACTATTTCCAGTTCTACCAGCAAGGGAACAGAGCAATTGATGCTGTCAAAATTTGATGGTTTCAGTTCTTGGGGTGTAAATATAGTTTATGGCATGGATATGCTTTTTCTTATTAATAAATAAAGCTTGCCTTCTCGAGGGTTGGCTTGGGTTGGGGGCATAGTAAATTGTTAAATACAAAACTATTTAAGTGTGCTGCTGTTTGTAGTTTTCCTTTAAACTATGTTCGTATCTTCGGGTAATTTCCGGTGATATCAAATTGCTTGTAGGCTGTAGCTATCCCCCACCCCTTACACACACACACACACACACACACAAAAGTCGAATAAAGGCAGTATATATAACCTACTGGCTTGAGACCATACCGATCACTTGGGGAATTTATTTATTAATACTCACTCCTCTCTTAATTATTGTCTTGTTTGACCCGGCACACAGATTAAGAAAAAATAATTGACTTGATTATTAATATTAATATAATGTGTAATTTTCTTTAATGCCCGTGTGTATGCTGTCCATAATTAAAGTAGGAAAAAGATAAGGGTAAAATAGTAAAATTAATGTCATAAAAATGAAAATTTTCAAACAAGACAATTATTTTGAAACGGACAAAAAATAAAATAAAGACAATAATTTAGGAAGAGAGGGAGTACTGAATAAATGTCTCTTTATATTGACTTGCAAATGCAAAACCAATTCCAAATTTGCTACTAATTGACTGTGAGTTTGCATCACTCACTTAATTGCACGCTTGTATTGATCGATTACCACCACCCCCATCCAAAGAAACTGAAATTTGCAAAGTAATTCCCTTGAGATGGGGATGGCGGAATCAATATCAGAGCCAGCCCGGCCAAGGACTGATAGTAACCGGCCGTACGTAGTGGTCAAGTTCCTCAAGACTGTACAACAAATGTGGGTCAAATCAAATCGTTGAATGGTATGTCATGACCATAGCGATCGAGGTCCAGCTGCAGTGGGTTTATAGATTTTTCTTGTAAAATGGTTTTTGTCAATCAAACATAACATACATTGGTTTTTGGTAAGTTAGTTGATAAATCATGGAATGACAAGCTCGTGAAATTTTACTGAATCTGTCTTCAACGCAATGGCAAGTTGTTGAATTTGGAGAAGTACTCCCTCCGTCCTTAAATTATTGTCTGGGTTGACCCGGCACACAGATTAAAAAAACTCAATTGACTTGATTATTAATATTAGAATAGTATTGAAAAAGTGTGTTGTTTCCTTTAATGTCCATGTGTATGTGGCCCATAATTAAAGTAGGAAGAAAAAGTAAGGGTAAAATAATAAAAGTGATGTTCTAAAATGAAAAGTTTCAAACAAGACAATTATTTTGGGACGGACGAAAAAGGAAAGGAAGATAATAATTTAGGGACGGAGGGAGTATTTAATTTGGACTAGTATGGAGAAAAAGCGTCGATGATATCAAGATTTAATTTCTATATAACTCCATGGCCTAGGCCTGATCTCACTCTTGGTGTCAAACCCCACACACACGGATCTGCAACAGTAATTACCTTTCTCTTAGAGAAGATGGATCAGTGGTTTCTGAGGTACCCATCATTCCTCATGCTTTTCTTTCGTATTAACTATGGTGACCAAGCAAAGGTATTCCTGAATATGCCTTTCTAAAATTGGATTGTAATAAATTAAGTTGATGCAGCTAAGCAGACAAGATCCTTTATTTTAAAATGGTATTTCATCTCCTATTTCAATTATTGGATCTTCGTCACATGTGTATAAGACAAAACAAAATTAATTACCCTATAATTTTTTATATACATGTGACAAACATTATATATACTCCCTCTGTCCCTTAATTATGCCTTGTTTAACCCGGTACACGGATTAAAAAAAAATAATTGATTTAATTATTAATATTGATATAATGTATAAAATTTTTTAATGCCTATGTATATGTGGTTCATAATTAAAGTAGAGAAAAAATAAAGATAAAATTATAAAATTAATGTCCTAAAAAAAATTTTCAAACATGACAATTATTTTAAAATGAATAAAAAAAAAGAAAAATCTAAATTAATAATTTAGGGACAGAGGGAGTATATGATTGAGTAACCCAAAGTGGGAATAACATAAAAGCCACTTTATTTTTTTGAGGAAATAAAAGCCACTTTATTCTTCCATCAATAATTTAATATGGGAAATAATAATCTAGTGGAGAATCAGAGACTAAACATGGGGGCTATTATTTTTTTTAAAGGGTTAATTACACAATTAGTCCCTTGAATATTAACGATTTCACGATTAGTGCCTTAAAAAAATTAAATTTCAATCCTTTGAGTATCAAAAAATCACGCGACTAGTTATTTTGATGGTTACCGTTAGTAAAATTACGTTAAGTCACACATGTGCCTCTCATGTGCATTTGAGTAAGGGCAAAATTAGAATTTCACTTATCATCTTTTTTATTAATTCTTCAAACCCTAATCCCCAGCCACCCCCCCTCCAAACAAATTTCGAAAACTGACCAGAGCACTACCCCCATGACACCTCTCTCTCTCTCTCTCTCTCTCTCTCTCTCTCTCTCTCTGTTTTACTATCGGTGGTGGTGGTGGTGGTGGTGGAGCTCTTTTCTTTGGCTTCTCTACATAGAGATTTCAGATTTCCAACCTACCTACTATATAGAGCAGCAACTCTCTCTCTCTCTCTCTCTCTCTCTCTCTCTCTCTCTCTCTCTCTCGTGTGTGCAGATCCCACCATCGAAAATTCCTTCTCCACCTCTTCCTCCTTCCCCACCACCACCACCTCCTCCTCCTCCTCTACCCATTTGCAGTAGCAGATCTTGATTGTGCGTAGATCTTATGATGCTACCGAGCAGATCATTTGTGAATCGAGCAGATCTAATCAATCAATGATCGATTTACTTTGATCTAATCAATCAAGGATTCTGGATCTAGGTTGGCAGTGGCGAGGAAACTGGGTACCAATACGGGGGAGCAAACGTGTCAATCTTTAAATGGGTCAGTGAACGAAATGGGGTTGGATGCAAAATCAATCTCAAAGATGATGAGCGCAATTTGGTTTAATTAGGAAATCTCGCAGTTCTTTGAGATCTAAAGAGGTAAAAACGACTCAAATATCAAACGAGGAAGTTATCCCAAAATCAGACGGTGTTTCGGAGGACTTGGTGGCAAGTAGATCTCGATTTGCTTCAAAATTGGTCAATGAATCCGACGACAGTAGTTTGTATGCATCATCTTGTAGAGGTATATTCGTTTCAACATGACATCAGTGTCAGATAGTGATACATCAGAAGGATGTCCATACTCCATCTCAAGTTTCAATTGCAGACAGGGGAGTGGATAGTCCGGTGAACCAAGGCAAGAACTTTAGGGTTTTTTTTTTTTTTAAGTCTTGATTAGAGAGAGAAAAGTATTAAAGGTATTAATTTTTTTATTGTTTAATTATTTAGTATGAATTTCCCATAATACCCTTGAAAAATGGCATGTGTAACGCATATGGGTGACTTAACAGAATTTTACTAACGACATCCATCAAAAAGACTAGTCGTGTGACTTTTAGATACTCGAAGGGTTGAAATATGAAAAAATATTCTTAAGGGACTAATCATAAAATTATTAATAATCAAGGGACTAATAATATAATTAACCCTTCTTAAAATGTTTCTGAGTCAAGTCTTCAATTAATCTTTGACTTTCAAGGCAAACGAAATCCATATTTGCTACTAGTAGTAGTGATCCACTTGAAGGTGAAATCACCAGCTCGACCTCCTCCCCAAGCCAGAAAATAAAACTGAGTCAAGTCTTCAATTAATCTTTGACTTTCAAGGCAAACGAAATCCATATTTGCTACTAGTAGTAGTGATCCACTTGAAGGTGAAATCACCAGCTCGACCTCCTCCCCAAGCCAGAAAATAAAACCGAAATATTTTGAGTTGTAGAGAGGATGGCAGCAGAATCAATATCAAAGCCAGTCCAAGAACTGATATTAAACGGTATCGGTGAAGTGCCTGAAAGATATATCCATCATATTCACAAAGCCATTAATCCCTCCTCGGCAACGCCAATACTCGATATTCCGGTCGTTGACCTCAGTTGCCTTTCATCTCCTCCTTCTTCTTCAGCATCGGCAACAGAGGAACTAGAAAAACTTCGATCGGCGCTCAACTCATGTGGTTGCATCCAGGTTAATTTCCATTTTCCCTTTATTACTCAGTACTCATGTGCTTTAATATTCAATCTCCTAGCTACAATTTAAACTTTACTAGCTCCCACCATTTGATTTCCAAGTTTTGGATCTCTCCCCACACATAAGTCATTATTTTCTATCTTGTTGATCCCACGAATTTTCTTATGATCTCTCCCATACTCTAATTTTTTGTTTTTAATACTCTTACTATTATTATTTAATTCTCTTTTTGGTGGGGCTAGAATAAATTGGGCTTGAACAAATAATCTACTATACTATTTTAGTCAAAGAGTTCACTATTATATTTTAGAATGCTTCAGACAAAGAATCTACTATACTATTTTAGAATGTTTCAATCAAAGAGTCCATTTTAAAAATTATTCTTACAATCTCCATAAAACTTTCAACTCTTACCTCCACATGTGGTACAAATATATTAATTATGCTAAAATATTTTTATAATTATGACTAATTCCAATACTACTTATATACTCTTCCGTCGCTAAATTATTGTCCTTCTTTTCTTTTTTGTTCATCCCTAAATAATTGTCTTATTTTAAACTTTTATTTTTAGAACACCACTTTTACTATATTACCCGTACTTTTTCTTCCTACTTTAATTATGGGCCACATAAACATAGACATTAAAGAAAACAACACACTATACTAATATTAATAATTAAGTCAATTAATTTTTCTTAATTCGTATGTCGGGTCAAGTAATACAATAATTTAGGGACGGAGTATCTCTTAATTATTAGACTTTTCAAATGCGAATTCTTTGAGTGGAACGGATGGAGTACATGTTATGCTTATCTGCCAAGTATTGTTGGCGAGGCACAGATTGCTAATCTTTGAGGCGGTTTTAATCCATACGTAGGTACGAACAATGTCGCTCTACTATGACGCATTTCCCCCATTTCCCTCGATTTAGCAACAAAAAATGTGGATGATACACATTGACTATAGTGGGATTCACTTGGAGTTGGGATGCAATTTCTTCATTAGATCTTCTACACTCGCGGCATATTCAATGCAGGATATACAGCTCAATAGTAAAATTATATTGGATTAATAGTAAAATTATACGGCCGAATAATCGTATCCTGAACCTGTGTGGAGATTTTTGCCTGTGGAGCTTGTCAGTTGTAGCCAAGATTACGCCAACCCATTAAATGAGTTAAGCGGATGTTCGGGAGGCCTAGGAACAAAAAGATGTGGTTTTGAGTGCCCAAGAAAAATTCTTAGCACTCCGAGCATCCAATCATTAAATGAATTGGCGCAATCACAGCCGCGACTCACGGGCTTCACAATAAGCTCGCTCCATAGAGGTTCTGGATCCCCAGTAACTAGATTGTGTGTGTGTGTGTGTGTGTGTTGGCTGTATGTCCACACCACTTGACCATGGTGTGTTCCTGTGTTTTGACCTTAACCATCCTACTTCGTGAGTTTCTGGTACAAGAAATGCCATTCCAAATTAGCGGTGAGGTCCTGTATTTTGACTTTGGCCATCTTACTTCGCGAGTTTTCATGACAAGAAACGCCATTCGAAGTTAGCAGCCTATGCGCTAAAAATCATGTTATGCCTTCAATTTGTCTTCCAACATAACATGATTTTGGTTTTTGCTGTGTTAGTTGATCAATCATGGAATGACAGGTTCATTCCTAGATCAAGTGCATCACGTAGGCAAACATTTCTTTGTGCTTCCAATGGAAGAGAAGCTGAAGTACTCCAGAACAGTCGACAACCTTGAAGGATATGGGAATGATTCCGTACTTTCAGAAAACCAAATTCTTGACTGGACTGACAGGTTGTATCTTACTGTACACCCTGAAGATCAGAGAAAGCTCAAACTGTGGCCCCAGAATCCTCAGACTTTCAGGTATCATCATAAGAACATGATAGAATGGTAGATTTACTAAACACATGTTTTACTCCACCATATCTAACTTGCAGGGAAATTTTGCATGAATATACCACGAAGTTGAAAATTTTAGCTGAAACTGTTATGAAGACAATGGCAGAGTCATTGAACTTGGCGGAGAACAGTTTTTTAGACCAGTATGGAGAAAAAGCTTCGATGATTGCAAGATTTAACTTCTATCCTCCATGTCCAAGGCCTGATCTTACTCTTGGTGTTAAGCCACACGCGGATGGATCCGCAATTACCTTTCTTTTGCAAGACAAAGAAGTGGAAGGCCTTCAAGTTTTGAAAGATGACCAGTGGTTTCGAGTGCCCATCATTCCTCATGCTCTTCTCATGAATGTTGGAGACCAAGCAGAGGTAATCTGAATGGCTTTCTGAATTAGTTGTAAGCAACAGACGCTTTCCTGAATGGTAACTCTCCCAATTGCCAATATAAATTGGGCTTTTGCTAGAGAGAGTAACATACAACTGTGAATGCGTAAGGCAAGTTCTTGCATCAAAATAATTGCTTTGCCGAGAGAGAAAATAGGCATATGAAAGCAACACAAGTTAGCTGGTATAGTTTCATTATAACTGGTGCTAAATTGTAAATGTTTGCAGATAATGAGTAACGGGAAGTTCAAGAGTCCGTTGCACAGGGTGGTGACAAATTCAGAAAGAGAGAGGATGACTGTTGCAGTGTTCTGTATGCCGGAATCAAATAAGGAGATTGGTCCCATTGAGGAGCTTATAAGCAAGGACAGCCCGAGATTATACAAAAGGATGACAAATTTTGTTGATCTCTATTTCAAAAACTATCAGCAAGGAAGGAGACCCATGGATGAAGCCAAACTCTAAATCACTTGTCATTCCCAACTATGATAAGTTTGGGGCTTTATTTTAGTTCAATAATTCATTCGAACATTTTCTGGGATGAGTAAATGCCGTTTTTGGACAACCCAAGGCCTGAAGGCCCTGTTTGAAGTACTTTAATGGAGCAGGTTTATCACTTTATCCAATTAGCAAACTCTTTCCTGATCAAATTGTAACAAGCTATAACATTATACCATATTGGGAGCAAGTTCCATCAAGGTTTAAGACTTGAAACTGCTCAGTTCTGAAGTAACGAATCATGTCCTCTAATAAAAATAAATACTCGAAGAAGCTTTTCTTCTGTCTTAAGACCAGGTAGCAATCAAATCTTGGACATGAACTCCTACGCTTGAATTTAAACACCTATATCATATAAAACCCTAACCTAAACAATAAAGGATTAACAACCAGGAAAACAGATCTTGCTACAACGCCAAGGAGCATATCTTATTCTGATTTAGCCGGGATTACAGTAGGATCGAGAAGAAAATTCCTCAAAGAACTTACCCACTCAAGGAATATTACCAAAATGGAGCTAGACTATATCTACTACTGCAACTATCTAGTTTGACGAGTCTCATCCAATACTAGATTGAAAAAATCTATAAAATTACAGGCTTCAGTAACTACAACACTGTAATACTAATGTTTACACGGTTGTCTTCTTCATCATTGGTTTCAGAAGGCCTACCATCCACGTTGGTGTCGCCACACCTTCATAAAAAATCATATGCTTGATCAATCAAATGTGAGATAAGGATTTTAATGGACTCAAACACATTGGTAATCATCCTAGCTCATATCACTATTGTTCCATGTGCAAATGTAAAAGGCAAACATGATAAAAAAAAAAGAAAACGAGAAACATACCATGTTTACAAACTGACAAAAAGAACATTCACCAAGGGCAAAATCAACTAAACGGCCAACCATAATACACAGTTCACATCATATTTGGAAGCTACTTCATCCGAGTTTTAAGCATCTTCTGCATAAAGAAAACATCAAGTTGATCCCACCCATGAAAGAGAGTATAGACCAACCTATACAACTTGACATCATCTGCAAGACCGCCCCATAATTGATGGTTATGTCAATGCACTTTTCTCTTTATTTCTAAACTGGCGCATACAAATATTCGGACATTCCATCAATATCGAATGTCCACCACCAACAAAATGCAAAAGTATAAAATATCAAAATAGAACGGAAAAAAAAATCATCATCATGCAGAATATGCTGTTGCTATAGGGGTCAGGTGGCTCTAATGTGGATGGAAGGCTAAAGAAGACCCTTCCTAAGCTATAGAATATGTCGCGACAATTTTATAAAATTAAGCAGGATTTCAATAATATAAAATTTAGACTTCAAAATGCTCTCCACTAACCCTGTCAAGAAAGGTATATCTATCACTCATCAACGCAATTCTTAGAAAAAACTTCTTCAATTAGAATTGAACAAATTTAGTTTAGATGTCTGTAATTGTTTACTAGAATCCCATTATCAATAAATAACCACAAGCTGGCAGACCCCTGTCAAGAAAGGTATATCTATCACTCATCAACGCAATGCTTCGAAAGGACTTCTTCAATTAGAATTGAACTAATTTAGTTTAGATGTCCGTAACTGGTTACTAGAATCCCTCATTATCAATAAATAACCACAAGCTCGCAGACCAAAAAAAAATTTTTTGAATGCCAGAATGTTAGGGGCTCTAGAATAGTACATGTTAATTGAACTTTGTTCCTTAGCCTTGCGTTTTCTTAAAATCATATGCTGCTACTTATCCGATCAAGATGTACGCAAGCACCGCATATGAAGAGAAGGTGGCTGCTTAGACAGGGCCGGCCCTAAGCAAGGTCGGGAAGGGAGACCGCTCAGGGCCCCGTGAATTCAGGGGCCCCACAATACATATATTCATATATATATATATATGACTTGAAACATTTGTATATAATATGATTTTTTGGGGCTTTTTGTTTATTTTTTGAGGAGAAAGAATTGGGCCTCTTTTAAATAATAAACAACTTTCATGTTTGTAATATTAATCTAATATGGACCCTTATTTTTATCATTAAGAAAGTAGAAGGGTTCAAATATTAAACTTAACTTATTTAAGTCTAAAATAAAAATAAAAGGGTTTTCGAAAAGAGAAAAATATATATATATATGAAGAGTTCCGTAACGTTGGAACCCCCCGATTCCTCTTTCCCATAACTCTCTCTCATTCTTAACGTTTAGAATTCTAACGGTTGATTTCTATCTCTCTCTCTCTCTTTTTTCATTTAAGTTTCCATTGCTTGAGCTTGCATCCCTGATGTCTCTATTCACAGTAAAAATAAAAGAGGATATTGTCAATTTTGCAATTTGTCACATCATTGTCATCCAATTATCCACCAGATAGCATTGTTACTTGTGGCGCCTAATCAGTAATTCTACCAGTAGCCAATACGCCATAAGGAGCCAAGGAGGGTTGGAGTGGGGAAGGAGATCTCGATTTTCGATTTGAGGAACAAACTAATAGTGGGGTGTTTTGCAAATTAAAAACAAAAATCATGTTTCATTGTTCTTTTGAACAAACTTAATTTTGGCTAAGTACTTAATTTATTATTATCTAGATTCGATATAAATTTTGTGTGAACTTGTACGATGAAATAATTACATCCTACCTTTATGGTTTTACACACACACACACACACAGGTTTAAATCTCGTCTTCCTTGTATTGAGGGCCTCATATTTCTTGTTTGCCCCATGCCCCTAAAAAGTCAAGACCGCCCTGTGCTTCGATCACTCAATGAATAAATGAGATAAAAATAGACCATCTGTTCTTATACCACTAAATATACAACAATAATCAACTTCAAAGCAATAAAGTTCAGGATCAACGTAAGAGGCAAACCTCGTACCGTACCAGGAACGGGAACTGTAATCGTTTCAACTCTGATCAGTATCTGAAGGAGGAGGCAGTGCAGACTGTGCAGGTCCATTTGGAGGCAATTTAGACAAGGTCGGTCTCACCTCAAAAGTCCCAGCCGCTTCCGTCTTCCCAAACAACTGCTTCCTCAAAACATGATGCAAGTGCCCAAACAACTCTGTCTTTAGCGATTCAAATGCCAAGTCCAACCGTTCCAACTCTTCCATAGCATTCTTATTATACATAAATAATCCATAGTACAAATCAAAACTATCACTAGAAGTATTATCTACCAAATCCAATAATTTCTCATACCCCTTGGTATTAATTGGTGTTGTCTCTAATCTCAACTTCTCCAGAATCCTTCCCATAGTATGAGTTATAAACTGCGATCCAGCCGCATACTTATCATGCTCTGCACACGACATTTCCTCCATTCTACATCCTTCGTTCGCAAAAACATCAAGGAATCTATCACACCGTGAAACCCTAGACTTCTCATTACCAATTCTAACCTTTTCGTACACGAATGGCAACCCATTCCAACTATCTTTTCCACTTTCGGGTCCAAACATAGGGTGAGTGCACAATATATCGAAATGCGAGGGTAAATTTTGCAACAACAAATTTTTAGGGAACTCTTTGACCGACAATACGTCAACGAATAGTGTGCTGCGTTTGAGTCTCTGTATCGGCAATGAACGGAATACTCTTTCAGTAGAGATAATCGAGCTACAGAGGAGGATTACCTCAGGATGTTCTTCACAGAGGTCGTCGGCATCTCGGAAGAATGAGACCTTGAGATTGGACGCGACGTCAGAGTAATCGGAGCGAGAGTGGGCGAGGACAGTGTGGCCTTGGCGGACTAGGGTTTTGGCGAGGAATTGACCGAAGTTGCCAAATCCGACAATGGCGATTTTGAGCTTTGTCGATTTTTCGAAGCGGTCGGAGACTTGGGACTCGTAGTCGAACGGTTGAGCGGCATCGAGGGCCAGGATACGGAGGCGGCGGGTACGAATAGTTTGTGTGATACTATGAAGGCGAGGAGGCAGTGAAAATAGAGATTGGTGGCAGTGGCGGTAGCGGTAGTGGTGGTGGAGGAAGAACTTGCTGGTGGTCGAAGGGCGAGAGGAGGAGAGAGAAAGCATGGTTGTTAGTGTGTGTTTTAAACCGAGGGGAGGCGGAGGCGGAGGCGGAGACGGTGACGGGGCGGGGAGGCGGAGGTTTGGGGGTAAATGAAATTTTGTGGGAGGCAGGTGGAGTGCACTGCAACAATAAAGGATAGTATAGTTTTTTTTCTAAAAATTAATTAATTATACTCCATGAACCGAAGTAAGCTTAAAAGCTGAATAAAATTGGGGTTTCTTCCTTACATAGCCTAGTTAAACACCTTAATATTTTATATGGCCTGATTTATTTTAAAACAATTTATATAACTTTTTTTTACTTATAAACTCGAAAATACTTTTATTTTTTGAACGACTCAATGCGTGGTCTAATAAAGAAACACACGGTTTGTGGAAAAGATTTTCTTCACTCTTTCATTGATCGCAAATTACATATATATACAAAATAAACCATGTCTTTGGCTCCAAGAAAAACCCCTAATTACATGCTAATTATATGCTAATTATCCTACAAAGGATCCGTGAATATCAACTGCCTAAATTAGGACATATCAAAGAATATACAAGCACGTGCTAAATGATATTAGAGGAATATCACGCTAACACCCCCCCTCAAGTTGGGGCATGGAGATCCGTAGTGCCCAACTTGCGAAGTAAGAAGTCAAAACGGGACTTGCCAAGAGCCTTAGTAAGGATATCAGCAAGTTGAAGTGAAGTCGGAACATGGGCAGATAGTATTGCGGCGAATCTCATCGCGGACAAAATGACAGTCGACCTCGATGTGCTTAGTACGCTCGTGAAACACTGGATTTTGAGCAATATGTAGTGCCGACTGACTGTCACAGAATATGCGCATGGGAGCAGCATGAGAAACACCAAGAGTAAGCAATAAACCCTTGAGCCATTTCAACTCACAAGTAGTCGCAGCCAAGGAACGATATTCAGCTTCGGCCGAAGATCAAGAAACGGTAGGCTGTTTCTTGGTTTTCCAAGAGATCGGAGAATGACCAAGAAACACAAAATAAGCGGTCAAAGATCGTCGGGTTAAAGGACAACTAGCCCAATCAGCATCACAATAAGCCGTTAACTGCAAATCGGAATCAGACTTGAGCAGAATACCTTGCCCTGGATGAGATTTCAAATAGCGAACCACGCGTAAAGCTGCCTCCCAATGTTCAGGGAGCGGTTGTTGCATGAATTGAGCAAGAATATGCACGGAATAGGAAAGTTCCGGACGAGTGATAGTCAAATAAATGAGGCGGCCAACAAGTCGTCTGTATTGCTCCGGAGAAGCCATGACCTGGCCCGCAACAAGAGCTAAATGGTGATTTTGCTCGATTGGTGTAGCAGCTGGTTTGGCACATAATAAACCCGTCTCCGATAAGATGTCCAGTGTATACTTGCGTTGGCATAAGAAAATACCAGTAGAGTTCCGTGCAACCTCAAGACCTAAAAAAAACTTTAAATGGCCAAGATCTTTCATGCGGAAGCAAGTTTGCAAGTAAGATTTAAAGTGACAAATGGCAGCCGAATCATTCCCACCAATAACCAAGTCATCAACATAAACTAATATAGCAAGATGAACATCACCTCGCATAAGGGTAAACAAGGAATAATCTGACGTAGCTTGTTGAAACCCATAACGGGTAAGTGTCGTGGCCAACTTTGCGAACCAACAACGGGAAGCTTGGCGCAGACCATAAAGAGATTTGTGTAAGCGGTAGACCTTACCAGCCCCATGTCCCTCGAAACCAGGAGGAAACTTCATATAGACCTCTTCATCAAGATCTCCATGGAGAAATGCATTGTGAACATCCATCTGATGCAATTCCCATTGTTTGACGGCGGCCACAGCTAGAAAAGTCCGGACAGTAACAAGCTTGGCTGTGGGAGCAAAAGTTTCATTGAAATCTAAGCCTTCAACCTGATGGTTGCCAAAGATCACCAATCGCGCTTTATAGCGCTCTACGGAACCATCGGCATTATACTTGATTTTATATACCCATTTACTGCCAAGTGCTTTCTTGCCTGGAGGCAGAGATGTAATTGACCAGGTTCCATTGTCTTCTAAAGCCTTAACCTCTTTGGCCATAGCATCACGCCAATAAGGAGATTTCATAGCTTCAGCAAAGTGAGAGGGTTCTTTTCCAGCAGTAACTGCAGCCAAAAATTGTCTATGCGAGGTAGAAAAAGAATCACAATTCACATAGTGTGCTATAGGGTAGGGCGTACCTGAGGATACCGAAGGAGATGGGTGAAGAGACAAAGAACTGTGGCGAACTGTATGTGTAACATGATCTTGTAACCGAACGGAAGGAAGCTTCTTTCTCTGTCCACGACCAAGAGCCTCTGTCGAGGTGACTGGGTCTGTTGGGGTAGGAGTGGAATCCATAGGAGCCTCAACAGTAGGTGTCTGATCAATCACAGAAGCAGAAGGAGATATATCAGTTTCTCCGTCTTCACCAATAACCGGAGCGAACCCTGTAATGTCTTCGAAGAACAAATTGGTGGCAGGTGGTATGACTGGCTCAGTTTCTTGAGTAGGTGCAATGCTAGCAAAAGGGAATTCAGTTTCAACGAAGGTGACATCCCGAGAGGTAAAGAAATCTCCTGTTTCAAAGTCATATAATCGCCACCCCTTTTTGCCATAAGGATAGCCAACAAATACACATTTCCTACTCCGACTAGCAAATTTATCCCGTTCACGATTAAGACTCTTAGCATAGCAAAGACAACCAAAAATACGGAGATGATTAACCAATGGTGGTTGACCAAAAAGCATTTCATAGGGTGTTCGGCCTTTCAAAACTGTGCTAGGAGTACGATTAATGAGATATCCAGCGGTAAGAACACATTCACCCCAAAACTGAATAGGTAATTTAGCCTGAAAACGAAGGGCTCTACCGACATTTAAAATGTGACGGTGCTTCCTCTCAACACGTCCATTTTGTTGTGGTGTACCAACCATTGAAGTTTTATGCAGAATTCCTCGTTCATTAAAATAAGATGTTAAACAGGTAAATTCTGTCCCATTATCACTACGAATAACTTTGACTTGAGTATTGAATTGTCGTTCAGTGTAAGCCAAAAAAATTTTAAGGATTTGGGGCACTTCATCTTTTGTTTTGAGTAAATAAACCCAAACAGCACGGGAATAATCATCGACAATGGTTAAGAAAGAATTCTCCCCACAAAAGGTCAATTTTCTGTATGGACCCCACAAATCACAATGGATTAAGTCAAAAATTTTATTGGCTTTATTCGCACTGGAAACAAAAGAAGTCCTTGTTTGCTTTGCCCGCAAGCACACATCACAATACTCATGGTGTCTATCACTAACATCTTTACTAACATTTAATTGAGAAAATTTTTCTACGATTCTCATAGAGGGATGCCCTAACCTCCTGTGCCATAACTCTGCATGCGACAATCCATTTATCTTGTTGACACGAACCGGTAGATCATCTTGAACCACATACAATCCGTCACGTTCTTCACCCATTCCAATCAGCGTCCTCGAAGTGCGGTCCTGTATAACACACAAACGATCCGTGAATTTCAAAATATAATGCTTATCACGAGCCAACTGGGAGACAGAGATCAAACTACAATTCAATTGAGGAACAAACAAAACAGCTTTAAGAATTAAATTTCCCAAGGTCACTGTGCCTTCCTTTGTTGCCTTAACCTGCTCGCCATTTGGTAACCAAACAGCACATGGAGGTATATCATGCAAGTTAAGGAAATTGGCCTTTGTTCCAGTCATATGGTGCGTCGCACCTGTGTCAAAAATCCATGGGTTATTGGCCTTACCGGATAACCTTGTACTGGGAGTAATTTTGTGAGAGCTTAACAATGATTGCAAGGTTGCCCAATCTTCAGCACTTAAACTCTCCAAACCTGCCTTGTCATGCTCACCAAGTCCAACAGATGCAGTGTGTCCAACAGATGCGGTGGTATTGCTTGAAGTTTGAGCCACATTAGCTCGCACAGTTCCTCCCTTTCCACGTCCAGTGCGCCCTTGCTGTGATTTTCCACGACCTTGCTACCCAGTTCCCCACCATTCCGGGTAGCCATGCAAACGAAAACATGTGGAAACGTTGTGCCCAGATTTGTGACAATGAGTGCAAGACATCGCATCACTGCCGCGGTCTCCTCCTGTACCAGAAAACGACGTCCCTGTACTCTTCATGGCGAAACTCATCGGAGCTGGTTCGCTGCGATCTGAAACTGCCTTAGAACTGGTGTTGGTCTTTACTTGCTCCTGCTCCGTTACCCGCGAATAAACGGTGTTCATATTGGGAAGAGGATCCGTTGCGATAATGTTCGAACGAATCGTGCTATAAAGCGTTTCATCGAGCCCCATCAAAAATTGATGAACCCGCTCTTCCTCACTCCTCTTGGTAAGTTTTGCATTTAAATCACACTTGCATCCATTGCAAGAACACATGGGCATTGGATCGTAATCACCCAAATCGTCCAAGATTTTCTTGATTTTTGCGTAGTAAACCATAACGTTGTCGCCGTTCTGTTTACAATTAGATACCTCTGTTTTTAGTTGATGTACGCGTGCACCGTTGCGAACCGAAAATCGCTGTTGTATATCGTCCCATAGCTCTTTCGCTGTTTCTCTGTATGAAATAGTAGAACGGAGGGTGGGTTCAACGGTATTGAATATCCATGAAACAATCATGGAATTCACCGCCCCCCAATCTTCTATTTCCTCTGATTCTTCTCCAGGTTCATCAATACTTCCATCAATAAATCCTTTCTTCTTCTTTGCCTTCAACGAGTTCCTTATCGCCTTGGCCCATTCTTCATAGTTTGATCCCTTCAACTGAGTATGTGTGATCAAGAGTCCAGGGTGGTCGTTTGCCGAGAGCGTATACGGTGAGATGGCTTTCTTCCCATCTTTGCCACCACTGTTCGTTGGCAACGCCATTAACCCTGGACCCGAAATGTGGCGTCTGGCTTTGATACCATGAAGAAACACACGGTTTGTGGAAAAGATTTTCTTCACTCTTTCATTGATCGCAAATTACATATATATACAAAATAAACCATGTCTTTGGCTCCAAGTAAAACCCCTAATTACATGCTAATTATATGTTAATTATCCTACAAAGGATCCGTGAATATCAACTGCCTAAATTAGGACATACCAAAGAATATACAAGCACGTGCTAAATGATATTAGAGGAATATCACGCTAACATCTAAACTATTCACGAAATCGTTTAAACCGTTCACGGAGTCGTTTAAACAATTCAAGGCGTAGTTTAAACAATTCAAGGGGTCGTTTAAACAATTCAAGGAATCGTTTAAACAATTTACGGGGTCGTTTAAACAATTCACGGAGTCGTTTAAACAATTCACGGGTAGACGGGGGAAGACAAAGATAGGGCTTTATGGTAGTAGATGGGAAGAAGACAGAGGAAGACTTACTAGATTCATAGCAATAGAGGGAGACGATGTGGTCGAAGATGGAGGAAGACGGCGACGATGTGGTCGACGATGGGAGGAAAACGACTGTGGTTTGAGAGAGGAAACCGAGATTTGAAAGAGAGTGAGAAGTTAGGTTTTAAGGTCTTTGGGGGTATTATAGGAAGCTTGTGTAAATTTTTAGTCAAAGGTCATATAAGTTATTTTATCGGGTCAAAAGGTTATACTTGATATATACCATAATAATAAAATTTCATATGTGTCTAATCCGTATCAGACGGGAATGCTATGGAAGAAACGGGAAGAGAAATGGCACTTATCTATTCTTTTCCACCATTTCCAATCAATTGATTCGAAAAGGAAAAATACTTATAGTTATTGACTTTATATTTTTTTTTTTAACAATAACGTATACATATTAAAAATAATAAATGTGAAGCACCAACTACAATCAAAACTTAACTTGAAATTGAAACAAAAATAGTGAAAAACAATGAGCACAATTTGGTGTTCCAAGTTAATGGGAAGCTTAGATTGTGTTGCTCATGCTACTGAAAATTACTTATTTCATTGTAAACCAAAAAATTCACTTTTGATTTTTTTGAGTTAATTTAGTTAAAATTTAATTGACAATTTACATAATTTTTGACAAAATCATAAATGTTGTAATTTATAGTATATTTAATATAGTTTTCGGTGAATAAAATTTTATTTTCAAAAATATAATTAATGTAATTTTTAGCAAATGAAATTTTATTTCTGAAAACATAATCACTATTAACACCCTTAACTCCATTTAGTACACTCACCTTCTACATACAAACCGTCAAACCCCACCCACCCTCACCCCCTTTCCCCTCCCCCAATCTGATTTTTATCACCCCTAAATTTCCAATTTAACCCTTTCTGAAAGTATACCAATTCTTTCCGTCCCATTCTCTCTCTCTCTCTCTCTCTCTCTGTTTGACAACGCCCCCCACCCCACCCAACTCATAGACCAAACCAACAACACAAAGGAAGAACACAAAGTATACCAATTTCTTCTCACCCATTCCCAAATGAATATTGAAATATTTGATACGTTTTTCTTATACAGGGCTTCAGATAAATTATTAGTAGAGAAGGTTAAAAAAAAAAAAAAGAACTGTCACAATCAAATTAAAGTTAATCTCTCTCTACCATGAACAAACTCAGAATCGTCCTTCTTTTTTTCTCTTTCACAATATCCAACTAATTAATCCGGCCAGTGGATCTTTGGATCCAAACACAGTTCGATAGACTCAAGATTACACCATCAATGTCAAATTAATCAAGAAAGTTCAAAAATTACAACCACTAAGAGCATCACCAATGCAAATGTGAATGTAAAAAAATTGGATGTCACCTAAAATTTATACATTTTTTAAAGAAAAAAAAACTCTACAATGCAATTATAGAATATGATGTATCAATTAAATTGTTTCCTATTAGTTATTAGATAATTGATTTTTTGACTTTAAATGTACATTATGAAGGAGGATTCACAATGTGCATTGTAAGTCAAAAAATCAATTATCTAATAACCAATAGGAAAAAAATTAATTGACACATCATATTCTCATTCATTCTCCACAATTGCATTGAAGAGTTTTTTTTTTTTTAAATGTGTAAATCTTAGATAGCACCCAATGTATATCTAAATGAGGGCACATTCAGAGTTGAAAATGCATTAATTTGAGGAAGGTGACGTCCACTTGCTATTAAAAGAAAAAATGAACCTACTACTAAAAAGAATCGCTCAGTTACGAGAGATAACGGTCGAGAGATGTAAGATCACATCACATATGTTCTTTTGTTGGATATATTACACTACACTACACTACTATATATGGATATTGGAATTGTTTGCTACATACCTGGAAAGTGGATGGATGAATACGCAAGTTTCATTAACTTAAAGCAATACAAAAGTAACAAACAAACAACTTCCACCTGTAGTAGTTACGGCAATATACTTTTTCTCTCAAAAAATAATAATCTCTCTTTTTTTCAATTTGTTCTAAAAATATACTCTTATTTTCAAAAAGTTTATATAATTTTCATACAATTTTTTTAAACAAATACAAACAAGTAAAATAACATTTTAAACTTTTAACTTGTTAAATGGTTTTTTTTTTTTTTGAATGAAGGGAGTAGGTGAATACGTTTATTTCTAAAGATTTCTTTTGAATTAAACTAATACTCTATTTATGTTTTTTTAAGACGCAGTAGTATCTTATTTTTGGAAAAGAAAATAAAAAACTGAATAGATTTCTAATTTAAATTTGGAAATAAAACTCTTATCACTTTGACACAAGCTCAAAAAAGTAAAGTGCAACTCTTTTACAGAGACTGGAGTAACAATTTGCTAACGTTTTATTTCTAATTTCTTTAATTGATGAGAAAAAAGGCACAGGATGAGGAATAGTTGAGGATACACAATGTTTCGTTTTACGGAGTAAAAGATAAACAAATTGTTATGAACATGTAGCTTGATCAACACTAGGAAAGAAAGAACGAAACCAATGGGAATATTTAGGGTTTAATGTACTAGTGGTTCCTGTACTTTACAACTTTCTAGTACTCCCTCCGTCCTTAAATTATTGTCTTCCTTTCCTTTATCGTCCGTCCCAAAATAATTGTCTTGTTTGAAACTTTCCTTTTTAGAACATCACTTTTACTATTTTACCCTTACTTTTTCTTTTTACTTTAATTATGGGCCACATACACATGGGCATTAAAGGAAACAACACACTTTTTCAATACTATTCCAATATTAATAATCAAGTCAATTGAGTTTTCTTAATTTGTGTGCCGGGTCAACCCAGACAATAATTTAGGGACGGAGGGAGTATTAGTTTTTTATTTCAAAAAATAAAAATTTGGGTCCAAAGTACGCTGATTTTGTTCGCCCGTGGTCCATCCATTAGATGCCGTTAGAATTTCGGTCGTTAACTCACCATGTGCTGCACACATGAGTTTTATGAGGGCAAAAAAATAACTTCCATTTTTAATTTTTAAATATTTATTCTCTCTCTCTCTCTCTCTCTCTCTCTCTCTCTCTCTCTCTCTCTCTCTCTCTCTCTCTCTCTCTCTCTCTCTCTCTCTCTCTCTCGTGTTGCTTTACTATAAACGTGCCTTTGTGAATGGTGGTGATAACTTCATTGTCGTGCCTTTGTGAGTTGATTCTTTGCTCGCATGATATGATTGGCTCAAATAGAGATTCAATTGTTTCATCTACCAGAGTTTGTAGTTCAATCTAGTTCAATCTTCCCACCTGATGTTAGTTCAAAATCAGATACGATCTCCTGCGACGATGGTGGTTTGGTGTTGGGTGAACGGTTAGCATCCGGTGACAATTGAAACGACGGTGACTGATTCAAATCTCAAGAACAAGGTCAATTTGAATCCCTTCCACCTACATCTCCATAATCTCGACGGTGCCGTCAACGTGCCCCTAAACGAAATCCCCCCCGCCCTCGAGTGTCCGGCGTCACGTTTTGGCGAGGATTGTCATGTCAAAACCGCCATCCTAAGCGTAACCCAGGTTCTTGACATGGCCCATTTCTTCGACGATGCCAGTGAAAAGGGATCGAATTAGGGTGCAGCGGTGGTGGGTATGTTACTTGTATTCAAGTTACAATGTCAACCTCCGAAATTTCTTCAAGAAATGTATGCACAAAGACGGGTGGAGTCCAGTAAAAAACTGGATTGGCTATGTTGCAGTTTCTAATGAGAGAGAGAGAGAGAGGAGAGGAAGAATAAATATTTAAAAATTAAAACTAAAAGTTACTTTTTTGCCCTCATAAAACTCACGTGTGCAGCTCATGGTGAGTTAACAGCCAAAATTCTAACAAAATCCAAATGAGGGACCACAGACGAACAAAAACAGCGTATTTTAAACCCAAATTTTCACTTTTTAAAATTAGGAACTAATGCTGAAAAGTTGTAAAGTACATGGACTACTGGTGTATTTAAACCGAATATATATCAAACAAAGAAAAGAAGCGAACTACGGTGAGAGAGAGAGAGAGAGAGAGAGAGGAGAAGATAAAACGTTGATTTAATTTGAGAAAGAATAACAAAGTAGTCCTCAACTCTTCAAGAGATCGACCAATTATCATCATTATCATCATCAACCCCATTTGTGGAAAATTCTCTGCCGATGCCGACCCTAAACTTAACCTTAACCCATTACAATTTCCAGAAGGCAACCACCAAAAAAAACCTAAATATACTTCAAAAAGTAAAGTTAGAAAGACATCAAAAACAAAATATCGGGAGGGTGTCGGGGAGGGGAAGGGGAGGAAGATCATTTTGCTGAGAAGAAACATTCAAATGTAGATCAGCACAGAGTTTCGGTGGGAAATCTTCTGCAGCTAACTCCCACACCAATCTCGTTGATTTTAAAAGATCTTGAAGAGCAGGCCACCGTGGGTAGCAAAGAAGGGAGCAAACACAAGTGACTCGACAGCCATTAGCTTGATAAGGATGTTAAGGGATGGTCCAGATGTGTCCTTGAGAGGGTCACCGACAGTGTCACCAATCACAGCAGCCTTGTGTGCATCAGATCCTTTGGGACCTAGGGATCGTGCATGCTCAGATGCACCAGCCTGTCATCCCAAAATTAATGCCGGATCATTATTAAGCACAATATACAACAGAATCAGTTCAGATTCATTGACAATTTAATATTGCAGTTTGATGGACCACAATAGATCCCAATCAATCTCTATAAATCTGCGTACCAATTCCGTTTTTTATAGTATTCACAAATGCAGTAGCCATAAAATGCATCAACTTTTTAAGCAATCAAATTACCTCAATATACTTCTTAGCATTATCCCAAGCACCACCAGTGTTGGATGCAGAGATGGCAATCTGCGAATCACAGACAGGAAAGAAACCAAATTGTCAGAGCAAACCTAGTGCTCCCTCCATTCCTAAAAAATAGTCTTGTTACATAGATTAAGAAAAATTAATTGACTATATTATAAATATCAGGATTGTGGTGTATATTTTTCAAAGATGCCCGTGTGATAGTGGTCCCATCAATTGAAGTAAGAATCAAATCAAGGGTATAATAATAAAAGTAACATCCAAGAAAGGAAAGATTAGAAAGAGGACATTTTTTGGAACAGCCTAAAAATGAAAGATGGGCTCTTTTTTATGAACAAAAGGAAAAGAAGGAATAAATTTAACTATTATAGTATTTTGAGATAACTAAACCACAGATCCAACTATCATCGGGTGGTATTATATCTTGGGTTGAAGTATGAATTGGATCAAAGGCAATAATACGTTTACAGCATGCCCGTTATTTGGAGACAAATCCAGCAACCAATTCGATATTACCTGTACACCAGAAACCAGAGATCCAGCGAGGACACCAGATAGTGTTTCCACGCCAAAGAAAATTCCGACAATGAGAGGGGTGAGCATGACAAGAGCACCGGGAGGGATCATCTCCTTAATGGATGCGTCTGTTGAAATCTTAACACAGGTGGCATAGTCTGGCTTAGCAGTGCCTTCCATGAGACCAGGAATGGTGTTAAACTGCCTGCGCACTTCCTCAACCATACTAAGGGCTGCTTTCCCAACACTCTTCATTGTCATGGCAGAGAACCAATAAGGAAGCATTGCACCAACTAGCAAGCCAATGAAAACTTTGGGCGTCAAGACATCAACAGTTTGAACTGAAGCCTTGCTCACAAATGCACCGAAGAGAGCCAGAGATACAAGCGCAGCAGACCCAATAGCAAAACCCTAACAACCAGAGAGAGAGATTGTTCAGGATGTGATTATGTTAACCAAACCTATAAATGCTGATGCAAAAATATATTTCATTGGAAAATGTAAGAAGGTCTTCCACTCAAAGCCAAGTATAGTATTGCACTACTTTCACGTTGCACTTCACCGAAAAATGCCATGCCTCTCAAAATGTTAAGGAGACAACTTGCTGGCCTCATATGGGTGTGCACTGCTCAGATTTGACTAGAACAGAATATAGATTTGTGTGTGGCAAAGAAAAAGGACTTCTTAGACCAGGAGCCTCAAGATATTATATTACAACCTCGCTGGAGAATCAACAAAATCTGAAATATACCAACTCAAGAAAGAAGCAACTTGGTACAAGACTGTTTCTAAGTGATTACCACTTTTGCCTTTCTAAATCAAAGAAGCCAACTCTTCAGCTTTTTGCATGCATCAATTTGGCCTTGATGTGACTCATTTAGGGGCCAAAGTAAAACACAAAAGTGACGCTCATTTAGAGGAGGTTGTGAGAGTTAATGCATTGACAAGATGCCTTATGCATTAAACTGTTGAAGACAAAGACATGTATACGCCTCTTATCAGGGAGATATAGCTGTCCATAAGAAGCATAAGCAAAATTGACTCGAAAAATATCAAAGTGGCTGGATTTGAAATAAATTCAAAACAGTAGTACCTTTCCAATGGCCGCAGTAGTATTTCCAGCAGCATCAAGGGCATCAGTTCTTTCACGAATTCTGTGGCTCATCCCAGCCATTTCAGCAATTCCTCCAGCATTGTCACTGATGGGACCATAGGCATCAATGGCCAAACCAGTAGCAATAGTGCTCAGCATTCCAAGGGCAGCTACGGCAACACCATACATGGCAGCGAAGCTAAAACTAACAAAAATGCTAATTGCGATGGCAAAAATAGGGATGATAACCGATTTATATCCCAATGCAAGACCAAAAATAACATTGGTAGCAGCACCAGTGCGGCAGGAATCAGCAACATCTTGCACAGGGCTGTAAAAATATTGAGATTAGGGCAGAACTACAAATAATGGTGCTTAAAAACCACACCACTGAAGAGAGAAAACAATGATGTAACTTGTAAGCATAGGGTACCTGTAAGCATTGCTTGTGTAGTACTCGGTCACAAATCCAATAATGAGGCCAGCCCATAAACCAACACAAACACATAAGAACAGTTGCCTGTGAAGCCAAGATGAATGTCATATTACTGAAAGGGTTTTTCCCTCTAAAGTAAACTGTATTTTGACTGATCTCTTGGAAACATGAATCACAAACACATCACAAATTCCACCTTGTACATACTGTTCCATTTGCAATCAATATTACTATATTAGAAACTGCAAACATTACATTTTATGACAAAGAGCACTGAAAGAGGTGCATTTTGCCAGTTACTGACAAGTAATGCACTTAGGAGACAAAGAACTTCATACGCTTCCATAAAATCTCCCTAAACAGTAGAATCAAAGAAGTAGCAGATGTGCACAACAAAAAATACATAACACATTGTCATGAAGTGCATTAGCCATGCATAACTTGGCCAATAGAAAATACCAGAATGTTAACATTTTCATTTTCAATGAATCCATTAGATCCATTGGAAGAACTTATGTGATCAAATCAATAAAGAATAACTGAGGGTCCACCAGTATTCAATGTAATAAACGTGTAAAATGGTAACTATAAACACAATCCTGCAAAATTTAATTATGTGATTGTTCTACCATGAGAAAGTGTGAAGTTTACCAGTTTTTTACATCTTTCTGGATTCCAAAATTGAAAATGGTGAATGAAGAAGGAAGGCCAACCCAACTAACAACAGCTACACCGACAGTCATCAATATAGTGGAGATAATCAGCTGATTCTTCAATGATGGCTCAATTTCTTTTACTGTCTTGACTTCAAAGAAATCAGTTGCAAATAAGGTAGTGAGCAAACAAATTAGGATGCCCACTGAGCTGATGAGGAGAGGATACAACATTGAAGTCAAATCATGATTGATCCCAAAAGAGGAGATTGAAGCAACAACAAGGGCAGCACAAGAGGACTCCGCATATGAGCCAAAGAGATCAGATCCCATACCAGCAATATCCCCAACATTATCACCAACATTGTCAGCAATCACCTGAAGCAAATAAGTACATGTAAACTCAGTAAACAAACTCATTGAAGAAGCTAGAAATTTTCTAACTGTTAACCGAAGCCTACCGCTGGATTTCTGGGGTCATCCTCTGGGATGTTCCTCTCCACCTTGCCCACAAGATCAGCCCCAACATCAGCAGCTTTTGTATAGATACCTCCACCAACTCTGCCAAAGAGCGCCATGGAAGATCCACCAAGGCCATAACCAGTTATAGCTTCAAAGAGGCCTTCCCAGTCATCACCATAGTACAGCTTGAAGAGATTGACGGTAATGTACAAAACCAGAAGACCATTAGCAGCTAGGAGGAAACCCATGACTGCCCCAGATCTAAATGCAACAATAAACGCCTTCCCAACACCCTTTCTTGCCTCCAAGGTGGTTCTGGCATTTGCATAGGTAGCAATTTTCATTCCAAGAAATCCAGAAATCACTGAGGTAACGGCACCCAGCAAGAAGGATATAGTGCTGAAAACAGCAGTGGCAAGAGCAGGCTTGCAGAGGTTGCTGCTGTCATACGTACAAGGCCGGCTCTTCGTGCTGAATCCCTCCACAGAGCCGAGGAACACAAAGATCAAAATGGCAAAAGCAACCATGAAGACACCAACATACTGATACTCAGTAAAAAGGAACGAGGTTGCTCCTGCATCATCCACGTATCTCAGAGTCAGAACACAAGTTTGAGAGAGATGCACTTCAAGATATGTTATCAGCATTGGCTATGAAAATTATTAAATATCCAGGAAAGAAATGTCGGTTCTATGATGAGCATTAATTGTCTTCTACCCACCTTGTCCAAATTATATCCGAAAACAAAGAAGAAAAAACGGGCATGCATGCGAGACGGCACACCTAGTTATCCAGAACTGGCACTACCTTTAGTGGCAAGATATCACCTATATCAACTCAAATCATTCAAACAGCTAGAAGCAAACATGAGGACAACATGAATCATGACTCCAGAAGACATCCGCCACTAACACAAAATTTGAAATTGAGACCTTTTGGAAGGAAAAAAGAAGCAGGAATCAGATGATAATTTATACGGCACACGCATATTATCTACTATATTTATGAATGTTTCCAATTTGGCACTAGATTTTTCATTTTAATGTACATAATGCCATGCTTTTGATTTCCCACTTCCTGTTAATGGGATTCTTTCTATGGGGCAATTAAATTTAAAAAATAAAAATAAATTCCATCCTTGGTATGTGTATAATACAAATATTGACAAGTTCCCGCATATAAAAATCTTTGTAAATGCAATTTAATTACCTCAATTCAAGCCACCGACTAAGGTCAATTACCCAGTATACGGTATAAAAAGAAATCCTCACATTAAAGATAGAAGGCCCCACAGGATTAATGATGAATTATCAGGTTAAAGAATGTCCAAGATTGCATACGGCAACAGCAAATGAAGCCATCGATTATGATAATGAATAAAGTTTAGATACGTAAAGCTAACTCTTAATACACGTGTCTGAAAAAAAAAATAGGCACCCCTATAAATTCCACAACAACCTCCACCAGGAAAAAATTTAGAATTGAAAAAAGAAAGCACTAGATCTTGACAAATCCCTTAAAAGTCAAAAACAAACCACACTAGAGATCAGTAAATTTAAGCAAGATGTTGATCTCATCCCACAAAGTTCTAATCCCCAAAACAAATTTAATAATAAGAATAACATCAACAACAATAAATTAAAAAAAAGCAAACAAACAACAATAGACTTCAATAATATGAAAATCTGGAAAAAGAAATTTACGTTAAAGAGTAAATCTCTGCAGCGATTCAGATAAGAATATTGTGAAAGAATAAAATTAAATAGGATGATTTATAAGAAGTAAATCTGTAAATCATTGCATAGCATATCACAAAAACTAGTATCAAAACACTAACATTACATCCACAAATATAATTAGTAACAGATATAAATTTACTGTAAGAGTAAATATAGAATGTAACCAACAGCAAATGAATTAATCAACCGACACACACAAAGCAGAAAGAAATTTACTACTAAATATAAACAGTACAAAAGCACACACAAAGAAATGTCACAAAACACAAATGAATAATTCGACCGACACAGACACACACGCAGAGTGAACCAGGAAATGGTACAAATAGAAAAGAAAATCATATTTTTAGACCGAATTTTCAAAATTAAAAGATTTGATCTAGCTGAGGCAACAAGATCTGAGCTAAAAAAAAAAATTTGACCTTCGGAGATGGCGTTTTGAATTTCAGCGCATTTGTGAACGACGTTGTGGTCGTTGATGCCTTCCTCTTCCTCAATCAAGGATTCGGTGTAGCCGTTCTTAGCGTCGGCGGGGGACATCTTCTCGGTGGAGACCTTAACCTGGGAGACGATGAACCATTGGAAGAGGGAGAAGGCAATACCAATAACAGCACAGACGGGAATAATGATTTCCGTCCCGAGATCTGACAGAATCGGCGTCCCCATGACAGCTCACTTAGCTGCTGCTGCTGCTGGTGGTAGCGCAAGGCGGAGGCCCCCCGTACGAACTCGCCGGAGAGAAAAGTACAATTAAGAAAACCCAAAATTGGGAGAGAATGAGGTGAGGGGAAGCGATATGTGCGGTTATTGTGCGGCTCGTTTGTTTTTCTGAATGCAGCTTCGGGGCTTTGAATGGGATTTATATACAGTGGGAGAGGAGAGGAGGAGAGAGGAAGGGGGAGTGAGTAGTTTTTGAATGATGACATGGAGACAACCGTGGGGTCTTGTGGAGTAAATAGATTCTGGTAAAAAAAACTGTTAGCGGCCAAAAATATTTAAGGAAAATGCCATTTTCTCCAATTACTACTAACAAATAATTCCGGTATTAAATGTTTTAATATATTATTTTATATTATTTAATGATATTCAGTGTTTATCTTTTTAAATGATACGTACTTTGTCTTTTTAAAGAGTAACCATACATAAGATAAAGATTAATCCCCCACTTTCTAAAAAAAGTCCACTTTTCCTTTTTAGTCGTTCCAAAAAAGTGTCAATTATATAAATTTTCCTTTTTTGAAAGTTATGTTTATTTTTTATTAGATTTTTGGTTTAATGGGTGGTGAATATCTTTGAAAATTACGTATTATTCAAATACATATAATATATTTAATTATTTATTCTTAATTTATTTGTCAAATCAAATAGACACTAATTTAGAATGTGAAAAGTATATTTTTAAATTATATTACCTCCTTTTTGCCTGAACATACGTATAAAAAAATAAGACTTAGCTTTATGATTTTTCAGTTCTACCCTTGAAAAAACGGTTTGTTGTGATGTGTGATTTGAGTTCTCTATAGAGTAGAACCCCTCTAAATTGATCCTCTCTAAACTGATAAAAAATTTCGGTCCCAAGTCGGTACCAATGTTAAAATTTAATAACCTCTCTATCGTGATAACTAATATTTTTTCAGAAAATCTTAATGCTAAATCTCGGTCCCAACTTGAGCATAAAGTGATATTTTGAATAAATACATACATTTTTACATACTTTACGAATTTGAAAAATATGTTAAGATGTTAGTTTGTGCTAAGCTTGTTTGTCTGATAATTTTTACATCATTCTTCATCTTCGAATCGTCTTCAAATGGACCTTGTGATCGTGGTCTTATTGTAACAAAAATATCTCATTGAATGTAATAAAAATATCTCAATCTAGTATAGCATTTGGTGACTTTAATATAGACAAACAAAGAAATAACTACAATTTATTGTATTATTTGGTGACTTCAATATTGACAAAGTAACTTTTTGGTGTATATGTATTTAGTGGCTAAAAACTTAATTTTAATCATTTCAAAGCTAAAAAAAAATGTAAACCCCTTTTATGTGATAACCTTCCCTCCCTCTGTCTACATCTCAATGTTCATTTACTCTGTAATTAAAGTAATATGAACAAAGCAGTTCTTGACATTGTGGGAGAATTAATGTGATGCAAACACTATGGAGAGGGCAAAATCTTGGGAGGTGACATCCAATATGTGGTAATGGACAACAATGAATAGCTTAAGAATCTCCTCCAAGGATTTTGCCATGTCTATGATAGTTGCATCAAATCCATTATCTCACAATGACAATAAAACTGCAGTGTTCATGTTCTTTGAATTTACAAAGTAAATTGAGATGGAGATTTAAATAAGGGTGCACTAAAATATAATGAATGTGTTCAAATGAGTATATAATTGTGTTGACCAGCTAATGTTAACGACAAATTGGATGGAAAACACTTCTGAACTCTTCTAGCCAGCATCCAAATAAGCATTTCATCAAGTTTTATAAACGAGTCGTTTTAATTGAAATTTTTATTTTTATACAAAGTTTTATAGGTTGAAAAAAATATATTACAAGATTTTATTTAAAACTCGTTAAATATTACGAGGTTTTTTTAACAATTTTCTTTATCCTCGTTCATTATAGGCTGTTAATGGATCGGATTTTGGTCCGAATCCGATGCAAAATTTCATATATGGATTATCCGATTTGTTAATAACCCGATCCAATATAAAAATAATGTATTTATTACTATACACATATATAAATACATTAATCTTGGATATATGTTGACAATGGTATATTTTTTCTTAATTTATTCATAAAATTTTATTAATGATAATTTTGGATCAGATCGGGTACTTAGTCAGATATATCAACTAGTAACGGATTCAGATATGGATTCACATACATTTGATCCGTCAACTTAATGGATCAGACCGGACTAACAATAAACAGTTTCGGATCAAATTCAAATATACATATATTTGATGCCTATTTGATCCATTGACATGCCTAGTTCATTATGAAATAAACAGAAAAAATAGTTTTATTGATGGCGTAGTGTATTCCCTTCGTCCCAAGATAAATGTCATCTACGGTGTGTTCTTCTTTCGTGATCTAGTGACTTTTTTATGTTTTAGTTTTTGACTTTCTCATTCTTTGGCTCTACTAGCATCAATTTTCCTTTTACTTTTTCTTTAATTATTATAAAATAAAAATTCTAAATCCTAACAATCACCGTACCAAACGCACCCGTATTGACTTTATAAGAGTTTTAAGAAATATATTTGACTCCAAATATTTTTACTTTAATATCTTTATGTTTACAATAGTGATATCAAATCACTGAGACCAGTTACTTTTTCTATCCTTACTTTAATATTCTTATGTTTGCAATTCGGCTACTGAAATTTTAAAACTACACTTTAGACCACCGTGCATCAATTATGATGCAACCGAGCCCATTTTTTGGACGGACGTTAATTTAGCCGTTAAGTTAACATAAAATACCAATTTTACCCTTATCTTAATCTTTATCTTCCCCAGTAAAAATAAACACACCCAAACCCTAACCCCTTTCCTAGGTCCAAATCCAAATCCAAAGTCATCAAGGATTCATTCTGACTTCATGATGTCAATCAGATCAAACCCCTTCAAGGATTCATTCGGAGGAGTCTCTTTCTCACTCTCAATTCCTTCTGCAAGATCCAGAAGAACTGACGCATCACACCCTTGCCCCAATTTTACAACAATGGAGAACACAAAACCTAGATCTCCCGACAAAATAGATCAAACCCTAATCAGTTACAAAAAACCAATTCAAACCAAATTTAACATCATACGAACTCATATGTCAAAAAAATCACAAAAATCTTCACAACTCTATCTACAAAAACAACAAGAAATGAATAACACATATCAAAATTTACAAGAAGTAACGAGAAATATTCCTTCACGAAACAATCATGGAAAACTAGCTGCAACAGTGCGGGAGCAACATCAGATCGTTCTATGTAAAGACTACGAATGGCTGAACGGATAATCTACTGAGCTTGTGGACACGATTCACGGTAGAAATCATATTCAATCGGTTTGGAACTATTAGATTCTTCAACCATGTTATTCACCAATTTGCTTGAGAAGAACCAAGACGATGCTCTAGCTCGAGAAGTCGACGAAGAAGTATCGTCCGATGAAGAAGAGCCGCTCACAGTTTGCGAACGCTTCTGGTTCTTCAAAGAGATCAGAACACAGAGTAAGAACACCATAAAGCTAAGCTTGTTGGATTTGGATTTGGATTTGGATTTAGGAAAGGGGTGAGGGTTTGGCTTTGTTCATTTTTTACTTGGGAAGATGAAAATGAAGACAAGGGCAAAATTGGTATTTTATGTTAACTTAACGGCTAAATTAACGTCCATAAAAAAATGAATTCAGTTGCATCATAACTGATGTACGGTGGTTCAAAGCGTAATTTTAAAGTTTTAGTGACCGGATTGTAATTTTGTGAAAAGTTCAGTGGCTGTATCTACCTTTTACCTTCAAAAGAATCCAAAAACTGAGAGTAAAAAAAGAAAAATTTGTAACTTAAATCTTAGAAATATTTAATTTCTTCTTTTTTTGGGCAATCCAAAATACAAGTACGGTATAACTTTCTTTTCTTACCTTTTAGACACCCGGGGAGAGAATAACCGGGGAATATTATGATAAGATTCCCGTGGGAAAACTGTTTAATGGTTTTCTATTAAAGGAAAATTTCTAGTGTGAAAGCGTGATGTACAACGCCTTTCGTGTTTTCCTTGGCTGTGATTATATTTATGTTATGTACTCCTTTTATATACTCCTATAATGTTTAAATGTTCTGCATACACATGTGTATATACAAAGAATATTAAACAATTTAAGCACTGAAAGTTTTATGTCCCTTTGTTAATTTAATTAAGAGCTTAATTTAAAAAAATTAAGTAATACTAAAAATATAATTATTTGATAATGTAATATTATATCACTTAATAAATTAAGTATCTTTTAAAAATAACCAAAATTTTAAATCAAAAGATGATATCTTAATGTTTTAAGCTTCTCTTTTTCACTTAATGGTAATATTCTTTCCGTTCCAAAAAATAAATAATTTTATTTGACAAATTAAACTCTTAGAATTTTAATTTTATTTACTTGTATCTTTTTTTAATTCTACTAAAATTGGCTATTTTCTTAGAACAAACCAACTAGAAAGGATTGACTATATTTTAGAGACGGGAAGAGAATATTGTTTATGTTTTGATTAATGAAAACGTTATTAGGACAATAAATAGTTGTATCAGTTAAATTTTTGCGGATTACAGGTAAAACAAACTACTTCAACAACGGCCAGAAAATAACAAATAGTTTCCAGAATTTCAAAAAGTAAATTTTTTTTTTAATTTCTCAATGTATTCCTATGGAGTAAACAGTAAACTTTTGATACTGTGTAAAAAGTAAAACAGTTTTTACACAAGCGGCATAACAGGTATATATTCTCTCTTCCGTTCCATGTAAAGAGTCAACTGTATTATTTTAAAATATTTAATTTAAAGAATTTACTTTCAAAAAATTATACTTACATTTTTCATATTTTTTTTATCTTTATCCCCCACTTGAGTTTCAATCATCTTGGTTGTGCTCAATTATTATTGTAATTATGACAAAATATAATGACACTAATATATTCCTTAATAATTAGACTTTTTAAACGTGGACTCTTTGGGTGTAACGGAAGGAGTATTTGATAAGATTTTCTATGAAAAGCTAAAGTACTGTATCTTCATATCATCACATATTAACTACACCGTAAATTTTGCACACGTAAAATTTGACTGTTGGTATTAAATCAAAAAAGTTTATTTTTTTACGCTTTTGATTAGTTGATAAGAAAAAAAAACTTATATGACTTGTATACATGTTTTTTTTTTTTTTTTTTTTTTTTTTTAGTTGATAATCGAAAAAAACTTATATGACTTGTATACATGAATTATATACATAAAAATGTGTAGAATGTCAATTACAATTATGTATGAGATATATCAATTGAATTTTTACATTTAAAAGAAATATAATGGAGTTTATTGAAACACTTCTTTAAACTTTTCATTTAGACAGCCAGTGTATTAGAGTATAATCTATTCTTATTTTATCGAAATCCCAAGACTAATCTTGAATATTAGAAAATTCTTATTGGCATTTCTTAGCTTTTTAAATTTTGTTTCTTGTTTTCCTTTAATTTCTATTTTTTGGATTGTTCTTTTAAAATTAGGGTAAATTATAAATAACCCCCCTCAACTATGAGTTAGGTTCAATTATCCCCCTCAACTATCAATTAAAGCAAAGTACCCCCTTCAACTATAGCCTTTTCATTAATCACAGCTTTTATTTAGACACTGTCATTTGAGTTGACGTAAAATGCTCACCTGAGACTCATGTGACCATCTTTAGACATTCTTTTTAATCATAGTGCCTTTTTGGTATTTCAATTAACTATTTTATCCTTATTGTTCTAAGACCCTCTTTGTATCTAAAGATGGTCAAAAAAATAAATTTATTTTTATTTTAAATATTATAGTAAAAATCATATGTATAGTTGGTCACGTGAGTCTTAGGTGAGTCAATTCCATGAATTCAATTGATAGTGTCTAAATAGAAGGTATAATTTAAAAAATATTATAGTTGAGGGGGTATGTTGCTTCAATTGATAGTTAAAAGGGATAATTCAAACTTAACCCATAGTTGAGGGGGTTATGTGTAATTTACCCTTAAAATTATGTATGAGGTGTGATCACGCTAAAAAGTACTCTGGTGATCTGTCGATGTCCACGTATGCAGCTAGTTTGTAGGTAGGATGCCCCGGCTCTCAATAGGCACAAGTGTTAGTGAGACTTGTCCTCCGGTAAATACCTGAGATGAAAGGAAGCACCGTTAGGGTACTGGACGTTGGTCCAGCTAAAGCCCTCCGGTGAGAGAATCAGTATATGGTAAGGTTAATGGTTTAGATGAGGATTCGACGCTTTGAGAGTAAATGCACTGAATGCTTTGGAGATTTGGTAGTTGTGTGTGTGTTAATTTGAACTTAGGTCATAAATGAAGGCAATCACCTTGTACTTATACTGGGAGAATCTTTGGTTTGGGACAAGGGATTTGTCAGTGTCGACTGGTAGCGATCATGTGCCCATTTATGGCGCCGTCTGCATTGATGAGCTTTAATGGGGAAGTGACCTGCATTGATGTAGAAGATAGAACTTCTCTGGAAGTGACATTGATCTTCTAGAAGCAGCTTTACTTAGAGAGCAAGTTACTCTTTCATCCAATGAGGAGCTGGCTGGTGGCCCCGAGATGACGTAGTAGCAGGTGGGCATTGAATGCGGCAGCTTTTGTTGACTATTTTTACTTCCCGGGGTGGAGAACTCGGGGTCTCAATGTTGTAGCCCGGGTATGGGGTCTCGCGGGCTCTTTACGTCCGAAGTGGAAGGCGTCTCTGGCCACTTCGAGCTCCTCGGGGAGGTCGGGACGAGATGAAGGGTATACGTACCCGGGATCCGAGCTATAGTCCAAGCTCGGGGTCGAGATGGTTGTCTTCCGAGCTCCAGCTAAACTCGGCCACATGGAGACAGAATATTTTAGTATCTTCAAGGTGTTTGATGGGTTTCGTTTAGTTTCTATTTTTGTAATTGTACCCAATGTCCACCCCCCCTCCCCGGGCCTCCTTTTCTTTTTCGTGCTATATAGGCAAAGACATTAGTTCATTCTTAGTCCTCTTTTGTCATTATTGTATTTATTTATAATAGAGTATAACCACAAGCTTGATTCAACCTTGTGGTGAAATAGATTTTAACGTTAACTATTACATAAAAAAAATTTAAAAATTACAATTGTCCTTTACGCATTTTTATACTATAAAAACGTTTAATTACATCATTATTTATAATGCTTCTAAACAACTCTCTCTCAATATAACATACAAGAGAGGAATATAGCTGTTAATCTGAGTAAATTACGATAATCTCTACTTTGAAGGAACTGTTGATCAATTAACCGTTGGAATATAGCTGTTTACTTACTACCTTAAAAATATCGTACAAAATGGTTCTATTCTTATACAGATAAAAAAAAATCACAGCTTCGCACAATAAAAAAATTCAGTAGGGTCACAATGTAAAACGACGTCGTTTTACAAGGTAAAAATAAATTAATTAATTTCAGTGGGATCACTTGCCCCCTCACCCTAAAGGGTGGATCCGCCCCTGCAATATGTTCAAAATTGTATATGTAAATTGAAACAAATATGAATTGAGAGTTGAGAAAGCAAACCCCGAAAGACTGTCAACATGGACAATAACATCTTCTTGAAGCTATATCATCGACAACCTTTATTTTCCTTTTTATTCAATTTATTTATGAATAGTTAGAATTATAAGATTCCTAAACAACATTAACTCTACCAAAAAAACAGCAACAACATTAACTCTTTTAAATTTACAATTAGACTTTAGTTTATCTGTTCTTATATATCTATTATCTCCAAATCCAGCCATATCAACATGCTCAACCTCTTTTTTTCTTTAATAATTAATCTCTCTCTCTCTCTCTCCCCTTCAACTCGCTTCTTCCCAAAAGTGAGGTAGTTCCATTCCACCATTCTAATATAAAGAGATTAAGATGATCCACATAGGGATGACATGACATGGTTGTCTCAAGTGATGTGTACCCGTGTGGATCAGATGATAAAGCTTATCAACAACAAAAACCATGGAAACGACATCGTAGGATGTTAAAAAATTACTACAACCTAATTGTAACGGTGAGATTTCCATTAATTTAGTTCTCCCTTGTTTTTAGTGAAATGAAAGGAAAAAGGGTAGCCGAAGTGGCATATTCGGATAAGTACTATGGGAGCGTATTTTAGACGCATATTTCGTTGCCCGAAACCGAATCAACTTTCCTTTCACTCTACCAGACCATCACCTTTTTTCTTTTTTCTTTTTTTTCCAATACATTCTCCATCCTTTACTTTTGAGGCTTAAATTCCATATTCCATCCTTAAATATTCCTCATAATCCATGTTCGATAAAATGAGAAGGTAAGTTAATCAACACACTTGTAAACTAATTTCGTCACTGCTTTACTGCCAAATTCTTAAGTAAAATGTCAGTTCTTTTGTTTTACGAGGTCGTAGCCTAATGGTCAAAGTAAAATGACGGAGTAGGGTAAAATGCAATCCACATGTTCAATGATCAATTCAAGCAAGTTAACGTTTTTAGCTTTACCCAAATCCATTCCCGTACGTGGTGATTTTAGTTCCATTGGTGGGTGCAATGTAGAGCCTAAATCTGTTGGCGATGGTAGTTGACGGATCCCCATAGTGATTTTGGTTCCATAGATGAGTGCAATGTGACATTGTTGTGCTGCCGTTTCCCTCAATTATAAAATAAATAAATAAAAATGTTAGCTCTTTTGGCTGGTGTCCAATAGCATATGTTTTGAAAGAGAACAAGTAATATGTCATGCAGATCATTTGGAATTAGTTGAACCCCTTCGACTCGGGTCTTCTAGATATGTAGTTGGTGCTATTATTTCGGATATCTTGCAGTTAGTGTTTTCATTTAGGTTGTGTTTTGTTATTAAGGTTAGTGCGTCAAATTAAGTGACAATCTTTCATGGTAATGTGTTGCTCTTATTATTATTATTGAAAGAAAAAAAACCCTTATTCATTTAATATTTTCATAATGTTTGTTGGCTTTTCTAAATCACAAGCATAATATTCTAATTTAAGAGATAAATAGATATTTAAAGATGATATGATCATCATAATAATGATAACATATGATTAAATTATAGTAATAAATACTTCAGCACTCAGCAGTACCCCAAAAAGAGTGGCTTACTTTTTATGGCGGTCTCCTGCCTTCGCTTCGTTACTACTTCTTGTTCCATGCAAATAGTCCACTATACTATTTTGAAATATTTTATTCAAATAGTTCACTTTAAAGAATTATGTCAACAATCTTGATAAAACTTTTAACTTTACCCTATTATAGCCAACTTCAATAACATTAATATATCACTTAATTATTAAACTTTTCAAACGTGGACTCTTTGAATGGAACAAATGGAGTATTTATTTCCTCGGTTGTAAACGGAGTGTTCTTTAAGTTTAAAAGTCACTTTGTTTATCATATGTATGCTTACAATACAATACCAGACACAACTAGTATTTACGTATAAGTATACGTATTACTAAAATAGCTTAAAAAATACTATATTATTTTGGGATGTTTCACTTAATGAGTTCACTTTCAAAAAAATGATGCTTATAATTTTCATAATTTTTCATTTTTACCCTCCACTTGTGTTGTAATCATCTTGATTGTGCTTAAGTATTTTTATAATTATAGCCAAATTCAATGACACTAATATATCCCTTAATAATTAGACTTTTCAAACGTGAAACGGAGGGAGTATTATTTTTTAATCTTTACAAAGAGTTAAAAATGGATAATTATTTTCCGTAGAGAGTATATTATTATTAATTATTTTTAATTCAAGAAGAATGGAAGTCTACATGGTACCCATCCCCATCACCTTCCCAAAATCCTTTTTCCCATTATGAAATCCAAATTTGTGAATGCATACAAATAGGTTGAGAGTTTATCTACTAGACTTACCCTTGATCTAAGTCTCCTCTCATGGCTAATTTCTTAATTTTGATCAAACGACAAAATTACACACACACACACACACACACACACACACACACACACACACACATATATATATATATATATATATATATATATATAATCCAAAATGGGATTCAACAAAGTAGTAATTCAAGACAGTGGAAATTATTTTCCATGACTCACTTAACCGAAAGATATTACTACATCAGTTACTTTTCATCATATACTAATATCCTTTTAATTATTTGAATAAAGGCATGGCCCGCCAAAAACATTTTAAAGTTTTTAACTGGTAGCCCATCATTCAATTAAACATATATATCTAATGTACCACGAGTGGAAGTAACGCAATTAATAATTAGTAAATTATCCTAAGGTTGCCTTCAATTTCACTCTTTCAAATGAAATAAAATAATATACTGTAGGTGATCTCCAATATAAAATTAAAAGGGCAATTAATGCTTTCTTGTCCCTATATTATGAACAAAGAGCACCAACTTTCAAATTTTTTCTTGAAAAATATGTGAATTTTATCTCAACTACCTAAAGTTTAACTTATCAATAACTTAACTTCATTTATCCGTAGTTTTGGGTTATACGCCTCAAATTTCAAGTTATTTGGTTTACAGCTAGCTAGCTTTAAGGTGTTATACAATACAACTACCAATGCATTAAGTAGGTGTACCATACAACACCTTAAAGTTAGCTGTAAATCAAATTTAATCTATTGATGTAACATTACTCATGAATAATTATAACTAATTCTAATGATACTTATTTATCTCTTAATTATTAGATTTTTTAAACATAAACTCTTATGTGGAACAAAGACAATGTATCTTAGTTTCCTACTATACCCTTTATTAATTATATAGTTTTAATAACTTTATTACTCATTAATAAGGTAACTACCAATTTTTGTCATAATTAATAGAGTTAATATAAGAAAATAAACACTATTTTTTTAAAAATTTATTTAAATTTCACTAATTTCTAAGTTAGGATGATCTTACCCATTATAGCTCATATATATATATATATATACATTTATGTGTAAATCATGACCCGAACAAATAAATAGATATGAACAATAATTAGCCGATCTACTACAAGTTACGGTTTTACATTTATACCTTCTAGACTAGAATCAAGGGTGTCCAGTATAATTTCGCCCATTGAAAAGTTGGAGACCATGAACATAATGTCAATTGTTTTAATTGATGTTTCAATGAAACAAGTAAAGCCAAAGAATATGATAAGAATCTACACTTTTGACCACATAAATTATTATTTCCATTAATATTCAACTAGAAATTAGAAAACCAACCTCATCGATATTCTCCAATTTATATTTATCTTATACTCCATATAAAGATATGGATAATTAAGAAGATTCTTTGCATGAATTCAAAGGCTCTTAGAAGTTGTTTTATAAATTCAAAGGTGAGGAAGCGTCATAATAAGATAATTGTCAATTCAATTTATTTGTTTTATTATTATTATAGTAATTTTTTATTTTGGATTTATTTGGAGGAGTTTGTTGGGGTTTATGCTTAAAATTGTGGTTTTCTAGTCATAGTCATAGTCATGTTGAGGAAGAAAAGACAACGGCCATCGTTGGGTGAGTGAAGGTTCAAGTTCAGGTTGGGACTGTGCAATCCTGGCTGGTCAGTGGTCACTGTGGGTCCCTGTCCCATGTTCACCATTACTCAGCCCTCCAGTCCCGCTCCCGCACAACAATCCTATTACTCACTTTGTTCTTAAAATTTAAATTAAAAAAATTTCATTTAAAATTGAAAACAAAAATGCGTGAATATATGGTTTGTATTTAGAAACTATAAGGTCTAGTTCAAAGGTGGTAGTTTTTGTCCACAGGGATCAAATTCAAAATTCGGTGATCCCTAACGTTATGGTAGCAATTTTACTACCTCTCTTAGGACTAATACAAAATTTGAAAAATAAAAACTAGCCACTCTTTTAGTACCACAAATACCCTTGTTGTCCACTTTATAGTTGTAAGTACATATTGAGACATGATAGTTGACAAAAATACGTTTATTAACTTCACAATAAAATGAACACTCATTTTAAAACAAAACTTTTAAAAAGGGCACTCATTTTGGAGGTGACCGAGTAGTATTTGTGACTTAATTTTTGGGGAATATTAATTTTTGATGTTGCATGCATTGATAAACCGGTACGCTTTTTGTAATCAACATTCCATCTAATTCATGCCATTGTGATTCTAAACTGTACATTTATTTTGATGCTTTATTCCTTTAACTATATTGCCTTCCTTAATTTGAAATTATTAAAGGTTGCTTTTTAGTCATTTCAAAATTGAAAAGAAAAAAGAAAACTGCTTTGTAGTAGTACAAACTTATTAGTACCAAGAAAACTGCAAAAAGTGGCTAACTGGGAATGATTAATTAGATGTGTTTAAGCCCATAATGCTCATATAGCCGTAAAATAACATCCATTCGGGTCCCAATGACAATGACAATATTCGTTAACTTCATTGGATACCTGATTATGCTGAAAAGCTTGCTTGCCTGCTAGGAACTGTAATTTTACAATAAAAGAGTAAACAATTTTATGAAAACTCAATTATAAATTACTCCTTCTCGTCCTAAATTATTGTCTTCTTTTTTTTTTATCCGTTTTAAAATAATTATCTTGTTTGAAAGTTTCTTTTTTAGGATAATACTTTTACCATTTTGTCCTTACTTTTTATTTCTACTTTAATTATGGGTCACATTTACATAAACATTAAAAAAAATTACACATTATACCAATATTAATAATCAAATTAATTTTTTTTAATTTATATATCAAATTAAATAAGACAATAAATTAAAAATAATGAGAGTATTATTTAATCATATACTGTCAGAATAAATATCTCAAATTTCAGACAAAGGGCCGTATCCCTCCCTATTCACCGCTTCCCGCTAACTCCCCAACGTAGACTGACGAGCTGTTGTGGTTGTGGGAGTGCCACATGTCGTGAACTCATTGTGTCCTTTGCTGGTGATGTACGTTGGGCTGGGGATTAAAGCTAGCTAGCTAGCTAGCTACTCAATATGACTTTCATTGCTAGATGGAGTATAATATATTGAGCAAATTACACAAATAGTCCCTGTGTACTACCCCTTTTTCGGGTTTGGACGTTTGGTCCTTAAACTAAAATTTGAAAAAATTAAGTCCCTGTATTGAAACTTTTTACGCAATTGGTCCTTCCGTCTAACTCCGTTAGTTTTTTTTCGCTCACGTGCCTCTCACATGACCTTGCTCAGGGGTAAAATTGTCCATGTATTTTTTGTTTTGAATGGACAAAAATACCCATAATTTCTTTATTTGTTTAAACTTGATATGGGCGTATTAATGTAATTTTTTACATCCATTTCTTCTTCATACCCAATTTTCTCCCCATCACCACCGGGACAACCACCATTTCCGCCATCGCAGAACTATAATCTTATTCGCCACAAAGAACCTAAAACACAACATACACAAACCCACAATCCAAATTGACATAAAAACACCAAATTTTGTACAACCCACAAAATGCACCAACATTTTTCAACTGAAAAAAGTTTCAACTTTGATTTACCTTACCACCGTGTTGTTTGTGCTCGTTCATATCAGCAAAGTAGCCTCTATTCATCTCATCGTTACGCCCAAAATCACATCCCAAAATTCAATCACTATCTAATACTCCCATGAGCCTCAAACATTTTGACATCGTACTTTTGGTCCCCAAAAAGACCAAGGACGGTGAGATGTTCGAGAGACGGAGAAATGATCTTGAAAACTTTCCAACCGGTAGTAAGGCACTTCTCCAAAGTGAGATTCTTCAAATGGGGAAGGTTAGAAAAGAGATCGAGTGACTCAAGACTACCATCATGGTTGCAAAAAACTCAAAGGAGATGTCTTGAAGAACCGAGTAGTCGAATGGGTAAATTCCAAGTGGCGAATTGATGATTACGAGATGTTCGGAGAGAGATGGAGATGGAGATTTGTAAGGATGGAGAAATGAAGGTAGAGAGAAAATTCGCCAACCTCTACGAGACACGGATGAAATGATGAGCTGGGGCGTTATGAGATACGGCGTAGGCGGCGATTTTCTTGACAAGGGATAGAGCGATCGATCCGTCGACATTTCGGTCGATTACGGAGATGCCGAACGACGATTGTGCGAGAGAGAGATTTGTTAACGAATTTGGTAAAATGGGTCAATTTAGAGAACCGACCGCGATCGAAATTGAGATGGGGGCTGATTTCCATAGATTTCTCCATCTATGGGAGATTATCCGCTTTGAACAACTTGGGTGGAGTCGATCTCGGAGAGGATCGATGGAGTAGATCAAAACCAACGCTAAATTCTTCATCCGTGTTTGTTTGTGTGTGTGGGTGGAGTGGGTTTAGAAGAGAGAGAGAGAGAGAGAGAGAGAGAGAGAGAGAGAGGGAAACGAAGCTTGAAAGGGTTAGAGAAAGGAGGTGGGGTGGGGGTGGGGTGGGGGTAGTTGTTCGCCATAGCGTGAAATGGATTGGGGAAGAAGTTGTGAAGATGAAATAAAATGTAATCTAACAAAAATGCCCTTCGAAAAAAAGTCACGTGATTGCACGTGTTCAAGATAACGGATAAAAATTAACGGAAGGACCAATGGTGTAAGTCACCCCACTACAAGGATCACTGATGTTGAGTAAGGACCAATCCCAAAAAAAGGATAGAGCGCAGGGACTATTTGTGTAGTTTGCTCTAATATATTTACACGTTATGCTCATCAATATTGGAACTTTTAGAACCTGAATTCCGTTAATTTCGAGCATTGAGCAATAATGTTGCAAAATAATTTTGTTAAACTAAATTGTAATCTCCACATTATCTGAATTTTTATGTAGATTGTTTTATTGGTGCAAATTTAAGATGAAGTTTGAGGTCACTTTTTTTTTGTTTTTTCAACTCTTCCAATCATGTAGAAAGGTTCTTCATTAGAATTCTTGAATCTTATTATGCAAATTGAACGGCCTCATCCTTCCCTCCAGACGCGTGGCCATCACCTCAACAACCAGGTCACACATTGGAGCCCACACCGAGGCAGAGCCCACCACGTAGGAACGCCGACCTGGAAGCCACATCAGATCGGCCCGTCGGATCCCAGCATGCTATATCCTCTCAACGACCTGGCAGATCCCCCGAGCGACCTGTGATCTCAAGGCCAGGTCGACGTCCCGCTATACAAGCGACCTGGCCACACCTGAAGCCGACCTCGACTCAACCCCGCCGAATCCCGCTTGCACACGTGGCTCGCCCTACCGGACATGGGAAGGTACGGTTCGCGATACGAAGCTCGCTCCACCTTCCGACGGAAAGTACAAGGACCACGACGGAGAACGGCCACGATCTCCCGAACTCGCCGCCCTGCAGCACTGGGGACAAAGATTGGCACGGGGATTGTCTCCACACGGTCTCCTCTCCATGAAGAGATACCACCCTCCGCCAGCCTATAAATACCAAGGTATGGACTCACTTCAAGGGATGAACACTATTCACTTACACACACTCTTGCACTCCTAAACCCTAGCTCATTATCATCAGCCATATTCACAGACCAAGATCTGTGGACTGGCTATTCCACCACCTTGTTACTGACTCTTACGCCGGAGGGTTTTAGCTGGGCAACCCCCAGCTCCCCTGACGGTGCTCTTCACTTGTTCTCAGGTCACTGTTCCATTCCCCACACAAGAACACCAAGAGGGATCCATCAAATCACGGCCCTGTATCCAAATAGACTACAGCACAGCACCTTCGTGGAACTGACGTGGTCACAACCCATTTTGGCGTGATCACAAATATATATATATACATATATATATTAAAGTTGGTGAGGATGATTTACATAGACACCTTCTCTCAATTCTTAAGTCTCCAAATAAACTTGACTTTTGAAGTGAAATGACTTTTTATTTTTGAGTCATTATCTAATAATTATACATAATAATAATAGGTTTAACAATAGCTATTACTATTAGATAATACATTCTCTAAAAGAAAACAAAAAAATGTTATTAATGTGATTTGAATTCACACTCTTTTAATAATAATTATACACCTTAAACCAACTCAACCAATTAGATTATATGTAATGATTTTTAAGAAAATATTACATTATTATATAAGTCATTTTATAATTTAAACCAACTAATTTTTATTCTTATAAATGTTACTCTCTCCATATCAAATTATGAGTCTCATATTTTTATTAAATAATTAAGTCAACAAATGCTAATATTCAATAATTATAATTTTTTAATTAATATTAAAATTAAATTTAAACTCATGCGGAGCACGAACTCAATAACTAGTGTTAGAGAAAATAACTAGTGGCACTAAAGCATCGTATTAACTGTTGACATAATTTTTAAGACGAGAACATAATTTGTGGTTCTAAAACATTACATCAACTATTAACGTACTACTCTAGGACACTAAATATTCATAATACTAATAATTGAGCCCGTGCTCCGTACAAATTTAATTTAATTTTGAGATTAATTAATACATTTTAGAAATATTTTTGGAAAAATTATCATTATTGAATATAGACGTTTGTTGACTTATTGTCTAATTATGCATTAAAAAATATTTATATAACTGATATGTCTTTATATAAGAATAAGTCTGAGTGAAAAACTTTAAACACTAATTAGTCATAAACATAATATTCATATAATAATTAACACAACATAGTCGATGGACATTATTTTCTAAAAAAAATACATATCTTTAGTTATAAACCAACATTTTGTCCAATTTTTATATGACCCAAAAAATCACACGTATAACTGAAATTTTTTTTAACATATTTGATATCGCATATTTTGATATTTCACAAAAATATTAATCAAAATAAGTGGATAATGCAGTACATGGATCACGTGACCCACTTAACTATAATATATGTAGTTTTCTAAATAAATACATAAAATATAAATGGTTGAGTTGATCCAAGGTGAGTTTTCATATTTAAAAAGGTTGTAGGTTCAAGTTCCATTGGCAACATCATTTTGTTTTGTTTCCTAGTTTTTCCTAGTCAATAGCTAAAGTTCTTCTACTAATGTATTTAAAAAATGTTATATACCACAATATTATATATATAGTACTTAGTTAAAACTATTTGCTAATGACATCAAATGGGAAGCCAAAAGGTCAAATGCATAAGAATTAAAAATTAGATAAAGTGGCACATTTATATATATATATATATATTTTGTAATAAATTATAAATAGCATTTCCTTGTCCCTCAAAATAGTCATACTCCATCCGTCCTCAAAAATAGTCCCAATTGACTTTTTTGGGACATAATTTAAATTAAACTTTAGCCTAAGATTTATAAAAAAATTGCTTATCAATACGAAATTCAAAAAATTATTATTCATAGTATCCGTAATATTGTATATACCCATGATTGAAATTTTATTGCTTAAGACTTACGTACTAAATATATGTTAAATAGTAATTTGTTATTGTCTTGAGTTAATTTTTCAATTAGAAAAAAGGACATTTTTTTTTAAATGGAGGGAGTATTTTTTATCCCGCCGCCCCCAACCTAAATAAAATCATATTCTTATATGTTAAGCTATAAATTTCTCATTCTTATCTATTTTTCTGGAGTATAAAAATGTGAAAATTCTCGTAAGTCTCATATAAAATAGGATATATTTTAGTGTAAATTAAGAAAAATATAGAGGAGTGAAAAAATGTTATTAAAACTTGGGTAAATTACACATAACCCACCTCAACTATGGGTCGAGTTTGATTTGCCCCCGTTAACTACCAATTGAAGCAGTGTGCCCCCCTCAACTATAACATTTTCTTAAATTGCACCTTCTATTTAGACACTACGGTTTGAATTCATATAATTTGTCCACCAAAAACTCACGTCACCATCTGTACATATGATATTTATCATAATCTTCAAAATAAAAATATGAAATTATTTTAATGACCATCTTTATGTACAAAGAAGGTCTTAGAATAATAAGGGTAATATAGTCAATTAAAATACTAAAATGACACTATGGTTAAAAATAATGCCAAAAGATGGTCACATGAGTCTTACGTGAGCATTTTACGTCAACTTAAATGGCAGTGCTTAAACAGAAGCTACGATTAAAGAAAATACTTTAGTTGAAGGGAACATATTGCTTCAATTAGTAGTTGAGGTGAGCAATTCAAACCCAACCTATAGTTGAAGGGGATTATTTGTAAGTTACCCTTAAAATTTTTATCTCTTAAAACCCTTTTTTTATAGAGGGGGTATATTTAAGCACCTAAGCAAGTCGTAATTCAACATGTTTGCTACGAAACTTTCACTCTTTAATCTGTTATATAGTCTGAATTAGGAAGAGATAAATATAACTATCGCTTGATTCCAAAAATTTGAAGTATAATTATCTTACGTAATAGTAAATTTTGTCCAATCTTAGACGATTGAGCTTGCTTAATCGAAGTTTGCATCAACAAAGCATTAAGGTCGTGTCTAGCCACAACAACGAGATGACCGGCCCATCTCTTTACTAGCTAAGCTATTGTACGGTGAAATCCACATAAAGTTGACAAAAACATCAATCTATTATTGTAGCATATTTTAATATATCTAATTTATACAAACAGAATATATATATATATATATATATATTAGTTGACTCACCTATTTGCATTAATTATATTTTTTTAACTAATAATTAAATTTTAGTCATTGATTTTCAATCCAATAGTTGATATAATAGTAACCATTGATGCTTATATTTTTGAAGTAACCATTAAATACTTACTCATATATATTAATTGCATTAAATGACTCAACTACTTACATTACTTGACTCACCTACTTGCATTAATTACATTTTTCAACTAACCATTAAATCTTAGCCATTAATTTTCAATCTAATGGTTAATATAATAGTAACCATTGATGATTATATTTTTTAAATAACCATTGAATACTTCCCTATATCCGTCAACTTTACAGTATAATCATTTAGGACATTAAAAGTTCTCCTATTTACTATTTGTATTATACTTTTATACTCATAGAAAATTAAATCATTTAACTTAGAAGGCAATGTTACTATAATCAGAATTAACCCATGGCCGGCCCAAGGGTGAAGATAGGGAAACAAGGGCTTTAGGCCTCTAAAAATAATAGGCCTAAAAAAAAAGAGATTACTACTATAATTTTTTTTTTTTTTTTACATATTAAGAGAGTAAGAGACTCTTAGTTTTTCACTTCATTTCAAAAGTAAATTTAAACAATTTAAAATGTATTAAGATATTTTTAATTTTTTTATTTAGTATTGAGAAATTAAGGTCATTGGATAATAAAAATTTAAAAGAAAATTGTCTTCATCTTAAACATTCATTAAAACATAATGACAATTCTCTTATTTTATATATTAGATTTATTCACAGTACTAAATTTTTTAAGAGAAATTATACAAGTAAAAAATGATACACTAACTGACATACTTAATTATATAATAAGATTTGATTATTTTCTAAATGCGTATATCGCTTATGGAATAATGTTAACAGTTCGCGTAATTGCTTTGGCATAAAGAGTTTTTTTTAAAACTAATACTAATAAAATCTTATCTAAGATCGACAATGTTTCAACAAAAATTAAATGAACTAATCTTATTTGATAAATGATTTTGCATACCAAAAAGTAAGAAAGATAAACTTTAAATAAAAATATAATAATTTTAATAAAATTTTATTATTTACTTAAAAGATCTTTTTATAGAGTTCGCTTTAGATCTCCATAAGTCTGGGCCGACCCTGAATTAACCACGTTATAACACAAGTATATACTGGAGGATATCATATACTGTTAGACTTAGAAATGGCATAAAAAGAGTTGCTACTTGCTAGCAACACGTATTGTAATTATTGGCATTCGAATCAATCTATCAATCTGTTCAATGATGAATGTAAGAGTAAAACATGGAATTATTGATCCGTGCCAATAAAATTGGACGATCCTCCACGCAACAACCCCCACAACTGATTAAGAAAGAGAGTTTTGTGAATGAAAATGACATTAATTAAACAATAAAACTCAGTCCGTCGATTAATTGAGTTAGGAACGTCCGTTTTACAAAATATATTTGTAAAATGGTATTTTTAAAATTTTTACCGTAAACAATTGGGTTCTTTTTTGTTTTTGTTTTTGGCTAGTACCTAAAAATTAATTTTAAATATATTGACCGAGTATTTTCTCTTACACTCTTTCAAAAAGGTGTATTAATTGAAATGCACATAAACTAATTTGAATAAATCAACAAACTAATCAAAGTAAAAAAAAAAGCAACAAAAAATAACAAAACCGTCAATGAGAAAGAACATGAAGGAAAAAGATGGGATAGGTGTACTCCAACAAGTCACGGGAAAGTTCTTTTGTTTAACCCTATGCGTTACATCAGTTCAATATGCAACGGAATACATATGTATCAATCAATCATTTTCATCTTAATTATTCTTAAATGAAATACTCCGTATCAAGTTTAACTCATAAAATGTGCACCCAACAATAAATAGCCAAGAAATTGTTAAGATATATATATATTTATACATGAGTTTTTCATTTGCATTTGACTCTTGTGAGTAGCACAACATTACGTAGAAGTAATTTTTTTAATTCATATGTCGAGTGCAGCAGAAGGTACCCCTTTGAATTCACTTAAAAAAGTAAATTAAGTTAAGGTACATCTAAACTGACCGGAACAAACTTGTTTTCATTTTAGCAAATGAGTCATTTACCCTGTTACATCCGAAGTAGGTCTCCTCATTCGTAAGACGAAGTGACCAACACACGGACAGAAAATACCCGTAAAACAATTTTTCTAAATTTTTGTCTTACATCCGAATGGACTTGCGCTGCAATGCAATTGATGGAACCTCAAAGAATAAAAAAAACAAGTTAAGCAACTAATTTGGCAAGAATATGTGCAATTGAATTCCAGACTATAGTGAGCTGCAATCCGCTACCACTACCAGCAATTGTTGACAAGGATTGTTCCTGGGCGAATTATTTTGGATAACCACATAAAGAGCTGCAATGATAATTGTGGACAATCCAATAGGAAGCCTCCATAAGTTAACCAGTTAAGTTGCTTATTTTTATTTTTTAATGAACAAGGTATGTCTTATATTATATTTTTTTTATTTGTATTTTTACTATTTTATCCTTACTTTTTTTTTTACTTTAATTATGAACCACATATACATATACATTAAAAAAAATTACACATTATGTTAATATTAATAATCAAAAAAAATAATTAAGAGACGGATGGAGTATCATAAATTGACGACCAACTTAGTTATTTAAGTGATAGATCTAAGTTTTTATTTTGCAGGTAAGTTATCGGTTGTCATAAATTAAGTTTAACCTTACTCAAATTAGATGCTAATGGAGAGTTGGTAGGGCTCACCACGTCACTTCGAGCCGAAACATATTAAACATGACTTTTTATTAAACAAAGGAAAAGATATTTCTTTTTCCATCGTACAATTTGAGGTAATTAAGTTGGCTAATTAACTTCCAATATCTAAAATTTGGTCAAGGTACCCGTGATTTGATTGTAATGTGACCTTTGCCATTAATTAGACATTTAAGAGTTTGTTTGGTCGTGCGTTTTGACTAAAATATAAGGACAAAATGTAACTTACTTGTAAAAATTATATTTTAATATTGTAACAGAAAAAACTATATTTTTAAAATGCAGCGCATGTTTTAAAACGCTACTAGAAAAAAAAAATCAACGGGCTCTAACTTAATAATGGAGCTGTTGTAGTAAACTATGTGAGTATTGAAAATTCAGTTATTAACTAGTTATAGAGCCCGTGTAATGCACGGGTGCAATTTTACTTTTGTGTTTAATTGATACATTTTAGAAATATTTTTGAAAAAATTTATCATTATTGAATATAGAAGTTTGTTGACTTAATGTCTGAAAAAAGTTAAGTGTTAACAATATATGCAAATTAGTAATCGTTTATTATAATATTTTTGTTTCAAAATAAGTATTTTTTATTGGTGGTCAATACATGTATTTTTGTTCTATACATTTTTAAACTTTTTAAGTATCCTTTGATATCATATTATTGGGTTTCTTTATCTCTTTTTTTCATCTGGCACTTAGTAAAGATATTTTAGACAAATATTTGAAAAAAATTACAAAATTAAAAATAAAATATTTACTTTAGGACACATTGAAGAAATATAACATTTTTCTGAACAAATGAGAATTATTTAAGGATTGAATATAATTATATTTTTTGAAATAATTTTTGGAGATCATTCAATGATTAGAAAATGTTTAGTTAGATACTATATTTACATATTTTTTATACATATCAGTTTGAAAAAGAAATTTACACAAATATCAAAAAAACATAAGCATCAATTTTGAATAAATAATTTAAAATTTTGTTGATATGGATCACATATTATATACATTATTTTAGGATGTTTTAAATAAGAATATGAGATTCAATTTAATATAAAGAGAGTATCATTTATAAAAATAAAATCTAATTGGTTTATATTATAAAATAATATAATATACTTTTAAAATCTTTACATATAATATAATTGATTGAGTTGGTTTAAGGTGTATAATCATATTTAAAAGGGTAAAATTTAAATTTCATTAACAATATTATTTTATCTTCTAAAATTCTACTCCTATTAGTATTATTTAATAGTAATACTAATTAATAGTAACGACCACGTTGTACTCAAATCATACAAATAGGTTACCTTCCTTTAATTTGTACGATGGTAAAAAAAAAAAATTTATTTTTCCGACGGAACAAAATACGAATATGCTAGTGGTAGCAGCATGACATGGGCGTTTCTTTCGCACCATTTCTTCCCCTCTAACCCACCCCACCTTAATTCACTTTCCTCCATTCAACAATGGTCGCGAACGACACATTCCTCGTCACACGAGATAATTGACCGTACCGCCGTTGTCTCACAGCGGTGCCACAGACACTTCTCCCCCCTAAAATTCAACCACCCAAACAAAACCCTCTTTTGATTACCCACATTTTACATTACAATCAATTTCCCCAAAACATAATTGTTAGTATTATATATACATACATAATCACGTATTCCAAAATGGGAAAGAGAAAACCGAGAGCTGACAAAAACAAGACTCCTCCAACTCCTCCTCCTGGTACGCTTTTCTTGAATTTCTTTTGATTTTTCATTTCTCAAGATTATTTCTTTTTGTGGGTTATGCAATTTCGTTATGTTGGTTTGTTCAAACGATTCTATTCCGTAGTAACTTAAACAAACAAGCGAAAAGATCCTAATCTTTTTTGTTAATTACTTGAAATTTGTAATGAATTACTCACTGATCATGGGCTATAATAATGTACCAAACCCCCAAGAAACTAAAACACAATTCAGGTAAACAAGCTGACATTGTTTTGCTGTGTTGACGATTATGCAATCTAATTCCCAGGACGAGCTTATGATCAATTAGTTTAGGTAGAAAAATGACTGATCATATCATGTGTTTTTGTACTAGCTTGAAAGGGATATAATGCATTTGCTTTGTTTTGTTTTGTTGCGATTGTGCATTGTAATTTTCACGACGACGAGTTTATCATCAATTAGTATGGGACCCTTGGGTAGTTAAATGGTTAATCTGGTCACATTTTTGTGTACATGCTAGAAAAAGAACAAAGCATTGGGCTTTGTCAAGGGTGTTTACTGAAACTACAAGCATGGCAAATTAGTAAAAATTTCATTTTAGTATTTGACATCTACCTGTGAATAATGGAGTTTAACGCTTAATTTACGTAAATCTCCAGTTATCATGCTTTATCATTTTAGTACGGATTTGTGATTCCTCCTATTCACATGTTGTTGAAGCCATCTCGTCACATGCGCACAACTCAACTCAACTCAACTCAGCATTAGAACTTAGGAAATTATAATGAGAAAGGTCTTCCAAAAACTGGTTATCTAAGAGTGCGTGCATTTTCTTGTTGTAATGATCATCTGGGAAAGGATGATTCTCTTTGCTGGTTTTTCGTTAAGTTAGACCAAAATCTTTCAAAACCAACAAACTGAAAGATCTTTTGTGAACAACAAAGCTTTCATATTTCACTAGACTTTCAAAAAAAAAAAAAAAAGCTGTTTAAGACTCTAAGCACATTGATTATCTCGTATTTTTGTTATGGGAGAAGCTGCTCTTTGTTACCTACTACTCAGGTTCTGATGAACCATCAATCGGTGTGTGTATAGTCGAACTGCACAAACGTTACATTGACAAATGTAATTTGGGCATTGCTTTTTTCCAGCCGTCAACAATTACAAACCCTTCATGTGACAAGTGATATCATTGTTCTAGGATGTTTCATGTATATAACTAGTTGATTATTTCTCAAGTTGAGTAGTCTCTCTTCTCCTTTTTATGATCCAGTTCTTAGTTTGGCGTCCTGCATATACCCTGCTATTCTGCTCTTTCTCTCCAGTTTAATGATTTTTCTTGGCCAGCTATCTGATTGTTGCCTTCTTTTTACTATTTGTTTGATTTCCATGCTATCCTCGTTTCTCCAATCATCGTCTGGCCAAATTGTTTGGTTTACAGTGTTCTGCAACCTGTTGTGCTTTGCACTTTCCTGTTGCTCTTTAAACAACTTATACTCTTTCTAGAGAACCACAAGAAATTCTTTCCCTGCTATTGGAAGGGCACGCTACTTTGTTTATCCCATCTTGGCTTATTCTCGCTCTTTCTATTTCTTCTCCTGTCAAAGTTGTTTTTTTTTTCTTGATGAATGCCAAGAATGTGCAAGCATATCACAAATGCTCTTTTATTTACAATTTTATTAAGAAACTTTAAATAGCGGTATTAATTGCAACTGATTCACATATATTGGTTCGAGTGTTGCAGCCTTTGTGAATTACACCTCTCAAATGGATTCGTTGTCAAAAGAGGTTTGTGTCTCTTTCCCCTGTATTTCATGAGAGTGCACTTTAAGAAATTATTTTCTTTCCTTTCCGTCTTCTAGTATATGTATGTATGTATCTCGGGTAACATTTTCCTCTTTCTGGCAGAAATCTTCTCATCTGGTCGTCAGTAGTGGAGTAAAGCCTCTTTCATCTCTTATGGATATCATGGAAAGTTCTGTGAAGCTACCAAGTTCAAACCATTCACTTGCTCAGCGTCATCACAATCTTAGCCGTGCAATACTATTGAGGCTTCCACGTCATTACCACGGTCGTCAATATATACACCAGTATTCTACTAACCATGCCGGCACATCAACTTCTCACGGAAAGGCTACTCCCGTGTCTGATGAAAAACTAGCTTTGAATTTGGCTTGTAAATCAGAATCAGAACCTCGACGTCATACAGGTGCTTTCTTTCTTTCTTTCTTTCTTCTTGTACGTATATTCTCATCCACGGCCCTTTCCACTTACTTTTTGTTCTTTCCAGATAGGAGAGAGAAAGCATCTCGCAGGCCAGACAGAATCAGGTCGATATCTTTGGCGGCGGATGTAGCATCTCCCGATGTAGAGAAGATGGAATGTGGGTTATGCCAGAAGCTTTTGAAACGAAAACCGATTATAATTCTAGAAAGCACAATCTCTTCTAATGACCTCTCGATAGTGTCAGTTTTAGCTTGTGGTCATGTTTATCATGCTGACTGTCTGGAAATGAAAACATGCTATGAAGATAGAACAGATCCACCCTGCCCATTGTGTTTGACCGTATCCTCTGGAGCTGACTTGTCGTACAGTAGTGCTGACTTTTTACCTTGAAGATTGACATAGTAGTGAAGACATAACACACTTTAAGATTTTGGTTACCGACCGTACCTTTTAGCCCCTCAGAAGCTTTACCAAACGCACCGACCGATGTATGTAAACTGCCATTGTTCTGTACTGTAGTAGTAGTAGGGGAATTTGTATTTTCATTGTTTTGTAAGTTTTACAGTTTGGATTTACACATTACATACATGTAAATTAGTTTGATGATTATAGTCAGTCAAATATTTGAAATGTAATGAATGCTAGCGGTAACAGACTACTACTAGCGAGAAGATATTTTTCTAAGGAAAAAATTAATTACTGTATTAAATTGAAGTAGTAAAAACGGTTTGTGGAAGTTGAAAGTAAAAGATTATTAAATTGAAGAAGTAAAAGTGGTTTGTGGTTGTTATTTGGAGTTTTAAGAAATTGCCGCCATTTGTTCTAAATAATAATTTCATTTTTTATTCTGTGACACTTCCAATTTAGAACAGACTAGACTAGTAGCGATAAGATATTTTTCTAAGAAAAAATTAGTATTTAATTGAAGTATTACAACTTTACAAGCAAGCGGTTTGTGTTATTTGTTTTTGGAAATTGAAAGTAAAAGCGGTTTGTGGTTGTTATTTGTTTTGAAAAATTGGTATTTGTTCCAAATAAATACTCGTAGTAATAATCTCAATCTTTACCTCTGTGAATTCCAATTCATAACAGACTAGACTAGTAGCAAGAAGATATTTTTCTGATGAAAAAATTAGTACTCCCTCTGTTTCAAAATATTTGTCGTTTTAGCTCTAAAAATTTGTTTCAAAAAGATTGTCGTTTTAGGTTTCCAATGCATGTTTTGCCTAATTTACCCTTGTCTTTTCACAAGTTCCAATAATTGATCATCTCTTCATTAAATACTTTATCTTCTTTCAATGGTTATCTCCTTCTAATTTATCTTTTCAACTACTCCTAGCACAAAAATTAAAGATATTTAATAAGGGTATATTTGTCAACTTATAAAATTTCTTAATATGTGTGCGCAACTCTAAAACGTCAATCTTTTTGAAACGGAGGGAGTAGTATATATTAAATTGAAGTAGTAAAAGCGGCTTGTGTTGTTATTTATTTTTGAAAATTGAAACTAAAAGATTATTAAATTGAAGAAGTAAAAGCAGGTTGTGGTTGTTATTGTTTTGAGAAATTCCTATTTGTTCTAAAAAATTGCTATTTGTTCAATTTAGAACAGACTACGTACTAGCGAGAAGATATTTTTTTAAAGAAAATATTATTAAATTGAAGTAGCAATAGCTACTTTTATAATATCCTAAAGATTGACCCAGTTGTGAAGACATAACACACAAGATTAGATTGAAGTTTGAAGTAGTGCTGATATTTAAGACAAATGTTCTCTCTATAATTAATTTCTGTCTTTTCAACATATTGATCTTTCGTTTTCAACCCACAACCTTCCATCACTAATTTGTACATATCTATACCATAATTATTTATTTCTTCAACACGACTTTTTCTATTTTTTTCAAAACTATTCATCTATTTTGTTTTAGGAACATGATATTATGATGAATATTATATATACTCTCAATAATGAATAAATTTTTTGTTGTTGATTTAACGTAGTTTCAATTTTTTATTTTTTACGTTTTAATTTTCATAACTTTTTCTATTAACTACTACTAAAACCCAATCCACTGCTGTCACCGGTAGCTTTATGTTACTTTATTTTATATTTTTTTATTTATTAAAATCGTGCATGACATGGGTACTAACCGCACATTATTTTATCCGCCCAAATCCACAAAGTTTGAATTGAATTGGGTGGATGATGCACGCACACCCTTACTAGTCATGCCATTTTGTTTTGTGATTTTGCAAAAATTGCAAAAAGAGTTTAGAAGAGTTCTTATTAATGTCTTTGCGTGCTTTTAACTAATTCAGAGGTCCGTGGGATGGGATGAATTCACTAATCTAACTCACATTCTAAAGTGTGTCTGTAACAATCTGGGAGAAATATATGGTCCATTTTAATTTTGGAGGAATGGTCCATTTTATTATTCTACTTTGATCAATCGACAATTTTCACTATATACAAGTCGATAACAGATAAATTTACAAAAGTTGCCAGAAAAACGGTTGATGAATAGTTTTCGTGTGCTCAAATACGATTAAATTGTTCTCGTAATATAAGATGATAGTTTTACTGAATAAATTTTCTAGCTCTAATATTAACCTCTCATGCGCTCGAGTGGCCATCCTCTTTTATCTCCTCATGCAATTCGATTGGTCAATGTAGACCTCATATTACCTCTAGGACAATATTGTACAAAAAAGCTCAATTCCATCACAAATGCTTTCTTTAACAATTCAAGGTCATTTCATCAAGATTACATCCTAACGAAGGGCTTTTATTACTTGCCCAGACGTTAGGATCAATTCTTGAATGACCATCCGAATTGAAGAAGGAAAAAAACAAGGCATTTGGTTTGAACAAATGCCTTAAAAAAGATCACCTCCCCGGGATGTTCAACCGAGTTCCATCGGCAGCTTGAGTGATCGAAATTAGGGTTTCCATTCCAAACTCTTGCCCAAAATGACATGGGCAAGAGTGAAGATACTAGTGAAAACTTGGTTGACAAAATGCGAGTCACTAGTTTCGCTAAGCATGGCTCGGATGGCTAGAGACAGAGACGAATTTAGACAGCATGCACAGCCAATGCAATTGGCTAAAGTACTAACAATTCTAGACATATTTGTGACCATACTATTTATGATTGTTTCGATTGTTATGCTTGCTCTGAGCACGAACGAAAAGCCTACTATGCCTCTTAGAATGTGGATCATTGTTTACGTGATTCACTGTGCTTTTCATGCGACGTTCTCGATTGCTGAGTATCAAGGAGGTCCGCGATGGCAACGACTCTCAACAATTGTCAAGTACTCGATTTTTTTTAAATTTTAAAATTTTTTTTATGTTTTGAACATGAACAACAACGACTTGCATAAATTTACTTTTTTACTTTTTATCGTACAATTAATGCAACAGTGCAAGGATGGTGGAATATGGAAACGATGGCTTTTACCTATTATGGTGGGCACTTGGAATAGTTTTCATTATGAAGGGAAGCGATAATTTGTTCATGTCTGCTGCAAAGCTTACCGGGTGGGTTAGTAATTTTACAACGTTTCATTCTTAACAAATTTGGTTTTGACTTACGAAAAAAATTGGATATCTAAATTGTGCAGAACTGTAATGTTCTTTTCGGCTTTTGACATAATACTATTCATGGGTGTCTTGTACTTGATGATGGTACTTGCTCTTCTTCTTTTGTGCTGTGTTCCATTTCTTTGTGCAATCTTCTACTACATTGGTGATCCACAGGTGCGTTACATTCATATCTCTCTCTCTCTCTCTCTCTCTCTCTCTGATTTACTATTATGTTAACGTACACCATTACCAAACAACTTAATTTCCAAATATTTGGCTACTTAATTCGCTCATCTTTATTATTTTTAGCTTCTTTATTCCCATCCATTTTGTGAAATTCGGCTAGTTAACATACTTTCTCACCAAACAAAAGAATCAAAACCTCGTAAATGCTTTCGATTACTTGAAAAATTGGATGAAAATACTTGATGTATATTACGCGTTGCTAAAATCATTTGTAGGTAAAAATTATTTTGTATTTGGAAAGCAAGTTGTATTATTTCACAAATTATTGCAACTATTTATCTTTTGTATAGTAGAGAAAATAATATTTAGAAAAGAGAAACTATATTGGTCATCGAAATATCTCTAGTCTAGCATAGTGTTAAGAAACCGATGTATAAACCCTCTCTCTCTCTCTCTCTCTCTCTCTCTCTCTATATATATATATATATATATATATATATATATGCATTTACAGAAAAAAACATAAATTCATGTGTTTAATTATTGTATAGTACAACTCTCAAAGCATTGAATGACCATAAATTGTACTAATAACTTAATTTTATTAATTTAATAGTCATTTTTTATATTTATTTAAATCTTTTATTTACAATTAATTGTGGAAATGCAGGAACTGCCACCCTGCCCCTGGTGTTAAGTAGAAAGAAAGAAGGTGAAGAGCTCCTCCTGAGGTTAAACCGAAGATTTATACCGAGGCAAAGTGTGCTCTTCAGGTTGTGATGGCTCAAGAAAATTGGTGCTGTCCATTTACAACAAAATTTTGTAGCGTGTAATTTTGGTGCACATAGCGTTACTCAATTTTGTAAATTTACTATTTTGAGCAGTTACTAATTTCTTTTTCCATTGTAAATAATCCATCAGAGAAATACGAATAATGTCAGGGATTTCTAGTTTTGAAATCTTTGTGTGGGTTGTTTTTGTTTGTTCTTTACCCATTTTACAAAAATTAATTTGAAAAGCTAAATTCAAACTATCAATCAATACATTTATTACCAATTTTTCTTTCTTCTTTTCCTTTTGTTCACTATTGCTCACGTTGTTGGAAAAGTGAGAATTGAGTGCACTCTCTACACCACGAAAGACAAGTTCAACTACTTTAAACAAACTCAGATCAACCCAACTTTTACTCCTATTACTTGTAGCCTATTCTCAAAAGTTGATGAAAAAAGTCAATTGTGTATAATGGGTAATTTCATTTTCGAAAGGAAAATGCTAAGCCAACCGACCAAGTCAAAATACCTTAAAGCATGATGTAAACTAAATCTATTGATTTGGTCGGTTGACGTAGCATTGCTCCTATGGAAGAGTAACACTACACTTACAACCCCCCAAGTGTTTAAAAATAGTTTCAACTTTTAATAACCAACCAATTAAGAATGTTCAAACAAGGTGGAACAAGTATGAGGAAAATGAGGCATAAATGCAATCAGTATGCTCAAATATTTTTGTTGGAAGAGTAATCTTCCCTGAATAATAAGTTGATCAAAACTGACATCTATCTATTGGACAAAACCTAATGTACTCTCAAGGAGTTGCTGCAGAGAGCAACTAGAAGCAAGGCAACAAAATATAAGGATCGATATTATCATTCTACTTTTTAATTGCTACACCACAGTGCAATATGTGAAGCGTTTACCATCTCGAACCAGTTATTCACACGCACTTTCACACACGCACTTTCACACACGCACATACACAAACCAAGTCAAATAGACCATGGACTTGAATAGTTGACAATAGAGCTGCTACAAATCTTATCAGATACAATTACACCACAATCTTCTCATGGAAAACATAAACACAGATTCAGCCATTAACTTATGTTACATAAGAAACATCAGTACAGGAATACCATAGGATTCAAACCGAAACTACATCCGCCTTGCAACCCTTCTTATTATGCCCTGCTTGCTTGCACTTTGTACACGTAACCGTTCTTTTCCCTTCTTCCTCTGTTTCCTTCCACTCTACTTTCTCCTTCTCTTGGACTGGTGCTTTAGACGGAATAGGAGGAAGCACAAGCACATTTGGATCATCAGCCTCTTTTTTCTCACCCTTATCTTTCTTTCCACCCATCAAAGCCACCGTTAAACCATCCTCTTGTTCCTCACCTTCTGCTTTCTTCGGAGTCGCTTCCCCTTCTTTTTCATCACCCCCTTCTTTCTCAACAGAGTGCCCATCCACAGTTGATTCCCCCTCTTTTCCTTCTCCTACTTCTTTCTCCACAGGCTTCCCATCCACAATCAAACCGGCCTCACCTTTTTCCCCTTCTCCTTCCTCCACCGACTTCCAATCCGCAGTTGAATCACCCTCTTCAATTTCAACGCCATCTTTCTCCACAGGCTTCCCATCCACAGTTGAATCACCCTCTTTGATTTCAATGCCTTCTTTCTCCACAGGCTTCCCAACCACAATTGAATTCCCCTCTTCTTTTTCTACAGGATTTTCATCCACAATGTCGCCCTCATCATTCGTTACTGGATTCCCATCCACCGTTGAATCACCCTTTTCTTCCTCCACAGGCTTCTCCGTGATTGAATCACCCTTTTCTATTTCCATCGGCTTCCCATCGATGGGCACAGGGTATATGGACTCAAAATAGGTCGAACGATAGCAATCAACTGTAAAGTATTCAGAACAGTAATCATACGCATTTTTACCTGTGGAAGTGAAGACGGCAAGAGCATGACGGCACGGTAGCCCCATTTCCTTCCACCCCAAGCAAGTACAACTCCAGTTACTAGTATTCACAACATGGGTCAAATCCTCACGAACCTCAAACAGGGTATCGGAAGAGATCAACACTTTCAACCCACGCGCTTTAAGAATTTCTTCTTGTAGCATCTGTTCCTTTGACGGGGTAAGTTTTGTGGACCACAGACTTGCATCCAATCGAGCATCCTCTATTAAATCAGTCACCATGCGTATTAGGGCATCTATCTTGTGTAATATGGGCAACTCTCGAGATTCTTCTATCAACTTAGCGTATGGCTCGCCAACATCTTGAGTGATGTAGTTATACCGCTCACCTTTAAAGGAATAACTTGCCCAATGCTGTGCTTCAATTTGCATGACCCAATCATAAGACTGAGGCGAAATCAGCTTAATCTGCTCAATTGACTTTTTAAAAGCACCAAGCCGAACTGCTTGAGCAGCAGCCAAGAAATGGACTGGTAAGAAACCTCTCCCATCTCCATGGAAAGGACCCTTGGCATTTCTTTTGAAGCTCTCTATAAGGTGGTACATGGAATAACCATGGTGAGCATTCTCAAAAACGTCAAGCACTGATTTCTTCAAGTTTTTATCTCTATCTGAGACAAAAGTAATTGGCCTCGAATCTGATATCACAGACTTTAATATTTCCAGAAACCAATGCCATTTGTCATCATTCTCAACATCTACTACAGCAAATGCAACAGGGAAAAAACCATCATTTCCATCTATTGCGTTAGCTGTCAACAGAACTTCTTGGTACTTGGATTTCAGAGACGTGGCTTCAAGAAAGATAAGTGGGCGACAACCTCTCTGGAACCCACATATTGATGCATAGAAGGACACAAAGAGGGACTGGAATCTTTTTTCTTCACCTATAATGAGTTTAGAGAAACTACCTGGATTAGTCTCTAAAATCTTTTCACAAAACCAAGGCAACTTATTGTATGACTCTTTAGGTGAACCATGAAGTTGCTCCCTAGCATCTTCAAGCCCACGCCAAACTTGCGTATAGTTTAACTCAACCCCAAAATCGTGCAAAATTCCATTAGCAATCTCCTTGGGTTTCTGATGTGGAGAGTTCTGTAACCTCTCCTTTATGGTACTTACCAACCAATTCTTGTTCGGGTGAGCAGACCTCCTAGACTCCTTGTCACATGTGTGTACATTGTTCAATACTTTTATCTTAAATGACTGGGAAGCGGGGACCCACCCTGCATGAATCTTCCAAGAACATCCTTCAGCAACACAACGTCCAATAGCACGAATAGTGTCGTTCTTTTTCAACTTGTAAGCAAAGCGATTAGCAACAGCATATCTTTGCAATGCATCTCGAAACTCATGCACACTTTTAAACTCCTGGCCAACACCAGTGATAGCTCCTTTCCAAGTAGCAACAAACGATTCAGGCGTGACATCATCATCCCAGATGGCAATTGGAGGAGGGTTATCAAAATCATCTTTATCAACAATATCTAGTGAATGATCAGACTCATCGGCTAGTGAGGGGGAACTCAGATTTCGGCTGCTCTTTCTCTGTGATTTTCTCTTCCTGGAATCATCACTGTCAGATGCTATCCGGCTACTCTTTCTAAGTGATTTTCTAGCCGCAGAATTATCTATAATAGCCACATAACTTTTCCTTCGTGCTTTTGTCTCCCGAGAATCATCATCACGAGCAGAAACGATGGTGGGACCATTGGCACCGAACCTCCAGGAAGCAGTGCGCCTTCGCTTCTTAACAGTGTCCGCAGGGCTCGTATTCACATCGATTCGGCTATTAGGTTTTCTCCCAGACCTACTTGGTACATAGTCAGAACCAGAATCAGAACCAGCACGGTCATCTGCTTTCTCAGAAGGTGATGTTGAGGGACTAGTTTCTCTGTTAGAGCCCTCTGAATTGTCATCACCAGATACTACAGTATCAGTGGGGTCCTCTGAATCTACATCAGCAGCAGCTTTAGCACTGCTACGAGTCGTACGACGTGTAGCAGGTACTACAATTTCAGTAGCAGCTTTAGCAGTGGCACGACGTGTAGCACGTACTGCAGGTTCAGTAGCAGCTTTTGCAGTGGCACGACGTGTAGCACCTACAGCAGGTTCAGCAGCAGCTTTAGCAGTAGCATGACGAGTCCTTTTGGTAGGAGATGGAGAAGCAGGAGTTGAGAGGACACCATGACTCACAGGCTCTTCTTCCTTTGTACTAGTTGACCTGCAAGAATAACAAACTCGATTACATCTCAGCATTTGAATAGCCTTCATCATGAATTTGCCACAGGCTATAACCAGATATTTAAGTAAAATCTTGAGCAACATATTTTCATAGGAAAAAGTACATGGGGTCCAGTAGATTGCGCAAGCATTTATAGGATACGGTGTTGATATTCATCTCTAATGAAATATTGACACTTTTATTTTCCAAAAGAGAATGTTACAAACAGAATAAACAAAAGAAATAATGGTTAAAAACTAAAGGATTTAAAATAAAAAAATCTACATTAACAGCCATAAGAAATACTCCCTCCGTTCCTAAATAGTCGTACTGCTTGATTGGCACACAGATTAAGAAAAACTAATTGACTTTATTATAAATATTGGTATAATATGTACTTTCCTTTAAAGCCCTTATGCATGTGGCCATAATTAAAGTAGGAAGAAAAAATAAGGGTAAAGTGGTAAAAGTATTTCTTAAAAAGAAAGGTTTAGAAACAAGACATTTTTTGGAACGGACAAAAAAGGAAAGGAAGACAATTATTTAGGAAGGGAAGGAGTATGTTTTTCTCGCTGGAATCAGTTTCAGTATATACTTAAAAAATGATAACTTCCTGTTTTTTCTAAGGAAAGGACTAGGAATACTATCCTCAAGTATTCCATATAATTATATGCAAACTAATTATGCACAGCAGCTGTCCCTTGCTGGAGGCTTCCAGCAATCTTTGACTGAAAAGGACCGAGTGTTTCAATGTCCGCAAACTTGTTTTCAAGTGGAAAGAGTTTCCAGTTATAGTTTCGTAACAAAAAGGCTAGCATCAAACTGCTTGTATTTTAAAAAACACAGTAAGCTAACAAACTTTAAAGTTGATTTCCCAAACCCAGAGAGAAACCCCCCAAAAACCTAGGAACAGCACTTTATTGTAAATTGAGATACACATTGGAAAAATACCTGTTAGCATTCACTTTCAAGGCACTCCGATCAAAACCTGCTGTGCCCGTAACGAAAACATCAGCTGTTATTGAACTGCTATGGAAATCAATCATCCTTTTGACGTCCTTGTCATTCTTTACAGTAATCAGATTCCGCTTGTTTCCAGGAAGGAAGTACTTGATGGAGACTGTCTTCTGATCCAAATTACATGTTTCAGCCACTTCTAACTTCAAGTCATCAAACAGGGTCTCATGATTGACATTTGCTGCATTTGCCTCTCCTCCGGTATATGACATGTTCCCATCGGCATTTGTTACAAACTCACCCCCAGACTGGCATATTAATATAAGCTTCCCCCTTGCCATAGCATGCACCTTCAGAAATTCACATAAGCAATTAGAAAAAGCAATTGGCCTATGCCTCTGGGCTTTACGTTATCTGAGGCATCTCTCCTTAAAAATATAGTTTTCAATACATTAACTTGCCTGCACCAAGCGATTGGGCAGGATTTTGTTGCGTTTAATAAAATAAAGCAGGCCAAATTTTTATTTCTTTCTTCTTTATTACAGTGGTAGGAGTGAATCAACAAAATTGAAAAAGAAAGTATGCTCAATCAAGGGCGCAGGTGCCGGAGGCATCTTAAATAGCCCATTGTATGCTACATGGAAAGTATATATTAAAGTTAGTAGTTAACCATTAAATAATCAACACTCCCCAAAATCGAACACCAATCAAGTTCTTTATCCTAATCCGTACTTTTTACCTTTTACTAGAATCCTTGTGATCTCAACCTCTCTGAAGGGTTCAAAACAAACAATAAAGAAGTACAATCTCCCATTGACAAAACAATAGGACATTCACTACTTGACATGGCTCAGTTTGCTCATTAGACTTTCCAAAGAGCCTTCAATGAACTATTATGGAATTACTTGAAATATGAAAGGAATCAAAAGCAGTTTTAGACTTTTTGTAAAACCTAAATTAACAAAATTATAAAAAGACCGTCTTGTTTGACTTTGCACACAGAATAAGAAAAGGAAAGATAATTAATTAGAGTCTATTTTCAACAATATTCATGTACCACTCTTATTCTTTATAGCAGACTTTTGTTGTTATACCATTCATAAGTAACAAAACTATAAAAACTAGGTAATTAATGAGGGTGTAGTAGGAAACTAAGATAATTAGTTGCTCCACTTTTAGAAAGTGGACAAGCATTTGGCCCAGATAAAACAGGTCTTTCAAGAACGGAGGGGAGCAGTACATAATTTTAGGATAGTACTAAATGAAAAAAAAAAATGCAACAAATTTCATTATCACTATGTAATGCTTAGGCATTTCACTCGTGGAATAAATCATTATAGTGAAAACTATAAAAGAAAATGCCAATCTCAAACCATGGATAACTGCATGCTGGTGGCGCAACATTATGGACTCCTCAAGTGGGGGAGAGAATGAGAGGACTCCACATGCATCTCCTTTTATGATATTTTGCTCCCCAGTGGTGGAAAGGAAGGGGGGATTTATGTGAAGAGAAGGTACATATTTAACACCAAGTATACCCACTTCAGTTTTCCTAACAAAATGGATTAAAAAAATGCACATGTTTTATCTACCAAAAGCTAATATTCCCACGAGAAAGAGAGAGACTTTGGTGCAAAAGTAATGATGTAATTGTGTCTCTGAGTATGATTTCTACACAACTTTATGCCAATGACATGAGATAAGATTTGCTGTCATCACTGAACAGTTGCAACCAACGGAGTGTACATCAACAGAAGTACTCCCTCCGTCCCAAAAAAAAGTAGCCCCACTTCCCTCTTTGTTTGTTCCCATTTCTAAAGACGGATACAATCTTAGTGCATTTAAAAGGAGTAATAAACAAGTAAGGCAACAATCTTAAAAAGTTTGACTTGCCAAATGGGACTATTTATTTAACCACTGCATTAATGATGTAATTGTGTCTCTGAGTATGATTTCTACACAACTTTATGCCAATGACATGAGATAAGATTTGCTGTCATCACTGAACAGTTGCAACCAACGGAGTGTATATCAACAGAAGTACTCCCTCTGTCCCAAAAAAAAGTAGCCCCACTTCCCTCTTTGTTTGTTCCCATTTCTAAAGACGGATACAATCTTAGTGCATTTAAAAGGAGGGATAAACAAGGCAACAATCTTAAAAAGTTTGACTTGCCAAATGGGACTATTTATTTAACCACTGCATTAACATACTATAATCACAATCATCTAGAATCATCTAGAATAGCAGGTATTTTGAGCCTTCCCTTTATTGACCAGAAAACGACATGATCCAGAAAGATTGTCGGAACGTCCTTCAATCAAACAATCATTAAAGGATAAATATTCCTCGAGCATTTAAACATTGTAGTTTCCTGGTTTAGGTGAATTGCACCATAATTTCTAAGCCTTACCATTCAAAATTATATCAATGGACCCCTCGAATACATAATGTCATAATGATAGGTTGAAACGCTATAATACAGAATCTGAATTAACTTATGAGAAATACAAAAATACGACGAAGTTCATGGTTCAACAACTATTCATGCAATTTTCTAGCATGTGTTGTTTTTCCTTCTCCAAAAGAACTTCCCAGTACCATATAACGAACACTTGAGTCGAACCACCCACCCGACCTTGCCCCCAGAAAATAACAACAAATAAAATATCTATAAATAAATTACCCCAACACTCCATTTTCTTATGTTATTGGATACCTCTCCGAATAGCTCAATTGGTACTCACACTCATATTTAAAGACGTTTGTACCTTACCTAGAGGTCAGGGGTTCGAGTGTGAGGGAAGGCATGAAACCCATGACTAGGCATGGGAAGTTCTTGAGGCCTGGCTGCGATACTCGGTAGAGGTCGAGCTAGGTGTGGACGTGTCCCTAGCGGCGCTGGCCACGAAGGTCAGGTCGCTACAAAAAAAGGCGTTTTCCCTAAGATATGAACTTGATCTTTAATTATATAAAATGCTCCATGGCATAGATCTATTCTCTCTTTTCTATCTCTCTGCTCCCCCAGAATGTGACTACGTGTCAAAAGAATGAAGCCAACTTTATCGAATTAGAAACTTTTGCACTTTGACTTTAGAGGTGGGAACTCTGAGGAGTTACATTTAAGGGATTAAAAATGGGAGAAAAGTGGAGAGATGAACCCACAGGGCACGTTATCTGATGAAACATGAATGATGCCTTCGATCCTACAAAAGTTTGAAATGCAATGACACTTGCGAAATGTCAAAGAATAAAGTATTCCAAAATAACGGTTCTAATTCAAACCCTAGTGTTTTGTATTGCTCAAAGGATTTAAACATCTTTCATTCTTTTACTGCATCGTTCTCAAATCTTGAAAGTCCTTTGTGAATTAACGATTGCCCCAAACTACAAATTGAGTGCGACCTCTGGCACGAAATGGAACAAAACAATTTAAAATTGGTCAAGCTTTGCTTTAGGAATGTCCCAAAATAATTGTTGTTTTTTGATCTCAAAGCTACTGGTACTTTTGCCAATGTACTATCTATTAAAAGTTTAAGAACTTTGGCATCTGCCAGTAAGGAGGGATAATACGGAAACTAAAAGGACCAAAACATTCTTAGTCAAAGTTGTTAATCAAGAATCGTATCGAATAATCAAAATCCTGTCATCGAGAATTGCTAATCCAATCAAGGATTCAACAAGAGTTGAAAAAAGATACCTATAAACATTTGAACATGTTGAAATCTCAATACACAACACAACAAAGTGTGTCGTATGTCAAACTAGTCTCAAGACATGATGGCAAAAAACTAATAAGTTGGGATGCTTTCAGAGTATTAATTATATCATACAGGCAGAATTTGATGAAATCATCGTTTTTATCAACTAACTTGTAATTGATTCTCCAAAAGCATTTTGTGGAATAATGAAATGGTTGTTTTAGATATTCTCTATGGTCTTAAGAAATGGGACTTGTACCCAACACTCTGGTAGACTACAGAATTGAGAGAGAGAGAGAGAGAGAGAGAGAGAGAGAGAGAGAGCTTGCTTAACCTTAAACCTAAATGCTCTTTCCAAGTGGTGCAGCAACACAAAAGTAAAAATTAAAAACTAAATAGGGGCGAGTTAGAAATTCATAGGGAGGTTGATTGTACGATTCATGTTTCCCAGTTCATTCCAGATGCAGCACCCCAAACCAACTTCTCAAAAACATTTTGACTCAATCGGTACCCAAATTCAATTGAATTGTATGATTTAAACAGCGGATTGTACAATGCTTATAATTGCAATCTCAATGCTATCAAGAAACTCTCTTAAATGACTGGGCAAAAGCCAACAGGACAATCATTCCAAGAAGGGAATAATAAATACTTCTTTTTGATAAATAAGGGAATGATAAGAGCTAAAACAGCCAAAGATAATATTGAGTGGACAATGTAGTATTTGGTGACATGCTTTCGGATACCTACCTAATCAATCGTCAATTTGAATGAGTTATCTACAAATGATGAAAGTCCAAATTGGAATGAACAAGCGCCAATCAGACTTCACCTCAAATAACTCCAATTGTCTTCTTTCCATCAAAGTAGTTTGAACTTGCTATGGAAATGGGGTCTAGGTCTCTTTATGTGAAACGGAAAAGTCGAAAGCCACAAGCAAATGAAAAATAGAAGGAGTGTGTGTCTAAAGGGTATTCCAATTTCTAACCCTAGATCTGTTGTAAAGGGAATGTATTGACCCCAAAAGCAAAAGCATAAAACCAAAAACAAAATGCAATTAAAAGCAAATGTTTATGGGAGCAACTTTTAGCTTGGGGGGTGGATGAGGTGATATAAGGTAGCCAGATCTAAATTACAGAGAATATTATTTTATCCTTTCATCCTTGGAAACATGATTTTTAGGTAGTCAACATTTCTAATTACTAACTATTCTGCAAATCATTCAAGCTTACTAAAGGGACGGAAATACCAATACCAAACTATAAAGCAAAACAGAAAAGACCATATCCGGTAACAGGTTTTCATTTTGAGAAATACAACGATAGAAATTGGAAACATAAGAAAATAGGAATTTAAAACCATGGGACATATTTGGCAATGTACCTAATTTTGTAAATCTCTTGTTTCTAGAAAGCATGCACTCATCAAACCAACATGACAAATAAAAACAGACTTGAAGAATTTCTGAGACACTGACTTTATACAACAGGAAAATGAACGATTTTGAAAACAGTAACCAAACAGGGCTGTAGTATCTAGGAAATCCACACACAAACACAGACACACACCAATTCACAGTTAGCACTAACTTAAAAGCACAAAGTAAAAACATGCAATCAAGCTTCTACAATCATGCACTAAAAAACCATGAATATAAACAGATGATTAAGTTATAATTGGGCTAATCTTAGCAGAATGACTACATCAATCAAGCAGGTTAATTGTGAATGTCGAAGCCATGAGCTGAGATTCAAATGTTTTTGGATCAATTAAAGTGTGAAATACTTAAAAATTGAGACAGGGGAACGGCTGAGGGAAGTTACCGTTGCAAATCACGACGGAGCTGCTCGGAGAACTGGAGCCCTAGAATCGGGGGGGCTGTATGAAATTAGGGCAAAATCGGGGAGATGAACGCCCAAAGGGTGTGTTCGAATTTGGATTACGGGGCCGTCATTGGAATAAAAAGATAACGATGTACGATCAAAAGGGGCTCTTTTGATATTACCTAAATCTGGAAATTTCAATTACCTCCCCAAAGTTTTTGAGTTATTAAATATGATCCCTGTATCAAAAATCTACGTTTTACCCCATGGTTTTTTTAAGTGCTCATGGAATTGACACATGTTATTGGAGATCGCATATTCTACTTCAATTTTTCCGTTGTAATTATTGTTTGAACTACCGCATGTACTATATTTTTGCTTTAGGGCCAAACCAACAAGTTGATCAAATCTAGACCAGAGCAACAAATGCAATATACAAATTTTTATTTTTAATTTTAAAGATTGGTCAGTAAGGTGTTCTTGCAGCCATCTTATGCCCCTCAATCTAGTGCACCTCTTCAGTTGAATCAAAAAGTGCATCCACCACGCTCTGTGTATGCATTTGTGAATTACCCAACAAATATTAGTCACAAAAATCAAACCTAAGTGGATACTCAATTGAGCAAATTAACTTAGCTATCAGTCGACCTAACATTTGTAGTGTCCACGAAAACATGTATCCCTTTTATGTCCCCATTAAGGACTATTGACCCCATCATTTTCATTCTCTTCGTGACCATTATTTCACCCACTTGGAGGCGTGGTTTGTTTCAGAAGTGATTGCATTTGTTTTAGGTTAAGGATTATGGTGTGAGGTAAAGAATTTAGAAGGCGTGTTGGAAAATTGAAACAATGATTATCTAATTGGGATGGAGATTGTATGTTAATCCTCATTAAATTAACAAATCGCTTTTTAAGAACATCCAGGATGATGAAGTTGACTAGTACATATGATGGAGAAAAGAGGATTAAAGGTGAATAGAAACAACAAAATGGAAAATATCAAAGAAAAGGTCAAAAATGCCAATAAGTTTACAAATGAGGTCAAAAAAATTTGGTAGATGAAAGTTCGACCGAACCCCAAGAGGATTTTGTATTTGAGTTTACGAAGCAGGGGTGCTTTGAAGCATAGTGAAAGCACAAGAGGGTCAATAGTAACAAACCCATTAATATGTTATGGTGACACCGTTACAGAGAGAGATAACGTTTCGCCGAGATATTTCAGTATGGATTGTGAACTGATCTTCATTGATCCTCCTAGTATTTTAGAAAATAGGAACTTAAAATTGGGCCTAACAAACTAACCCATATTAGAAAGGCGAGCCCAGATAGAAATCTGCAACTTCTAGCTCAAATAGCCACCTTTATATTAGTGGTCTATAATCTATATCTGTTCTAACTTCTCATTAGCAATGATTTGTATTGATGGTTAATCATGTTTTGGAAAAAATGTTAAATATAAAAAGAAAAATGTTAAATATAAAATATAAAAAGAAATAAAATTAGGTAGAGCCCCGAAAGAGCGGAATTAAGTGCTCGTTTGTTTGGGTTTTCTAGAGTGGCTTTGGTTGAACATAAATCATAATTAGAGTGTTTGTTTTAGCTTATAAGCTGAAAACTAATAAGTAAGGTAAAATACTATTTGTACATTAAAAAGTCAAAGTCAAAAAAGACTCAATTTTAAGCTTCTTAGACTTTTTGAAAACATAAAGACAACTATTCATTAATAAACTTTTGGTAATTCTCAGTTTACCCTTTTCTCAAATATTCATAAAAAGAGGAATTCTAATTTCAGGATAATTTTTTATACAAATAAACATTTAATGTGGGACAATAGATAGAATATATAATTTATTCATTTGTGTAACTGTAAATATTTTATGGGGTAAGCATTTTCAACCTCCACATATTTGACTAATCACATTCAATATTGAAAAAAAAAAAAACTAACATGAAAAATTACACATACAAATGGTATAAAATGACAAATACATGTTTATTCTTTGTTTTAAGTATGATTAAAACAATAAATATTAATTTAATATTGGTCCATGTTGGACTTTTTTAGATAGAGGTGAAACATTTTTTTTCTCTCAATGAAGGGAGTAGTTAATTTGGGAATTTAGGGTATTATGGTTTATTTCTATTAAGTCAACATTGTTCAGCTTATTTAACAAATAATCATAACAATTCATAAGCCGCTTCTAAGCAGCTGTAACAAATATGTCATAAGTCAATCAGCCACCAGCCATAAGCCATTAACCATTATCCATTATCCATCAGCCATCAACTGAGGCAAATGAACCCTAAAAGGATTTGCTTAGAACTTTTTAGGTTCCTAAAAAAAATAATATTCAACTTAACGTACATATTAAGAAAGAATTATAAATATTTGTGTGTTTTATATTTTTATTAAAGAGACCTTTCAATTAAAGTATAAAATAAATCTAGGATCAACGGATAAGAGTGATATCTTAAAAAGAAATGATTTGATAATGGATTCTTTGTTTAAAAATGGAGGGAGGACAACCTTTTTTTTCTTCAATAGTGTACCATGTCATAAGACCATTGTGTTACTTTACTATACAATTTTTTTTTTTTTGCTTTAATTACGTTTTTCATTTTTTTCTTTTATTTTATAATAATTGAATCAGATATAAAACAAAATAAAGAGAAAATGTTGGAATCAATGTGCGAGAAAGTAAAAATTATGAAAAAAAAAATTACAAATCACAAAACTAATTATTACCTCCGTCCCAGATAAATGTCCCTAGGTGATAAAGTACAGGAATTAAGAAACATAATTAATGATGTGCTGTAAAATGTATTCTGACGATAATATTTATGAACATTAATTGAGTTCAACTATTTTAAATAATTGAATTTCCTTGGAATGTGTTATATTAAATGAACTTTTAAGGGTATATTAGGAAGAATGATAGAAAATAAGTACTTTAAAAGTCTTTAAGAATATTAGTTGGAACATCACAAATTAAAAAGTAGGAACATTTATCCGGAACGGATGGAGTATATAGAAAAGGGCCAACAATTTGTGTATAACCTTAAGTAGTTATTGTCTTTTCCTTTCTTAGAACTTGCCTGCAAAGAAAGCACATTAGGTCGTTCTGCCCATTTTAAGTCCTAGTAATGGTGTGTTTGAATATCAGTACAATAGATGAAAAGAGAAACAAAGTCAAACAATTTAATTTTGCGCATTTAATGTGCGCTTAACTGCCATAATCACTTTTTTCACATAAAATTTTCCAATTCACGCCCCTAAATCCTATTAGAGCATGTACAATGGATGGGGAGCTTAAGGGGGGCTTTCCACCATTTTTAACCAATTTTATTATAAAAATACTCTTAAAGCTACCCATTAGCTACTTAATTAAAAATATTTTTCCAATGGTGGCACAAACTCCAATATTTTTACATACTCCACTATCTTTATCTCCGTTCAATTAATATCTTTATATATTTATATATTAAATTCATAAAAATTGATCTGATGTCCAAATGAAATAAACAAAGTCTCTATTTATAGATAAAAATGTGTACTTTAATACCAAAAAATAAAAAAAATGATTTTTTATGGTCGAAAATGACCAAAAACAGCTAAAAACAAATTTGCTACAGTGCACTACAGTGATGCTACAGTGCGTGTCAGGAAATTTTTTTTTTTTTTTTTAAACTTTAGCAAAACGGCATAGTTTTGATCTCATTTAAAACTAAACTAGATCGTTTTGGAGAATTTTTTTTAAAGAATCGAGATAAGCTACGGTAACTTATTTGGCTACCCAATTCCACTTTTCCCAATTTGGCTCCCGTGTAGCGACTTTGTTGGATCTAAAGCTACCGTGTTGCTACTCTTTAGCGTCTTCGTTGTTCATGGTCTTAGTACACCCATTTTTATAGTACACTACCCTCAAACATTTTTAACTTCCCTAAATACTAAATACACCCCTTCTATTTTTCTATTTTACCCAAGCCTCCTAACATTTTCCCCAAAATGAGTTGTCGCATGAGCTGGCCCGAATCAACCATTCACACAGACCTAACCAAACAAAACAACAGTTGCAACTATCAGAGAAAATATGGAGGAGAGATAAACAAGAGAACAACAGAATGAACTAGTATGGAACAGAGAGATAGAGTGATGAAACTTTTAAGTTCAAGATTCCCACAGAAAGACCTCATCTCTCTCTCTCTCTCTCTCTCTCTCTCTCTCTCTCTCTCTCTCTCTCTCTCTCTCTCTCTCTCTCTCTCTCTCTCTCTCTCTTATTGGTCAGCCCTTGGCTTCACCGCACTTTAATCCCCGATTACATATTCTTCAAGCAAAGATGAAATGATCATTCTTCACTTCATCTATCCCATCTTTGAAATTCTTATTTCTAACATGGACATGACTATTCACCTTGGTTGACCGAACACCACCAGGGGCCGAGCAGCAATATCCGTGTTCAACGAACACTAAACACCATTAAGGGGGCGTCTACGGGTATTTAATGATATTTTTATAATATTTAAAATTGGTGTACTTAGAGGATTTTGGGGTGTGAATAGTTTTACTCTTTTTCTAAATATTGTGTCCAACACTAATAGCAGAATTTTTGCATCGCGAAAAGGTTCCGAACAAACCTTTTTTCGGATCTTTCAGTTTTTTTTTTGGATCTTTCTAGTTAATTAAACACTTCCAGGAAAATAATTTTCCATTCATCTTCTTTTCTTCACTTCACTTTTTCATATTTTTTTTCAAAAATTATTTTTCCGCGTAAAATTTCCGATATTCAATTAAAACCTAAGTTACTTAGGCTTTCAATTTATTGTTTTTGGCTTTGTGTAGCTCGAGAAAAATCGATTTCATAAGAAATTCAAGAAAAAAAGTATATTTTTAAACTTGATTGTAATGCTATGCATTAAAATTTTAATAATGAAATTTGATTTAAAATCTCAAAATTGGATACTCAAAACGCGTCTCAAGATATTATTATTGCACATGTAGCAATACCCCCTCTTTTCAAGTTACGTATTAGAGAACACAAATTGGTTGTGATAAAGTCTCAAAATTATCAAAATAGCCACGATATTTGTATAAAAAAATGCAAACAGTTGACCTAATAATCTTAGTTTATGGCTTTCTTTTTGTTTTTTAATACTCCATGAAAAACCGATTTGGATTCCGTAAGCAATTTAAGAAAACTTAACGAACCCACCTCCAGCTAGATATTCTTGACAGCTACAATTATTCTCAAAATGACCCGATTATTTGTCGACAAACCATGTCAACTTAAAAATAAGCACTCAATTACGAGATTGAGTTAATTCGAGTGTTAGTTAAATCTCTCTCTCTCTCTCTCTCTCTCTCTATATATATATATATATATATATATATATATATATGGGGAGTATTCAATGGTTACTTCAAAATATAACCATTAATGGTTACTATCATATCAACCATTGGATTGAAAATCAATGGCTAAGATGAAATGGGTAGTTGGAAAATGTAATTAATGCAAGTAGGTGAGTCAATTAATGCAAGTAGGTGAGTCATTTAATGCAATTACCCATATGTATATATATATATATTTAAAGTTGGTGAGGATGCTAAGGATGTGACATACATTAGTAGATATCATATTGTGGTATATACCATTCTTTAAATATATTAGTAGAGGAACTTTAACTATTGGCAAGGAAATGAAAAACTAGAAAATAAAACAATATTGTTAGTGAGATTTGAACCCACACCCTGTTGAATTAAAACATGCACCTTAGACTAACTCAACCATTTATATTTTATGTATATATTTAAAATGCTACATATATCATGGAGAAGAAGATTCTCACATGAAGAGGTTTTATAACCGATATTGGCTACTTAAAAGATATCCAGGTTCATTCAAATACTTGCCTCTTCGTATATCTATATATAAATCATCTTCATTTTAGTATCAGAAAAAAAAAAATCTCTATTATAATTACTAATGGAGTAGTATAATATCTATAATATCAAAGTAATAATTTCTATTATAATTACTAATAGTATAATAGCTATGATACGAGAGTTATAATCCCTTTTATAATTACTAATAGTATAATAGTTATGATATGAGAGTAATAATCCCTATTAAAATTATTACTGAGGGTAATCCCTATTATTATTACTAATAGTATATCCTTAGCTAATAACTATACCTAATAATAATAGGTTTAACATATAGTATTTATACCTTATTAAATATTTAATAATATTAATCTTATAGGTATTATTATTAGGTGGTATATAACTACGACATAATAGGTATTACTATTAGATATTCAATAATATTAATCTTATAAGTATTATTAATAGCTATTAATAGTATTAGGTATTATTATTATATATTCAATAGTATTAATTTTAGCTATTACTATTACCCTATGATAATACTCGCGCAAAACCTTTTTTTTAAGTGATTAATAACACATTTAATTCTTCTAAAAAGAAACATTTAATTACTTTTTAAAAGAAATTCAATTCAAATGAACCATAGTTATATCTACTTCGTAACCACCATATTTAATTTCATTTTCTCTCTAAAATCAGTAAGTTGGGTTTCTAATATATATATATATATATATATATATATATATATATAGAGAGAGAGAGAGAGAGTGTGTGTGTGTGTGTGTGTGTGTGATTTGTAACTCCCTTCTTGCTAATTACTTTTTCATTAAGTGCTCCATTATTTGTAACTCCTACATATTTGTAATGAAATTAATTATTTTTCACAATGGTTCCTACCACTCTATATTCCAAACGGTTTGATCTTCAATTTTTTGAGATATCTCCATTGGTATTGTAAAATTTATAAAGCATGTGCCCATCACTCCCTTCGTTCGGTTGCAATATAACTTTTCCCTTTTGTAGACAATAAGTAAGGTGAAACATCATTTGTCTGAATGAATTATGGTTTCTCTCTCTCCTCCGGATCATGGTGTATTAGATTCGATTTACTTATATAGCTCATGATATTTGATTTTAGCTTCCATTTTAAATTTTGGTCTGATTTATGTTTTTGGGTTTCGTTGTAGTTGAATTGTTCAATTTCAATTTTAAATTTTTTTCTTTTTATTTTGCACATCTTTATTGTTTTATTTTCTCGATCTTTCACTTTTTGGTATTTTGATTTTGGTTAGGCGATGTTTTTGGGGTTGATATTGCTCTTGATTTATGGTTTTACGTATCGATTTCTATTTTGATTTTGGTACATAATTTATACTAAAATTTTTGTTTTATTTCTGCACTTGATTTTTTTCATTTTATTGATTTTCCCTTGGAAATTTGGTTTTGATTTTTGATTAAATGATGTATATCACTTTTTCTCTTGGTTATGTTTATAATATAAACCAACCAATTTCTATTTTCATAAATGTTAATTGAAATCTAGACTATAAATCCTACATATATAACAATGTAAATATTTTATTTTCTATTTTGTAAAAATTCTCAAGTATATGTCTAAAATATCTTTATTAAGGGCGAGATAAAAAATAATTCAACAATTTGATATCATTGAAAGATTCTTTAGGAATAAAAAAAATATATAGAAATAACGATTTACTCATACACATATACAAATCGATAACAAATATTTATTCTAAAATGAAAGTATTATACTAATAATGATCATCAATTTGCGTATATTGACAAAACCTAACTTTTTTAAAATATTAAGTCAACAAATGCCTATATCAATTATAATTTTATTTTTATAAAAGTACTCCTAAAATATATCGATTAATCTCAATGTTAAATTGCACCCGTGCAGAGCACGGGTTCTATAACTAGTTTGTTTTTAAAATTATTACAAGATTTTGCTTTGGAGGTTGTTAATCAAAAGGGCTCACGTTATGTTAGAGGGAGGGGGGTTTGAATAGCTTAGTGACAATTTAAAAATTATCACAAGTTTCTTTTCCTTTAACAAATGTTCAACCAGTTTATTAATTAAACTGGAGCAAATAGCGAAGGAAAGAAACATAAGTGAAGGGCTGCTGAAGTTGTAAGAACAATTGAACAGTCTTTTACTAAAGCTATGCTTGGACAGATCAAGAGTAATAAAAAAATAAGTGATTAAAGCAATTATATGAACACAAATATTTGAAGTGGTTCACACTATAAAGAGTGTTACGTCCACACTTAAAGTGCTCAACCTTGGATTTGAAATGTGCATTATTTTATCCACTAAAATGAGTACAAAGATCACTAATGAATTGTGTACAAAAATGCTTTTGACCGAGTGTTTATAGTTGAAAGGAATAATAAAAAAAAAATATTCACTCTCGTGTGTGCTTTGAATAGAATCGGAAAAGACAAATTCAGAAAAGCATTAAAGACTAAAAGTGTAAAATTGCAGTTTCTTCTTCGAGTTTGTTGGAGTATTAGCTCAGTCCTCGATCTCTTGAATGCTTGAAGGTTGGTAGAGTAATTACTGAATGTTCAAGCTTTTAATGTTTACAAGAGATGTTTCTTCCAGTCTTCAAGTGTTGAATATATACATAGGGAGATTGATCTAACCGTTGGATTTAGAGAGATGAGTGAAGATTGAAATTTGAATGCATTAAATGCATATAGCTGTTGGTCTTCATCTTCATTAGAGCTTCAGACTGATCCAGGTTTTCAGGCGGACAGACTGACAAACGTTGCAGGCAGCCATGCAGTCTTGCAGAGTGGAAAAATTCTTCTTTGCTAGAAATGGCAAAGGTTCAGACTTGCAATGTTGAAACACTTTTCTGCCGAATACACAAATAGATAAAATCACATTAATTCACTCATGTGATCCTTTGAGAAGTATGATTGAGAAGTCAACTATGGTTTAATCAACCAAATATATTTGAAATAATATCTAGTTGATAATCCACTTAAAATCTGAGTTGGACTTCCAGGATCCACGTCATCAACCTTCTTGACATGCTGGAGCTTCGAGACCTCAAGATCTGCTGGTGGAAGGCTGCTGATTTGCTGAAGCGTCTCCAAATAACTAACACTAAGTCTAGTTTATTCTATTACAAAGCTTGATTTTACGATATTTGACACGCTAATCGGTATACAGTCCATTTAATCACTATACACTAGAATTATTGTGATAATTTAAACCAAATCTAAATAAATAGAAATAACAAAAGTAATCTTTAAATATATAGGCCGAGTACGAAAGGTAGATCAATAGACTCAACCCAATAAAGTAAAGAGAATTGTTATTTACACCCATAAAATTATTGAATACACCCAATTACTAAGTACATCCCCACCTAATATTTTTAACCCTCAAAAAGCTAAGTACACCCCTCCCTAATTTTCTATTATACCCTTAAGAATATTTTCCCAAAATACTAAGTACACCTCATCCCAAACACACCTCACCCCATCCTCCTCCTTCCTGGTACACGCCACCCCCTTCCTCTTCCCTTCCCCCCCAAGGGCCCTAACCCCAACACAGTCACCTCCTTCTTCCTCCCTTTCCCCTGCCTCCTCTTTCCCACCGCCCCACCGACCCACCCAGCCTCCCCTTTACTTTGATTTTTTTTTTGAACACCCCCTTTCCTCCTCCTCCCCTCCCCTTCCCCGTCACCCCACACACAGCTCGCCCTTCTTTTTTTTTTTTAAACAGTTTGTTTGGCACTGTGTTACTGAACACTTATAGTGGTGTTCGGCACCCCTACCGAACACCTATAGTGATATTCAGTAGGGGTGCTGAACAACTTAAAAAAAAAAAAGGGTGTTTAGGTCTAAATTTATAATGACATTTTTATAAATTTTGTTAGGAGGTATACTTAGCAATTTTATGGGTGTAAATAGCAATTCTCTAAAGTAAATTAATTTAAAATATGCACAAACATCCAAATAAATCACTTTACCCCAAAATCAAAAAGAAACAAAACAAAGCAACCAGCTAGAGAGACAGAGAAACTAACCTATCAATGATCAGCAGCCAAACCAGTGCTGGTTCGGCGGTTAAGCTGTTGACCTTCTTTAAGTGGAGTACCAAGTTAAACGGTTAATCTTCTTTGAGTACTAACAAAAATTCTTTATTTTTGAATAAATGATTTATAATTTTCTTGAAATATTATATTTTTATTTCATCCAAAGAGTTTATTTTTGAAAGTCTATAAAAATTATAGGTATAATTTTTTAAAACTAGATTTTTCACGTGAAACATTACAAAATAAAATAGTAAAATATTTGTATAAAATGATGGAGTAATGGATGATTAAAAAAAATAAAAGAGAAAAAAAAATGAAATCAGCAAAAAAAAAAAAAAGGTGTAAATAACATAAATTTCACAACAAACCAACGACCATGTCGGTGAACCTTTGTCTATCAAAATTGAAAATACCTATGCTCGAGTGTTGAAATTTTGAAATTCGTTGTCTTTAGGAGTAGAAATTTTTTGAAATTGTTGATCTGTAGAGAGTGATTTTTGTCGATTAATTTCCGTAAAACGACAAGTCGACTTGGTCTATTAGCCAGCTCATGTCATTGCCAAATGGCCAATCATCAGCCAGAACCTCTGGACCACAGGGACCCACAGCATAGGTTGCAAGGAAAACTGATTTTGCTTACTTGGCCCTCAACTTTTTGAGTTTTTCTCCTAGTCCCAGGTGCATACGTACTACTTCAAATATTTTAATCCGTCAGGCATAAATTTTCTTCAATATCCTTAGACCTTAATTCACTGTCTATTTTGATTTAAACTTTACTGTATTTTTATAATTATTGTTTTTCTTAGTATTTACTTACAATGATATAACATGAATGCTAAGGATATTTATGTATATGCGTTATTAAAATAACCTAAAAATTAACTTTTGTTTAATTTTTGTGAAAAACTTAAAATGTACACTTTTTTTTTTTGATGGAGAGAGTATATCTTCTCTGCTCAATCTCTTGTTCCCTCTATCTCAAAAATAGTTTTGACATATTAACATGAGATCTGCATGCTCAATTGTGATGATGATGTACTTGTATAAAGTTATTCTTTTAGATATGTTTGTTTTAAATCGTTAATATGTCAAGATAGTTTGACAATATTTAAATTGCTAAGTGGATAATACTTCTAGACTTCAATCAAATGAGCATATTCCAGTTAAAATTTATCTGTATCTTATTCGTTAACTTTCACGACTCAATCTCGTGTTCCTTTGAACGTAGAGCGAGTGTTACGATTTAACAAGTTAAATACGTTGAAGAGCATTGATGACTTGATATTATAGAATCACCTTTAGGAAAAAGTTTGTTTTCTTTCTTTCTTTCTAAAGGTAACACGAGTCTAAAAATATTAAATTTGCTCAAAGCACGCACAAAGTATGATATACATTACATGAAAAGTTACGTAATGGCTAGTGTATATTCTAAGTAAATGCAATCATATCATCAAAAATATTTTTACATGAAAAGCATCGCTATATTCATATTGCAAAGTCATCATGTTAAGGTGGGTAGAGAGCACATCTTGTATGATGCATCATGTTATTTAGTGGTTAAATGCATTGTGCCCCATTCAAAAATAGTCACTATGACAAATAACCTCTCTTACCAATTACAATTGATAATAAAGTAATTTCTCTTCTTTCATAAATTAGAAAAAAATGAAAAAATGAGCATTTACTTAATAAAAGAAAAGGTTAATAACATGTGCTTTCGACATATGAAGCATTTACTTAATATTTCAAATTTTGAACACTTGTAAGTTCTAATAGTAATAGAGTAATTTCGTATCCACAAGTATATCAAAATATGGATCCTAAAAAGTGCACGCAAGACACTGATAATCATCGAAGTTAAGTTACTTGAACTCGTTGGCTATAGCTTGACTAAAGTTCTTAACTAAATAAGTGAAACTGACCTAACTTTAACATTAACAAAGCTCAGATCAAGTTCGCTTTATATTTATGAGAATTCTACTAGTGTGTTAACGACTAATGATTAAACTTTTCAAACTTGGCTATAAGAAATCAATGTACTCGAGATTCAAACTCGCTCAAAAATGTAATTCATGTTAAGCTTGTTTAAAATAGCAATACGGACTTCATCAAGTCAAACTCGTATAAGCTTTGGCACATTTACATGCTTACATTGGAGGTTGGACATACTTGAGGGAGTGAATAAGCATTGTCAAAATACAAAGGGCACAAGAGCAAAAAGAAACCCCACCCACAAATATAAATAAGCAATATATTACACTTCAATAATCATATGCATTATAAAAGATCCGAATCTTACCATTCGAACATTCCGAACTAAAATGCGAATCCGACGGCTATAAACTTTCCAACTCCCCTCAAACACAGCCCCCAAATATTCCGGCCAAGCCATCTCTCTCTGTCTCTTCTCTAGCCTCCTGTTTCTCTGTCTTTGCCGGGAAACCCATTCCGGCGGTTCAGGAGAATTCAATTTATTGTTTTTTTTTTTGAATTTCAGTATTTTGGTTGGTGGGTTTTTCTAATATACACATTTCACTATTAAAAGCTTAATTATTTAAAAGAAAAACTTAAAAATACATTCTCCCCCTTTGCAAGTCTCCGTTCCGTCCTCCCTGGAAATTTTCTCGCCCTCTCTCTCTCTTTCTCCTTTTCTCCACGGAAACCCATTTCCTTCAATCAAGAAAAAATCTCGATTCATCTGTTGGGTTTTCCAATTTCAGTTTCCGGGGTGTATTGTAGTTCTGTGGAACAAATTCGCAAACGCCTAATAGCCATATCTACATATACAGATTCCTTGTATATATTAGATATGGTTACGAAGTCGACATCGCCTCGGGAATCGATAAGGACAGTGTTTGAGAGAGTAGGGGTATATGGCTTAGGTGGGAGCCACACCAACCTGAAGAGGTACAAGTATGAAATTCAGGAAGATGAAGATGATTGTGACACCATGGAAATGGTGCAGATTGGTGCCGAGAGGACCAAGAATGTGTTGATCCTGATGAGTGATACCGGCGGTGGCCACCGTGCTTCGGCAGAGGCAATACGGGATGCTTTTAAATTGGAATTTGGGGATGAATATAGGGTAATTTTCCACCTCTTCTTTTCTTTTTTGGAATTTTGGAACATATCTCCATTTTTAATGTTTATATGCTTGATGTTGTAATAGGTATGTGATTGTGATATTCATTTATTTTGTTTCTAATTTTGGGGATTGAAATTTCGTGGATGATTGAGAAAAGTCGATTGCCAAAAATGCTTAAAGAATGCTAAAAAAAATTTGTTTATATTTTATTTTGCTCCATTTTAATTTTTATGGCCTTGATGATTGCGGTAGGTTGGCAGAAAGATGAAAGTCCCACCTAATGGCTAGATAATCTAATTTTCAATTTTGACACCAAATGACAGTGCACATACAAATTATTGTACTTCAGTGGCTGGGAAGCATGTTTGCTCGTTGAATCCATTTCCTGAATGATTTTGCTCAAGTATATCTTATTGGATCCAGATGCTTCTCTGGATCGATCTATTCCTTCTTGATACTTTATTTTTTTAGTTGCAGCTCTTTCTCATGGTCGGATGGGTCTGTTGCTTTTCAAATTTTGACCCATTTTGCCCTTCATGTCAATGACACTGTATTTTAGCCTCTTTGCAATGATTGCCTCAACATTTTTTTTTGGTTCCTCAAAAAATATTTTTTATAAAAATATAAAAAATCTATGATGGTCTCTAGATATAAATTCCAGGCGTATGTATCATTAATCTTAGTTCACAGGATGCTTATTTTAATTTTTAAATATAAAGCTGTCATGTCATTTTTGTGTTCTTCTCACGCTTATGTATCCTGTTCCATTTGTAGATCTTTGTGAAGGATGTTTGGAAGGAGTACACTGGTTGGCCATTGAATAACATGGAACAACAGTACAAATTCATGGTTAAACATGTGCAGCTTTGGAATGTCGCATTTCATAGCACTTCGCCTCGATGGATACACTCTCTCTATCTTGCCGCCATTGCCGCTTTCTATGCCAAGTATATTCTCGTTATTCCTTTTAACCCCCTCCCCACGTTTTTTTTATCATCATTATTGAACCCTGTTCACCTTTAGTCTTACCTATGATTTTTTTTTTGTTAGTACTACTAATTTTTTGGAAGTCGCTCAAGTCCTTATATGATCATTATTTAATATGCTGGGGAAGACCAAATTAATGAGTAATGAATATTTCAACTCATAATACCCCTTTAATCAACTCAAAAGCTTATATTTGCTTTAGCTATTTCAGTTTTCTAATGATTCTCTGTCACCATTCCACTTGTCAATTAATCAATTGCAAGGAGTTAAAAAGGACCCTAATTTATTGCTTCTTTTTCACGTGAAAGTTAATTACAGATGAGCATGTTACAGATTATTAATGCGTGTTCTGTTAATTTTAAATGCTTGTAATATTTAATGTTTAACATATATTGGGCTTTTTTAAATTTGTAATGAATTGGTGGATTGATTGAAGGGAGGTGGAGGCTGGTCTCATGGAGTACAAGCCGGACATCATCATCAGTGTTCATCCTCTTATGCAACATATCCCGTTGTGGGTTCTAAAATGGCAAGGGCTACAGAAGAAAGTAATCTTTGTGACAGTTATTACAGATCTAAATACCTGTCATCGCACATGGTTCGCTACTAATCTTTTCATGAAACTTTGCTTTCAGATACATAAATCAATCTTAATCTGGAATTAAATTAATTTTATATCCAGGTTTAATCCAGGGGTTAAACGATGTTATTGCCCGTCAGAGGAGGTATCAAAGAGGGCGTTGCTAGATGGCTTAGATGAATCTCAAGTACGTGTCTTTGGCTTGCCCATCCGGCCCTCCTTTTGCCGTGCAGTTCTCTCTAAGGTGAATTCTTGGCGCTTCTTTTCTCTTTCCCTCCCTTTCAGTTTACCATTTATGAACTCATTCCATTTTTTTGAAAAATATGATTCTTATGGTGCTTTGGCTTTATAGGATGACTTAAGAGTAGAGCTTGAAATGGACCCGTCATTGCCAGCAGTTTTGCTTATGGGAGGTGGAGAAGGAATGGGTCCAGTGAAGAAAACTGCAAAGGCTCTCGGGGAATCTTTGTTTGATAAAGAGATTGGGAAACCAATTGGACAATTGATTATTATATGTGGTCGCAATAAAGGTTTAGTTTCTACTCTTGAGTCACTTGAATGGAAGATCCCTGTTAAGGTAATCACAATTCCTTTAACCAATTATATGAATGCTAACCTGAGTATGCGCTTACCAAATTTGTTATAATTGCAGATTAGAGGGTTTGAGACGCAGATGCAGAAATGGATGGGTGCCTGCGACTGTATCATCACCAAAGTATGTTTCCACATTCTTATGTTAAAATTCATTCTATTATATGTCTGAATACATAATAATCAATCATGTATGGGATTTTGTAGGCGGGACCAGGTACTATTGCAGAGGCATTGATCAGAGGGCTTCCCATCATTCTCAATGACTACATTCCAGGACAAGTAAGTACACGTTCATTCCTTGTTTTTTTTACACAGATATTATCTTTCAAAAATTAATATTTGTTGATATTGTGCATCGTTTGGGATTGTAACAGGAAAAGGGAAATGTCCCGTATGTAGTTGACAATGGGGCAGGTGTCTTCACCCGACGCCCAAAGGAAACAGCCAGGATAGTATCCGAATGGTTCAGCACCAAAACAGACGAGCTCAAGAGAATGTCGGAGAATGCAATCAAACTATCTCAACCGAATGCAGTGTTTGACATAGTGAAGGACATTCACGATCTGGCGTGCCAGCGGGGGCCACTCGCCAACATCCCATACGTGTTGACGGCATCGTTTTCAAGCCTGATTTAACGTAGACAGGCAGATTTACTATTACTAGGATTGCTATTATGTACAGGTAGCTTTGAAGATAGTTACCATTCTTTGGCCTTTTTGGAGGCTTTGGTGTCAGCTTGAAGTTGTAAAACTATTAATTAGGCAAAAAAAATCTGAGGTTTGTTGGCAGTGGTTGGGGGGTGTTTTCTAGTAGTAGCTAGGGTATATATGGAACAAAAAAAAGAAAAAGAAAAAAAAAAGAGAAGTGTTGTAATTTTAGTTCTCTATGTTGCAGTGTAAAATTCCTTTTTTTGCCTATCAAATGACACTAGAGATCTCTTATTAGCTTGATTTGCCGTCTTTCTTGACAAACTAGGATCTCTTTAGTAGTGTACTTGCTTCCAAGCTGTTGAAAGATTTCCACTGATCCTGGAAGCTAAAACAGAAGGAAATATTTTTGCCTAAAAGTCAAAAAATAAAATATGTTCCGGTTGATGCTTTTAAGCTCTTCCGTTGATGGTATTCACGTCAACGAATTTGTTTTTAGTGTGGCTGGCCGGCGAGGCTTAAGTTCTCACTCACTTGCCACTTGACCACGCATAGAAATCGCATGACCCAGCTGATTATTATAAGTAACAATTCTATATTTAGCTTAGAAGTTTTCATTCGAAGAGGGCAGTGTCTTCCAAGTTCTAAGTATGTTGTTATATGAACACTCCAAGCAACTTGCAGTGTAAACTATACTATTGTGTGTGCATAATTACAGAAAAAATTGTATGGACAAACTGTAATTGATGAATGAAATCTGTTATGATGTCATGTCAACCACTCTGTACCGGTCTTTTTCAAACTCCCTAATATTGTGTATGGTGGAGAGAGAGAGAGAGAGGTCCTTTTCAAAAATCTTTTTTTAGGGATTCAATGATAGAAAACTCACATGGGTAAGTTTGTTTATGAAAGTAAAGAGTAATGGGATCGCATTTTGCTAGACCCTATGCCTACTCGGATTCAGAATTTATGTAGTTAAAGATAGTTTGCGGCCAAAATGATGTTATGTCATAAGTTAGTTGATCAAAAGTTTGAGATTAAAGCTATTTAAAATGACGTTGTTTCAAACAAAAAAATGTCTTGAATGTCCGATAATTTTATTTAATAACATGACGTGTTTTCGACCATAAACTACATCAATTACACGAAACTTCAACTAAAGAGGTTCTAGAGCCTACCCACTTACTTGTTTAGTGAACTTTTCTTCATTTGAGGTTCTCGTACAATTGAACTTTTCTAATCTTTAGACAGAAGCTAACATGTGTATTTAAGATATTTGAGTTTTAGTTTTAGTAATGAAAGTAATCAAAGTCATCTTTAGAATGAATCGAAGTATTAGTGACAATGTGACACTAAAATAACCTTGGAACATAACGTTTTATAAGTGTCTAATACTTAAAAAAGATAATACTGGTCACATTATGACATATGAAATATGTTAGTCGAACGCGATAGTTTAGATATTAATTACAAGGAAAATGAAAAATGGGTGACAACATTTAGAGAGGGAATATAATTAGATATTGAGTAAAGATGAGTTATAGTTGTATCTCATAGAAATTTTCTTACTCGTTAGTGGTGGAGCTCTTTATTTTTGGGTCAATTAGCTTACTTAAACAGGGTCTTTGCCCATACTCAAACAGCCTAAAGCCCACATCAGGGTCTCTCCCACAAAATTTTTTTTTATTATTTTTTTTGCTTTTGTTTCTGACATTTTTTCTTGTTTAATACTTCTTTCACATTACTTGCATCATTTTTTTCCATCTTTTTTTTTATTTTAAAAAATAAATAAATAACCACTTTAATTTGTGATTCACTGAGTGTTTGATTAAATGTGGTTTGGCCTCAATTATGAGAATTAAAAAAACGATTGGTTCAATTCGATTTGTAATTTTTGAGTTGAACCAAATTGAACATATATATATATATATATATATATATATATATTGTTAGATCTTCACAAAAAAAAAAAAAAAAAAAAAGATTGCTATACTTACAGCCCATATGTACCTTCTCATCAACCGAAGCGCTTTAAGGATTGTACTGTATAATATCGATAATACAGTACAACCCCGTCAAACACTTCGGTTGAGCGGTTGCCCAAACATTTAAAAAATAAAAAAAGTATTCTTGTTTGTCAGACACAAACCAAATTCTCTCCCCTATCAAGCACGGGGAACGGGCGCACAGATCGCAGCGCAAGCTACCCAACCGCCGCAGGCCCGCAGCAACTCTAGCCCGCCTGGCCGCCTCACCGGAGCTCGTTCACAGACATGGTACGCTCTCTCACTCCCCCCTTCGTTATTATATAAAGAAATGAGATTGGGAACGAATATAGGAATTTTCAACCATAAACCTCCATTGATGGCAGATTTGAGCCACGAACTGTTGATTCCATTTGTATTTTACATATTTTTTGCATTTCCGAAACAGGAGTTGTGTTATTTTCACATGTGTAAATAAAGAACAATTTCTGGACTAAATTTATGGATTGAAAAATTAAATACTTGGCTATGATACTCATCCGGAGATGGTGACACAGAGAAAAAAATGTTTCTTACTTGATTACTGATTTGATTTCAACTCCGTTAGCATCACAAAGTCATCCAGGTCGGCCGTTAAAACCCTAGTTTTTTTCTTCTTACCTTAAGCTTATTTGTAGAGGGAACACATATGTAACAGCATTGCACAGATTTTATTGCTAATTCCGTAAAGATTACTGTAATACATCATGTATATTACAAATTGGACGTAACAATATCTTTTCTTGCCATATACCAGCAAGATAACTGTAGACAACCAAAATATTACTCAGCTCTGATAAGTTTTTTGGATACTTCAGTACTTTGCTCAATTTGTCGATTTTGAGTAGATATTATACTAGCTTTTCCTTGAGCTTCGTAGGAGATTAATGTACTTAATAAGCCTGTTATACAAAAATAGAGAAGAACATGAAAGATAAACAGTTTCAGCTTTTTAACATGCACGAAGCGCCATTTTGTTGCATCTTTATCTTTAGTTTATCCAAGTGTTTTAGTAATTGAAGAGAGGCACAAGATGGTAGCCAAGAGTATTGATTAGTGACGAAGGTGCTGAATAGATCTTCTAGTATTGCCTTCGTTTCAATTTTGTTTGAACTGGTTCAAGTTCTGATGGATCTGGAGGAATTTTTGCTTCATAGTGTATTTGCATTATTGTAAAAGAGTTGTTTTATAGAAATTAAATTTCTTATGTCAATTATATACCATTTTGTGTTGCATTGTTGACCAAATTACCCAAGATGCCTAGGTGGTTGGTCGCAATGGCAGTAGAGGTTTTTTCCACAGATTTATTTTGTTAAAATGAAATTAATTTTGTTAAATACCTATTTCATTAAATTCAGTTATAAGAAAATAATGAAAAATATATATTTACTTATTTTCTTAGATTTAGTAACAAAATTAATGAATAGTATAGATTTAGTGAAATAACATAAGTTTGATAGCCTGAATGGAAGGGTATAATAGAGACTTTACATAAACTTGACCAAAAAATTTAATGGAAGTCTAAAAATGGCGCAAGTTGAAGACGGAAACCAAGTAAAATTGCCTAATTATATAATTTGGGAGTAAGGTTACCTGTGTGAATATTGGCGGAAAGTACAGTGGCCTGAAGGACCTTTTTGCCTTCTTTTTAAAATAAAAGTGATACTTATGGAAGGAGGTACAAGTACTAGTTCATTTTTGACAGGTCTGGGTACATAATTATTTCAAAGACTAAGCTCCATAAGATGGTTTGGATCCATCTGTAAGATGGTGAAAGTAGCCTCAATGGGAGATAAAACTTAGAGAAAATTGATTTGGATGGTTTGGAGACGAACAATAGGAGATACAACAAAATTTCTTTTCTTTTAACATTGAAGGCTCATCTCCTTGGGCAAGTCCTCCTACCGAGCTAGTTTACTGTTGTAGGTGTTTCATGAGTCTAATAAGGAGACGCATTTAGTAAGCCTCCTTGTAACATGATGGCTTTTAATGTTAATTGGATTACCCATAGTCCGTATATTAAGTCATGGACACCAATGATCCCTTGTGGTATAACCAGATTGGCTACTTTGTCTGGGATATTGAGAATTCAAGTTGAACTATTTAGTGGGATTTGTTTGACTAAATAAATTATGTGCTCCATTGGGTGCTAGAACCTAGGCACTTGCCATGCAGCCTACCCAGCTACACCCCGGTTGTACAAGGCGATGATCCTGACTACCTCCATCCCCAAACACCCCCCCCCCGCGTCTCGTCCAGTCCGTGCAATGTAATCAGGCAACCCAAAAAAGGATATAACAGCTTACTGAACCACGGCACTGCAATGAAGAAACCCCATAAGAGTCTATATTTCCTTGAGGCTGAAACATGGGTTACGAGCCTAATACTTAGCAGAACTTTTTAAATGCTGCTACTCTATAGACTCGACATCAAAACTCTCAGATTAGCCAAAGCGTCCTGTGAGACTTAGAACTTCCTTGTGTTTCTCCCTCAGCAAAGTTCACATCAGCACAGGGGGGGGGGCAGTGTTCCATATCTTTCTGCATTTTCTTTCATCTCCAATTCTTGCTCCATTCCAGCTATCCACCTGAACTAACAACCATGGAGAAGTTTGTAAATCCAAAGCAAGCTTATGTCATAGACCATAATGGATAATGCGACCCCAGATAATCTACATATTCCTTCAATCTTGTGCTCACGCATGAATTTTCCTCTCTTCAATTATTGGTGGTCAAAATTACTCCCATTTGATACTGATGGAAGGAACAAGGCTACATGCAGAGTCGCAATCATACTCTGTATACCTTTCCTTGGAGTGCCCACAATGATTCGGCAAAGTGATTTGACTAAGAAAGTGCCTCTTTTGACCTTCCCAAATAAGAGAATTATAGGGACCTTCTAGACAGCTGTGTCTGTGACGACCCGAGTCTGAGATTCGATGTTGAACCCCAACTCGGAGCGCCAAACCGAAGAAGAACAGCTGAAATGACTAAATAAAGCGAGCCACAAAAGCTCAAACCAAAAACTAAGCAGCGGAATAACTAAATATAATAGGAGTTTCAAAAACTCGAATGACAAAAATCCCAATCAACAAAATGAAACCTCCACGGCTAAACAAGCGCCGGAGAACAACAATATATGAAACACCACGAGACAACACGCTCGGGAAACCAACAGTAGAATACCAACGGGCACACGACCACAATAACAAGGAAAACTGAAGGTATAAAATAGAACAATCAGCTTGACTCCACAAGTCGGCACCAAATACAAGTCTAATAAATACAAATGTTTCTACTCGACATACTAAGTTTACATAACTCAGTTTAACCCACAATCTCACAAATACAGGTTATAGAAATACAATAATAATCTAAGTATAACCTCGGACCAAAGCCTCACTGCACTGGATCGAGTCCTGCAAACCAAGGAAAACAAATATGGAAAGGATGAGTCAAAGACCCAGTAAGTTATTAATGTAACAATATGGTATGGCATTATACACATTAATTATAGCAGGAAAATAAACATGTTATAGCACATAAGACAACCAACCCTATATTCACGAGAGGCTCAGTAGTCGCCAACCGTCATGCACTGGTTAGAGATCACGACCAACATTCGTTCATATAGGAAGCACATAAAGCTCAAAGTAAACACATAAGGGTGGATACGGTGGATTCGAGGTACACCTTCGAAATCCCTTGAAACACTTCCGCCCTTATTGCTCCATGAAGTCGTAGTAAACGATCGTACTACCGCTCTACAGAACTATAAAGTATGTTTCTGCTGCTATCCAACAAAATAATAATAATAATAGATTCCTGCGCTTCTGCTTTAGAGAACCATAATAAACAATTGTGCCGCTGATGCTAGACACGTTTTCCAATAACAACCAACGAACAGAAATAGATGATTATGCTGCTGCTGCCGTACACAAATCACAAAGGGACCGGTGCTCGTATCCCGAACCAAAACATATGTACCCGATCGTGTCAAGCACGATCTACAAGTACCCAACAAATAAATGTACCCGACTGCGTCAAGCATGATCTACAAGTACCTGTTGTGGACCATTTTCTGTATCCACGTCGATGTATCGCTCGATCTCCTACGATCCGAGGCAATACGGCTCTAGTCACTTATAGGTATCACAAGGGACCGTGTCCGTATTCTAATGCATACAAAACAATGTCAACAATGCACAGTCGCTGTTTATTCCGTTCAACTGTGGGGCTAGAGAAAATCCATACCGTGGCCAACGGTAGGGAGAGGCCCAGTGTATTGGCCTTCGGCTATTACAAAGCCCCTGCTCCCGCAATAACCGAGCGTCAATACACCTCCAATGCACATATGCCAGCTAGACTCGATGCAATGCACAAGTAGATGTTTACTCATGCTAAACTAACCAAAGTGTGTTCTATTGAATCACAGCTTAATAAACCAAATCATGATGTGTTCTATTGAATCACAACCCAATGAAATCAAACCATAATGTGTTCTATTGAATCACATTCCAAATCAACATGATGTGCTTGTAAATACTAAACACACAATCAATCATCAAAGTAGGATGATTGTCCTATTGCTTCCTAGAACAACCACACATACACCAAACCATTTAAGTCCGCGAATGCTAGACTTTATAATCACAACATGTGTAAGCCTACTCATACTTACAATCATAATTCAATGCGTCACTAACACGCTCAACTTAGGATCTCTACGGTATCCTATGATCACAATACACTCCATCTCGTATATATATATATATATATATATATATATTCCATCTCATTATCGTCGTGTATTACACATATCACGACTTCCTACAAATCATATCGTCTATATTGGAACGATACCCAAGGTGTGTCATTAACTACCTAGGATATAACCAACTCGTCAACCGACGATTGAGATTATGTCTCAAGAGAAATGTCACGCACTAAGGGGCCTAACCATTCGATAACACTTATGGAAAGACTACTATAGATAATTAACCCTTGCTTAAGCATAAGGTCTAAGTCGGAACTTCAACGCACTTTATAGTCAACTAATGTTTGACTAAGTCAACCCAAGTCGCGTTCTATTGGGTCACGATCTCAACAATTCGTTATCCCACATCGTAGGAGACTAAAATACAACCTACATCGGTTTATGCTACACGTTTCCACATTACGCGACGTATAATCTTTACGTTCTATACAATACCGCTAGAGTCGGTCATCTACAAATTAAACCTCGGAACGAACCGTAGTATCGTCCCTAATTAACCGTGTCAATCACAATATTTAACGTTCAGGATATACTACCTATGTAAATCTCATGAGTCATCGCGAGAACATTAACGATTAAAATCTCAATGAGCTACACATGCTCGATAGAACTAAAACAAGTCATCGGCGACTTTACTTGCCGGAATCCAACTATAAAATAAACCCATGAGTCTACAACTCGGGAAACAATAATAATACTCACAACACGATCACGAGGAGTCTCTAATACTCGGAGACAACAACCATCACAATAATCAACAACAACGTGTACCACAATGAACTTCACAAGTCTATAGTATTCGAAGACCACAAAACGACAATTCATCAATACTCATCATTTAATCATGCTAAAATATCACATTGGACAAGTATAGCATGTAGGGAGTTCATATACAACATGTATAACATGTAATCATCGTGATATTACACTACGATGCTCAAAATCTAAGAAGGAGATTAGTAACTTACAATACCACGCAAATCCTCCACGAAATCCAAGGGGCTTCGGGTGGAATTGTACTCCTTCGCGAACTCTACGCCGCTACGGAGTCCAATCGTCGATCCCAAGCTTGATCCAAGACCGAATCAAGCTTTCTCTCTCTCAAAACTTCATTTTCTCTCTCTAAAATGTGGGAGAAGAGGTGAGGTAGTGATTCCTCAATAGATCGGACGATCCCTTTGGTTAGAAACGTGCTCCTTGTCGCCCTCTATACTACGGCAAAGACGGATCGTCGATCCGACTTCAAACGCTCAAGATATCGCAACTATACTCTCTACTCTCTCTCTTGTTTCTCTCTCTCTCTAAAATCTGGGTTTGGAAGAGAATAATGAGGGAAAATAAGGTTGGGTTATGTTATTAATACCATGGGTAAGTGTTTGGTCCAATCCCGAGCTTGTTTGAGCATTTTAAACCACTTAAAAATGTTAAAAACTAAGAAAGAACGAAAACCGGACGAGCAGAGCCCGTCGCTATGCGGACGCATAGTGCGGCCGCATAAGAGCCATGCAAACGCATAGTGCGGCCGCATAGATTCCAGAAAGTTTGGGTTTTCTATGCGAGCTAGCTAGCATAGTGCGGCCGCATAGAATTAAAGCACTGAGCAGTTTTTTCGAAAATGCCCTCGATGGATCCCGAAATGATCCTAGGTTGATTCTAACATCAAACAAAGGTCAAAACATACTCAAAACTCAACCAAATCATTCCCCAATGAGGCTCGAAAGATGAACAACGTAAGTTTCAATCGTTCGCGAAGATAAACATGTGGAACGACACACGAATCAACTCGACTTACGGTTTAACGATAAGAATAACATGCTTGTTATTCGAGGGTGAGTCTAAACCAAGGCTAGACAACTTAAACGTGGGGAATATACAAGGTATACAAATGATAATCGGTATCGATAATAGTCTCGAATGAGTACAGAAACAAGGCACAACTCACCATGAGTTAAATCACGTGTCGAACACAGTTTACGACATAACGCGTCACACTGAACAAGCGTGACATCCCAAACTCTGAGGGTTTCAAGGTCAACACGAAGTGATTATGGGTTGACTGGGAAGGAAGTAAGGTCAGGGTGTTACAATGTCTATCCATAATCTTGCAAAACACAGTTAATATATTTATATTATCGACATATACGATAGTTTCTCGTTTTCATTCCTGCTCAACCAAATAGATGGAGAGAGGTAGTTTCTTTCCTTAACCATCCTTTATCCTCTCCTCCTTGGACCTAGTTTTCCCTCACATTTCTTATTCGTCTTACCTCATGAAGCAGATGAAGGAAAACGAAAAGTCATTTGAGGAATTTGGTCAGTTAGCCTCATATCTTCGGACCTTACTTTGGACAGAACAGAACCTGAAAGATTCATTTACTCGACCAAGTAGTTGGGATGAAGGCTGAGTTGAGTTGGTTTGTAGCTTGCTATCTTTTGGTTTCTTTTTTCTCATTACTATTTTATCTTGGATAATGATACAAAAAGTGAAAATGTTCTTCTACTTTTAAAGCACACCAATGTGGGGAAAGGAGATTCAAGTATTTTAGTTGGAGAGAGAGAGAGGGGTGGGGGGGTGATCTCCTCCCGCCACATGGATGGGCTTTAAAAGTAGGAGAACATTTTCACTTTTTGTATCATTATCCTTTTATCTTTATGGGTTAATTACATCATTAGTCCCTTGACTATTAACGATTCCACGATTAGTCCCTTAAGAAATTTTTTTCAAATTTCAATCCTTCGAATACCAAAAAGTCACGCGACTAGTCCTTTTGATGGATGCTGTTAGTGAAATTCCGTTAAGTCACCCATGTGCCTCCCACGTGCATTTGAGTAAGGGCAAAATTAGAATTTCACTTATCATCCTTTTTATCACCACCTCTTCCTCCTCCTCTACCCATTTGCCACTCCCCCCCCCCAACAAATTCCAGAAACTGACTAGAGAACCACCCCACGACACCTCTCTCTCTCTCTGTTTTACTGTCGGTGGTGGTGGTGGAGCTCTTTTCTTTGGCTTTTCTACATAGAGATTTCCAACCTACCTACTATACCTAAGCGGCAACTCTCTCTCTCTCTCAGATCCCACACACTCTCTTTCTCTGTCTCTCGAGGCAGATCCCACCATCGGAAATTCCTTCTCCACCTCCTCCTCCTTCTCCACCACCACCTCTTCCTCCTCCTCTACCCATTTGCACTAGCAGATCTTGATCGTGCGCAGATCCTATGATGTCACCGAACAGATCATTTGTGAATCGAGCAAATCTAATCAATCAATGATCGATTTACTTCGATCTAATCAATCAAGGATTCTGGATCTGGGTTGGCAGTGGCGAGGAATCTAGGTACCAATACGGGGGAGCTACCGTGTCAATCTTCAAATGGGTCGGTGAACGATATGGGGTTGGATGCAAAATCAATCTCAAAGATAATGCGCCCAATCTGGTTTAATTAGGAAATCTCGCAGTTCTTTGAGATCTAAAGAGGTAAAAACGACTCAAGCTTCAAATGAGGAAGTCATCCCAAAATCAGACGGTGTTTCGGAGGACTTTGTGGCAAGTAGATCTCAATCTGCTTCAAAATTGGTCAATGAACTTTAGGGTTTTTTTTCTTTATTTTTAAGTCTTGATTAGAGAGAGAAAATTATTAAAGGTATTAATTTGTTTATTGTTTAATTATTTAGTATGAATTTTTCATAATACCCTTGAAAAATGACACGTGGGAGGCACATGGGTGACTTAACGGAATTTTACAACGGCATCCATCAAAAGGACTAGTTGCGTGACTTTTTGGTACTCAAAGGATTAAAATTTGAAAAAAAATTCTTAAGGGACTAATCGTAGAATCGTTAATAGTTAAGGGACTAATGGTATAATTAACCCTATCTTTATTATCTTCTAGTTACCGAGGGGACATGCTTGTGCTTTGCTTCTGTAGTTTTTCAATATTTTGGAATGAGTAATGCTATGGGTACCTAAAGAGTACCAAATTTTTTGTACCAAATGATGTGTCACTTGATGTGGCAGATGTAGTACAAAAAATAAAATTAAAAATCAAAATTAATGCATCAGATAAGGTGACACATCATTTGATGCAAAAAATTTGGTACTCTTTAGGTATCCATAGCATTACTCTTTTGGGATTATCAACTATTTTGTATTTAAGGCTTAAGGGACGGTTGTGTATCAGGTTTACCACTCTAGTTTTGTTGATGAGGAAGGAGTAACAAAATCTTGTGGGTGCCCACTACTTCCTTTAAAAAGTCATATAAAGGGGCCTGCTCCAGTTTCTGATCAAGGTTAAATTTGCAGTTTTTATTGTTTATTTTCAAAAAATGCTTAAATAATTTCGTTCTTTACCAATTTGCAATGCTGATGTATTTTGTATGCAGACAGAACTGATATCGTCGATGAAGCAATTACATTCTTTCGTGCCAATGTCTTCTTCAGAAACTTTGATATCAAAAGCTCTGCTGATAAGCTCCTTATATATTTGACATTCTATATCAATGTGGCCTTAAAGAGGCTAGAAGGCTGCAGAACATTGGCCGAAGGGACCAAGGCAATCATTAACCTTGGCTTAGAAGATGTTCCTGTGCCGGGAGAATCAGGTTTTCCCTTTCCTGGCCTCTTTCCGCTCCCTGAGTCTCAGAAAGAAGCAGGTAAGAGATGGTTTACTTCATCCACATTAATATACGAGGAAAGCTTTCAGTATTTGAATGATAAGACTTTCCTGTACATACATTTAGATCTCGGCACCCTTCCCTAACAATGTGATGCATGAAATGCAGAGCTATTCAGGAACTATCTGAAGCAAATAAGGGAGGAAACTAGTGGAAGATTATTGAGCGTTGCTTATAGACCTAATGGAACACCAAATAAGTGGTGGTTGGCATTTGCCAAGCGGAAGTTTATGAACATCATCCATTCTTAACTTTTGGTTGTGAATACAAAGATTTGTCCGTAAAGTATGTTTCGGATTTCTGGAAGACGATTGGATGGAAATGACTTATTTGTTTGAAGAATTATTAGTAACCAAAAGCAAAATATTTGTGTAACAACCCTTTAAATGACGCAACTCTACTGTGTAGTGTATTCGTTCACGGGTTTTTCTGAAAATGAATAAATAAGCCTATGTTGTTGTGGGATCTTCTAAAACATGAAACATGGTGACTGATATGAGAAAATAGTGCTCGATTTGGAAAAAACTTTTAAAGCAATTGGGTGATTCAACTGTGGATGAAAAGCTTGTGGAGAAAGAAGAATGCGATTCAATTGTGGACATGAATGAAGCTTATGGGGAAAGAAATGACGGATGAGAGCTTTTGGAGAAGCCGAAGAAAGTTGAATACTGTGCTCTCCGCTCAAGCCTTGCCATGTAGGATCGTTGAAAGCATAAACTTGTTAAACCCAAAACACCTTTATTAGACTAATTAATTGAAAGAGTCTTGAAAGTTTTATTTGGCATCATCTTCTCTGATTCACTTCCACACCTGCTTAGAAACAATCATGAATTCTACTCAGTACAACTGTGATATGGCTAACAATCAATGAATTCTACCGAGTACAACTGTGATATGCTGACGTGGTAACACTATTTGATAATAGTACTCAGTAACTTTGCTTTTTCTATGTGTAGAGTAAAATTAAAGATCAAGTTATACTAGTATTTTAAGATAAAGTTATACTACTATTCAATAATAGTGTAATACGCTAGCAACTTGTTTACGTGGGCAATAAAATTGAAGATAAAGTTGCTCATGCCTTACATTATTATTGTATATTAATATCACTTCAACGATATCAAGTTGTACTTAGGAAAATTCAGTTTAGTTCGGTTTAAGATAAATTCACGAATCGGACCGCCTCCTACTAGTTTTATTTTTTAAAATCGAAACGAATTGTCTCAGGCTTGAAATCGAATTGAACCGAACCATTTAGTTTGGTTTGAGAAAGTCCATTTTCAAATATTGAAAAAGAATAAGAAATTTGAGACTAATTTCGTTAACGTTAATAAAAAATTTTGTTCTATGAAGTATGAGAAAGAATGTTAGAGAGGAGAAAGGTGAAATGAAGAGAGCGTTGGCGAGCTGAGAGGGACAATGGTGGACTAATGGTGAGGCGCGACATTGCGTTGAGGTGAGAGAAAAAGGGTGAGTGTTGAAAGATTGAACGAAGGCGTGGGATTACCATATTTATTCTTACAATTTTCCAAATATCAATAATCATTTTGGTTTGGTTCGATTTGATCCCTAAAACCACGAACCAAACCGAACGATCGATTTATAAAATTTTCAAACCGTACCGAACCACTCTAGTGTAAAACCGAATCAAACGGCTCGATTTGATTTGGTTCGGTTTCACGGCTCGATGATTCAAACTTACACCCCTAATTGTACTCATTATTTACTCAAATTCTACGTTAGACCAAAATAGAGGTGGCAAACGGGCGGACTGGGCGGGTATGGGCAGTGCCCATATGGATTACGGGCTCAAATGGGCGGGCAAGTGAGTGCCCAATTAATTACACGGGTATAAATGGGCGGGCCTTAAATGGACTTGGGCGCCCATTGAAAACAAAGATGATATACATAATTCATTATTTTGATTGAGATTTTAAAACAAATATGAGAGGAAAGTTGATTATAAAGGCACGACAAAAACTAAGTTATATGTATTAAGAAAAGAATCATCTTATCAATGAATCTATATGTATTAACAAATATGAGAGGGAGTTGATTTTAAGCTAGATTCATTGATCGGTCCTCTTTTTTTTGTACTTTTTCTCAATTTGTCTCGTTAAAGTCTAGTGATATGGAGTAATTATAAATTAGTCTTTCTATTTCAAAATATTTTTTTCACTTCAAGAAAAATATTTCTTGTTTTATTTAAAGACATTTCACTAAAGAATCTAATTTTAATAATATTTATATATTTTTTAATTATTAAAGTGTTCAAACGTAAATTTTTAGTTAGACAGAGGAGGGAGCATCAGACTGTGACTTGTTAGCAAAGGTTGGAAAATGAAATGGTTATTACTTAATACATATATACAGGCAATTGCTTTTTCCCCTCGAAAACATGGTGTTTGTTCTTGATGCTAGTAACAATTGGTGAGTTGGTATTATGGAATATGGGTATCACTATGAATGACATGTGGGTTAAATGGGCGCCCACTTAAGCCCATATATGCTCATCAAAATTAGTGGTCTTAAATGGGCATGCCCATTTATGCCCATTAACAATTTTATATGTGCCCATACCCATTAATTAGTGGGCGGACTGGACGGACATTTGAACATGGGCAAAAATTACCACCTCTAGACCAAAACAACCACTTGGGAGCTATATACACCAATTCTTATTCAACCCACCCTCTTGTCGTCTATACCAACCATCAATCTGATCAACGTGGTCTTGTTCTGATGGATTTAGTCGAAGCAAAGAGTGATCTTCGAAACTGAGTTCCAGATTAAGTTTATAAATGTCAAAATAAAGTAGTACAATTTTTTCTATTCGTACTAGCCATTTTTAGGATGCACTTGTTTTAGGACTTACAAGAATTTACTTGGAGAAATGTTTTTAAGTCGAGAACGTTTCTTAGCATTTTTAAGCCCTTTATACCAAGCTAATAAAGCCTTGGCACAATGGCAAAGTTCATTGTAACACGTAGGACACGATTTTGATCTACGAAAACAATCTAGTATTTGATTGTAGGAGTAAGATTGCATATATTAAATCTTTTTTTTTTAAATTGCATAATAACGAGAGTTTCGTGCACTATTAATTTAATATATTTTTAAGACAACTATTGTTTAGCTTGATTTGACATTTTGAGATGTTTTTATAACTTATGACTTACCATAAAAAAAAAATTAAGCGTTTGATTTGCTAAGTGGTGATAAGTCATAAGTCAAGTACAAAATATTTAAAGCACATTTACGGCCATAAATTATAAGCACTAGGTCTTGTGCTTATTTCTATTTTTCAAAAATATGAAAGCTCTCTTATTTAATGAAGTTTTCAATATTCCAAGATTATCCTTATTTGCAAACTAATTTTTTTTATTTCCTTCCCCGTCCAAGATTACCTTTATTTACAATAACTTAAGTTAACTCATAGCACTTCGAAAACAGCTATATTAAACAACAGTTCATTATCGCATCAATCATAAGTCATTGACTATAAATCATTAGTTTTAGACAAATAATATCACCATCTCGAGCTTGTACTATTATTCGCTTAGATGATTAAATGTTGTTAAGTTGGTGATAATTTAAAATATCCATATTATTACTTTAAAAATGTCAAATTTGATCTAACGGCGTCGAGATCTAATTAAATTTGATCTAACGACTCTAAAACTTAAACTTGTAATAGTACCACAAATTCGAGCTTTTAATATTATACATATTAGTTTTAAGTTTTTGGTCACCAATTACAAATTTCAGCTAAATAAAAAATATCTTATATCTTTATGTGTGTGTGTGTGTGTTTTTTTTGTTGCGAAGGTTCACTGTTTTCAGAGCATTACAAAGTTGTACCTTGCTCTGTAACAAGTAGTATTACCTGGCAATAACACGTTTTCTTTAGAGACTGAAACGGAGTTAGTAACACAACCGACCAAACTCTCTCTCCCTCCTTCGTTTCTCTCCCTCCTCCCTTTTTGGATCAAATCCTGTCAAAAAATAGTAAATACTGTACTTGCACTTCATTTCAACCTAATTCACAAAATCATGAACATGAAAGAGAAATTGACGAATTTGAAGCAAATAGATCTGAAATTCAAATCATGAATTTTAATCTCGAACCCTAGCTCACAAATGACCCATTTTTTCCCTTTAATTTTTATCTAATCGATGAGACTTCGCAGCTCAATTCTCTATACCGCGAACATTGACGACAATGTCGAAGTCCGATCACCGGAGCTGTGACGGTCAAAGTCAACATCATGATGATCAAGTTGCTAAACGTGTGGCCGTGATTGTTCCACCGCCGTGCCCACACTTGGCAGATTTCAAGTCACGGTACGGTGCGAAGCCGTTTCGCGACCTTCAGGACTGTCTCCGTGTTCGGCCACTAGGCCGCGCCGCTATCCGGAGGGATACAAACGAGGTGCCTCGTTGCGGTATATGTGGCCACGCGCCGGCTCGTCTTTACGCGTGCATTTCCTGTGCTGTTGTGTCCTGTCACCTCCACGCGCCGGATCACGAACACGCGATCGCCGTCGACGTCGATCGCGCGGAGCTGTTTTGTTGTTTGTGCGGTGACCAGGTCTACGATCGCGACTTCGATGAGGCCGTCGTGGTGTCGCAGTCGGCGGCGTCGACTCTAGGAGGACGTGGATCTCTCCGTCCGCCACCGCCGGAGAACCTAAGGAAGCGGCGGCGGGTGGATTACCGTCCATGGATGCCCGATCTAAAAGGGCGCGCATTGCTTGGCGCAAACTCAAATCCGGTACCAGGAAACGACGACGAATCATCTTTAAACCTTCCGTGGGGTCTGAAAGGGCTAAACAATCTAGGAAATACGTGTTTTATGAATTCGGTATTACAGGCATTGCTTCATACGCCGCCTTTGAGGAATTACTTTTTGAGCGATCGGCACAACCGATATTTTTGCCAGCAAAAGAATGGAGTGAAGAAAAACTATGGAAACAATAAGAATTCGCGGTTATGTTTGGCTTGTGATATGGATGAAATATTCTCGGCCGTGTTTTCGGGCGATCGGACACCGTATAGCCCTGCTAGATTTTTATACAGGTCTGCATTGGGATCATTTTTTTTTGTTGATTTAGTGGGATATGGGCATATTGGTTGTATTGCATGATTCAGGTCCTTAGCTAGTGGTGATTATAAATTCAGATGTGGTGTTAGATATATGATCTGGTATATGTCACTTTTGAAAGCAAATGATATAAATTTCTGATCAGAGCTTTTTAAAAGTTGTGATGTTTTTTAGTTAATTTGTAAGCGACAAAGTTGATTTTTGTAGAGTTTTTTTTATTGGTTTATTTGGTAGTTTCTTGTAGCAAATTGATGCGTGGGACATACCTAACTTTTATTCAAACTTGTTGCTATCTTAGTTGAAGCACATATTTTCATCTTGGATTCAAGTATTGGGACATGTTTATGTAATTTTTATATTGATTGCTGTAATTTTTGATTCAGTTGGTGGCTGCACGCGGCAAACCTTGCAAGTTATGAACAGCAGGATGCACATGAATTTTTCATTTCCATGCTTGATGGGATTCATGAAAAGGTGGAGAAGGATAAGGGGAAGCCACATAGTCAAGGTAAATTGATACTAGTCAAATAACTTTCTGTTTGTTGTCCCTTTATTGTTAAACGTGCGCATTTCGCTCGTGTGTTTGTGTCTTGATTCCAGAAAATTAGGTGCTTAGCAGTGAAAATGAAAGAATTTCGATGAGTTTGCTGACAGTTAAGTGGGAACTTAATATTAACGATCATTTGGAATAAGTCCATTTGACATCCTGTCTTTAATATTCCACACCTGCGTCTACCTGTTTTTTTGTTTTTTAGAATCTGTTCTAGTGGATGTAGTTTATAAGCCTAATCAATTGTTCTATTGAAGAACCTTCTTGATAGGACCTGTAGTATGGTTGGTCCGATCCTTTTTGCATGTTTTCCACATGAACTCCAGCATGCTGATTCTTCATCTATTTTGTACTGGTAGTTTCCGTAACACCATTAAGATATTGTTTCTCTCAAGTGACTTGTTTTTATTATTATTATTTTTTTTATAAGTGAAGTGTCATTCGCGGCACAAAATGATGGCATATAGGTGCATTGGTGTCTTATGTGATGTGCTCTACATTGAACGCTGTCACATGTCATAATAATTTTTACAGTGATTTATGAAGCCTTGTTTTCTGAACCAGTAGCAGTGATTGTAGTTTCAGCACTGTAAATCATTGTGCTTTTGTTTTGGCTTATGCTAAAGATAAGGAACAATTGCTAAGTCAGATATTTCAGAATACAAGTTCAATGGACAGTTTTTCCTTTTTGGCTGGGTAATTGTCTTTCTAATTGGTCTACATGCACATAGCAAATTCATGAGTGGGTTAAAATTTTGAAGTGCCTACAGGTCATTCTTCCTAAAGCTTAAGACTGAATATATATTTTTGTTTAGTTGGTAGTGTCTGAGTGGTACCTGGTAAGCATCATGGAGACTGAGAGCTTGTACTCTTAGATAGCTAATGGATGCGTTTGGCTCTTTTAACATTTGAAAGAGAGGAATTGGTATATGTCACATTCCATAAGTCATAGATTAAATTTAATGCTGCTGTATCCAATAAGTTGATCAACTTGAACATTCTTACCAGCCCTCTGATGTCCATAACTTCACTATTATAGTCTTTCATTTTGGAAAAGATGATCTTAAGTACTGTGAAAATATAAAAGTAACCATCCTTCAACTGCAGGGTGTGGGTTTAGGTCTTCTCGTTGCCTAGGCGTTGACAGGTGCTCTCAGATTTAGGGCTAATACTCAATCTGCAAATTTGCATCTGCTTCATTCCAGTAAGTTTCCTTTCCATCAGTCAAATTTGATTCATCATAGGGCTTTCTTGTGTCACATTACTTCTTTTTCTAACCCGGCCTGGCCATTGATAGGGTCATTATCTTTGGTACAGATGATCTGGAGCCTGGAGGAAGTTCGAGGTTTATACTAGATCGACAGCCAGGCTGAGTCCTTAGTGAAACCTTCGTGGTCTTGTGTTTCTCTCATGTCAAACTCCTTCGGTACCTCTTATTCGGTGAAGCATTGGTGGATGATACATAAATCACGAATGAAGTTCCTAGGTTTTGGTGTTAGAGGATGAGATGGTTACCTTGACCAGCAACCATCTAGTCCAATCACTTGTTCTTTTCTTGGAAAGGGAAAAGGTAGTTAGTTCTTCCATTCCCATTATAAATTTTTAAAAAATAAGTCTGCTTGGATGATGTGACGTGTTAATATTACCTTGTCTTGGATATTTCAACTTGGAAATTTTTGGCGACTTGCTATTCCAGTTATAGTGGTAATCCAGTATGCTGTAAACCTCCAGTGGAAAATCTGCTTCGCAACGAGTTCATATTTCTACTTACCTGTTATTTCACGATAGGAAAATAACTTTCTCACTTGTTACACAATTTTGTTTGAAATAATTTGTGCTATAATATAAGTGATGATTCATTGTGCATTATGACCTGTCATTCCGTATTGTTCAAAAAATTTGACCCAACTGCACAATATTGCAGGGACTGGAGACTGCTGTATTGCTCATAGAGTATTCTCGGGAATCTTGCGATCTGATGTCATGTGTACGGCATGTGGTTTTACATCTACAACGTATGATCCATGTGTAGACATCTCATTAGACTTGGAACCTAGCCAGGGGAGTTCTGCAAAGACAACATCCTCAAAATTCCATCCTTCTTATAATGGAGATGCAGCGTCTCTAAACTCAGGCCAAAGTTCTGGAACTTCTACCCTGATGGGGTGTTTGGACCGTTTCACAAGACCTGAGAGATTGGGCTCCGACCAAAAATTTTTCTGTCAACAGTGTCAAGTAAGACAGGAATCTCTCAAGCAAATGTCTATAAGAAAGCTCCCATTAGTTTCTTGTTTTCATATAAAAAGATTTGAGCATTCTCCAGTCCGAAAGATGTCAAGGAAGGTTGACCGGTATTTGCAGTTCCCATTTTCCTTGGACATGTCACCTTATCTGTCTTCATCCATCTTAAGGGGTAGATTTGGAAACAGGATTTTTGCTTTCGATGGGGAAGAGCCAGATGCTTCCAATGAGTCGTCTTCTGAGTTCGAGTTATTTGCTGTTGTTACTCACACTGGTAAACTAGATGCTGGCCATTATGTGACTTATTTGAGGTTATGCAATCAGTGGTACAAGTGTGACGATGCTTGGGTCACTCGAGTGAATGAGAACATTGTGAGGGCTGCCCAAGGATATATGATCTTTTATGTGCAGAAAATGCTTTACTACAAGGCAAGCGAAAAACTAGCTACCTCATGAGTAAATGACATTAGAAGTCAACTGAAGAACACCCTCATATGATTTGAACTTTCTCAAAAGAGAGGAAGAAATTGGAATTTAATCTTCAGCTGTGGTCATATCGGTTGTGCATCATACAAGTATCATGCTATGGCAAAGGCAAGATGCTATGGTATTCAGCATCATCTGCTTCTGCCTCTCCTGTCACTTCCTCCATTGTAATTTTCTCGATCTCATTCGGGGCCTGACCTGACCCTGAAATTTTGAGGTGTTGTCCTGCATTTGCAAAGCCTTAGTAACATCAAGGTCCAGAATTCATAAAAAGATAGTATTTGATTTGATTAATTTTTTTTCCCCTGCTCGTCAAGTGTTGTTGGTGGGTTGATTCTTTTTTCCTTCACGGATCCGCAAAAGTTGCAACACTTGAGAAGTTAGTAGTTCACCTTGTACTAATCTCAAACTTTTATACTTTATAATTCAGAACCTGATGATTAAGGATTCCATTTAACACTTTTCGACTTTAATTTCCAGTACATCAGTTGGAGAGTGAATTGATTTTGTTTCTTTTACCGAATTGTTTAACGATAAGTTCAAGGTAACTTTAGCTTTTTCGAAAATATAGCAACAAGAAAAGAATTGAATCTTGTTTGATTCCTATTGCTACATGCTCTTCCAGATTATAAGACCTTTTTTTTTTTCCCTTCCCAATTAAGACTTACCTGGATTAAGTTTTTGTGTCTACCAACATTTGATTGCTGAATACGTTGATGCTGGTTTCTGTTGGGCATATTCTGGAATCCTCCTCTGCAATTATGTTTTGCATTTGAGACAATTGTTTGTGATAAAGGGTGGCAATTTGGGTAAAATTCAAAGTTATCCATAAAGCTTATTGGGTACTTTTACATACTATCCAAAATTACCACTGGATAATTTTGTGCATACCAAAAAATTATCCAATACATTCAATAATACCAAATAACACAATGGATATTATATTACCCAAATTGCTCATTAACTTCAACACTAAACTTTCTCTAAACATTTTATCTTTTGTTAGAAAAAATAATGTTTTTCATTATTCTTGTTTGGCACCTCTATTGAAAAGTACTGTCTTCTTATTGTGTATCAATCTTAAAGATATGTTGTGCATTGAAGAAAGCCCGGTGAGTAGGTGTTACCTAAAGGATTTAATATCCTCCTTTATCATATGGATGCAACTAGGTTTTGACCATCTAATCTAAATGCAGGCAGTAAGTATTTTTAAGTGTACCTACCGACACTGCTAAAGCCTTACACCCCCCTCTACTCTCTACTCGAAGAACTTTTTTATCACTAATGTAGGCGAATGGACCTCGATAAAAAGCAGCAGCGGAAAGCTTTCCAGGAAAACAACCATTGATCAAGGCAACAAAAGAAACCCTGCAATGTCTTGCTCCATGTTTTGTCGATAAGGCATATTACACTTTTTGAGTGGAATCCAAATGGAAAATATGCATTTAGGTTGTCCTCATGAACTTGCTTATGTTTGGTACGGAAGAACGATTAACATTGAATGTTATGATGCCCCGCAGTTTTGATGGATTGAAAATTCTGTTACAAGAGTTTGTTCCATTGTTGCTCTGTTTTTGCTTACCATAATTTACAGTTGAGAAGGGTGGGTGGGTTCAAGTATTCGAAGCTATTTTGGTTCGTTAATCCTCTTTCAAAACATTCAAAGAAGGAAAATGATAGGACTAACTGAAAACATTCACATAATTCATCAAACCACATACATTGGGCGTTGTGCCTTCCATTATTGCTCTATTTTTGCTTGTGACAACTACACTTGAAGGATTTGAGTATCCTGAGCTATCTGAGTTCGTTCATGAATTCCATGGATACATCCTAATATATGTGCTCATATTAGCACATTTAACTCCTTAAACGTGAAGCAAGTCACACATAAGGGAAAGTAGGTCACATTTAACGGAAAGTGTTAGGCTTAATTGTTCGGCATCTTTCTAACAACTTATGTTTTTTTTTTAACTTAACAATAACAAAGCACTTCAAAGTAAGCTTAATTATTCGGCATCTTTCTAACAACTTATGTTTTTTTTTTTTTTTACTTTTTAACTTTAACAATAACAAAACACTTCAAAGTTCAAAGTGATTTGGACACACACACACACAAAAATGGAAGAAGAATCGACAGCTACTTATTTAAATAAAGATCGAGAGAGATATCTAATAAATCAAATTATATTGTACCCCCAAAAAGATCTACCCAGATCATATTACAACAACATTTCAGCAGGTCAAGAAAGAATCTCACTTCTCTCTGATTTCAAGAATCTCTGAAAACTGCTATTAGCGATTTCTATACAATTAATCTCAGATAACTTGAAAAACAAAATGTCCGATAGAGTCTCCGTAGATAGCTGTTTTTCCAACAACATTCCCCAAAAGACATCTATAAAGGAGTTCAGTTTAACCTCTTCAAAAACTCTTATCAACGTCTCCTAGTTCCACCAGGACGAGAAAATGTTTCATTCTTGAGTTTCTAGGGGGTCTCTGAATGAAAAAGCTTAGAACCAGAATGGAGAATAAGATTCATCCTATTTCCAGTTTTCCTGTGCTTAGATCATCTGCCTTTCTCCTCATCAGGGCCCTGCAAATCGAGACAACCGCAATCAAAGCCAATTCCACATGCTCGGAGCTACTTGTCTTAACACAAACCTGCCCCATACTTCGACTGTTTAGATTAGCATTAACCGAAAATTTTGTCCCTCGGCTTAACCTGAACTCAGACTCGATGTTTCCACTCAAAACAGTCTCCTTGTTCAAACACAGGACTGTCATGGTGAGACTCAACTTATCATTCCTCACAGGGTAGTCTTCTCCTCTTATAGTAGCCTCAAAATTCCCACCATAAGCCACTTGCCCAAGACCCCCCATTCGACCAGCATTAACCATAAACTTCAATCTCTTTCCAATTGAAAAGCTATCTTCGAGCTTGGCTCCAACATAATACTTGTTCCTAAATGACGTCACTGAAACTCCACATTCTGGGTTGTTACGTTTAAAATTACTTAGCATTGTGTTACTGTGAACAGTGTAAACTAATTCTTTACCAGAAGATTGAACATCGAGTCCTACACTATAAGTGGGTCCCCTTGGATCCACAAAAGCTGCAGAACATTCAGACTGAATACTGAAATCCTGCTTGTCCTTGCTGAACTGTCCTGCAACTGAGGCAAAGATATTTTCGTTTATTCTACCAGTGGACTCCAAGTTTATTCCATCAAAGCTCACATCATGATCCCATCCATGGGGATCTAGGACAGGTCTGGCAAGCCACTGGTCACTTGTGACAAGGCAACGATATCTGTGCACAGGGTAATCAGAGTCGAAACTTGGAGGAATTGCCATATCTGGTAAAACCACAGCCTCAGGAGGCTCCCCCTGGCTATCAGATTTATCATCGCCAGCTAAACTCCTACCCTGACAAAGCTTTTTTTCTCTCCGTCTTAAGCATTCTTCTTTCAATAGTTTCTTCAAATAAAGAGTCTCCCGATAATCGAGTTCATCAAGATAATCCTTTTTCTGAGAAGAATTCAATTTCTCAAACTGGGTTTTTTTCAAGATTCTAATAGGAGGTAATTGATCATACTCATCTTCATCGTCTTCCAAGTCTGAAAGACAAATTTCATCAATTTCTTTGTCGGCTCCATTAGGGTTTAACATGTGATGCCGAAGAAACGACGAGAGAAGATGGGGTAGAGAAGGCAGACGACTATTATTTGATGGGCCCAATTCGATTCTGTCTTGGAACTCCAAAAGGGTATTAATATCAGCCAAAATCTTGGTGCACAAGAGTAACAACAAGAATTGAGATTTCCACACCTGCCCATTTGGAAGAATTTTGTCCCCACTCATATTTGTCTTACATTGAGGATGATTTTCCACAAAAAGTACAGGGTTCTCGAGTTTCGAGTCAGAAACCGCCTGGTGAATATAGTGTTGCACCGTCTCCGTGCATCTGGTGAGGTAAGGTTCATAGCTGACTGGATATCCATTGGGTCCTTCAGGAAGAGCTGCAGAGGAATGAGTCATGACAAGTATGGTGTTGAACCAAATTGCAGAACCAAAAACTTCAGTTATAAGCTTCAATAGAGGGAAATCACTGTAGTCGATGCTGATCAGGTCGAGTCTCTCGAAATACAAAACCATGTCTGGAGGAGATTTTCTAATGAATCTCTTCACAGATTGCAAAATCTTCCTGTTTTTTCTGACGGAAGATGGGCTTGAAGGCAACAGACCGGGCGTATCAATGAAAGAAATTTTAATCCCTTTAACAATCCCCAGAATTTCTTGGATGCAGCAGGTCCCAGGTTGAAATGCATTGGTCTTGGCTTTTGTTTGATCAAATATGGAATTGATAGTTGAGCTCTTGCCAACCCCAGTTCTGCCTAGGACAAGTACTCTGAGCGAGAAATCCAATTCAGGTACGCCAGATGCCTCTTGCTCTGCTGCTATTGTCTTAGCTTTATCACTTCCAAGATCAGCCCTTTTCAGATCTGCTCCCCCAGCCCGTATTAAAGTTGCCAGGTGCATCCGATATAAGACTTTTGCCACCAGGAGATCGCCTTTTGAGTGGCCAAGTCGTTGAAGCAGGCGCAAGAATTTGATTTGGAGCTTCTCAACCTTTGCCAATGGATCCAACTTCTTTTCATCATCCCTGGGAAGAGATTGATGTGAATTCTCAAACACAACTTGCTGTGGAGGGGAATGATGTGGGTTTTCTTCGATGGGAACAGAAGAGCGAGATTCGGCAGTCTCTGGGGGTGAAACCAGATTGGTAGAGTGAGCAGCACCTAAAAAGTTCAAAGGCAATAAGGTTTCTTGAAAGAATTTTTTTAAGAAAACAAGAAGGCTGTATATATATAATACACACACACACACACACACTTTTGGGAAAACGGGCATCTATAACAGTAGATCTTGAACATATAACAGTCTAGTACTTCAACGAAGAATAAGCTTGAGATCAAACTGAAATAAGTGACGAGACAAGGTATACCTTGGATGCTCAACTCGTTTCCTAGAGGTCCCTCATCAATGAAACTGTCGCTGCCTGACAATGGTCTTGCTGAGGCCAATGACTTGGATACCAGTTGAGATAGAACCCAATCTTTAATGCTCATCATGTTTCCTGAAGATAATAATGTAAGGGACTGTCATGATCAAAACCTGAATTATTTTTACACCAGCAATAGATATAGCTGGAGAGGTAGGAGATGATGTAAGTCAAAGAATAAAATCAGGTTGGATCAAGTGGACGAGTGCGTCCAGAGTGATTTATGCGATATGTGTACATTCTTTAAGCTTAAAGGAAAGTTGTACTCCCTCCGTCCCAAAAATATAGTCCCATTTGAAAAGTCAAACTTTTTAAGATTGTAGCTTTACTTGTACATTTGTCAAATTGCACGAAAATTATTACTATCTTTAGAAATGGGATTATTTTTTTGGGACCAACCAAAAAGGAAAGAGGGACTGTCTTTTCAAGACTGAGGGAGTATACGACAGCTATTAAACCCGCCCTACTAAATGGAGGGGGATGTTGGGCAACTAAAAAAAGAACATGTTAATGAAATGAGTTTCGCCAAAATGAGAATGTTAAGATGGATATAACGTAAAACTAGGTAGGAGTTATATTAAGAGAAAATCAACTGAGATGGTTTGAGCACGTACAAGACTACTAAGCGCACCTGTTACCATGTGAGATAGTATAAATATCAACAACTAGACTAGAGGTAGGGGAAAACCTAAACTAACATGGATAGTAATAGCAAATAAGAATTTGCCAGTGCGGCTTGTGTGATTATCTTTGCATTAGACGGAAGAGCATGGATAAAAGGATTAATCCAAGTATTTGGAACAAAGGCTAAGTTGAGCAGCAAATATAGAAAAAGGATCAAGCTCATATTTTATTTCTACACCTTCGTCTACACTGGAAGTAGAAGGCAGTGCAGAACGGTAAACAAGATCTGTTGAGGAAATTGTAAAGTAAACAAAATGCAATCAATGACAACACAGTAAGACTGCCTCTCAATTTACTAATTCAGGGTCGGAAAAAAAATACAAGTAACATCCCTCCCCCACCCCCATCCCCCACACCACACACACAAAACAACCCTCAAAATAACACTCGTAAAGTTGAAGATATTTTGTCTTACTGGTGGTATGAAACTGCACTTTGGTTTCATTACATCTAATGTATATTAGCGCAGCTCATTTTGAGTGCAGGAAATAGCATGAGACTAATATCTGAAGGAATTGTAGAACAAGCAGTAGCAAATTCCCTTGTCACACACATCAGGCTTCAAATTTGACATTGTTCAGATAATTCCAAGGACACTTCACTCAAAGGTACATAATCCACAAATTCTAATAAGATGGACTCGAAGACTGTGATCCTTACAGCAACAAAATAAATGGTCACGAACTGTTTAGGGAGCCAGCACATCTCCTATTAAGAGTTAAAATATGTCTTCTCTGACAAGACTCTATTCTAGACAACCCTAACAAGAGTCAGCAAATGTATCTTGGGAACAACCAATCAAGCTAACAAATAGGGTTCAAACACGTGTAACCAAAAGCTATTCGTAATAGAATCCATAGAAACATTTAGATACTCTACTAAAACACTAACATTATGATAACGCATCAAAGCCTTCAGTCAACAATGATCCCCAACAAGAGTTGCCAGAGCTCAAAGTTGGCACTCTTAATGGAGTATTGGAACTAACGCCTCTCTTTTATAAGGACCACTTTTCATCTCTCTAAAAAAGTTCATATCACATGCTTCATTGAAGATTTATGCAATATTTATTTCTTTCCACCAAGCAATTTCTATAGTCATCCAAGTAAAACACAGGTCTTATAACTCACATTTCAAGCTTCCATGTTGGCTTAACTAATTACTACCCAACAACCCCAAACAAGCTTCTATATTTAACACAGCAACAAATATACCAAATACTCGGTACAAGTTACCAGGTAGACTACTCAACCCCAATGAGTAATCCCCTTACTCGGAATTCATTATTTCCCATCAAAATGAAAAACATAAAGATACCTCCTCAAGTAAGATGCAAAGAAGGGAATCAATTCTCGTTAGCAAGTACCTAGAATTCTTTTCGATCCTAATTTGCATTTATTAGTATAAATAGTATTATAAATCCAATTAAAAAGCCCAACCTACTTAGTAGAGAAAAAAAGTCAAGAACAGCTCACAGATCAAAATACTCCCGAAGCAATAAATCCCAACCGAGACAAACAATTAAACTTCAATAACAACTTAACAATTAAATTCACAAACAGTGGAAAAAGTTAAAATTAAATAAGTGGATATATACCTGATTACAATTTGATTGGTGGCCACTCAATCGCTTCAAGGAAATAAATTCAGCCCAAAAAACGAAAAATTGATTTGAAGCATTAAACTCAAATCATCAAGAGCAGCTTTAATCTTCATAACTGCCACTTCTTCACAACTCAAGAGAGTAAAACCAAAAATAAAATAAATAAAAATGGGAGTGTTTAAATTATAAGAAGAAAAAAGATTAGTAATTAATAACCCTAAAAAGAATACGAGTTAATGTGAGAGACCCAAAAATCGAATTGATGTTAGCAAGATTGTGTGTTTTTCTTTCGATAAGACGCGACGAATACGACGCTGTAATGATTCTTCGCCCTAAAATTGAGAGAGGAAGAGAGAGAAGAAGAGGGAAGCCGAGAAATCGACGCGTGGGGTTGTCTTGTTCGTGAGAAGATGATAAACACTATCTTTCTTGTTATTGGCGACTCCAAAAGCCCCACTTCTAATCGGCCTTATGTTTATGCGCTTATTAAAAGCGGCCCGGATTAGTATGTGAAAATAAAATTGATTTCGGAAAATTAATTAGTATCAGTAGTAAAATTTTAGAGTATTAAATTAGATACAGATTAGATTTCTCAATAGCACTCTCTCCCTTCCAATCAAATAATTTTTATTTTTATTTTTAAAAATTAATATGTAATTAAATTAAATTAAAATTTAACATATTTTAGTTATATTTTTAGAAATAAATCTCATTTACTAAAAATTAATTTAAGAATATTATGAATTACAACTTATATGACTTTGTAAAATAAATAAATTTATGTAAACTTTCGGTCAAACATTAATTAAGTTGATCAAAAAAAGTAGTAATTGGTATCATTAGGAATATGCTTACTTATCTACTACAAATTCTTAATATATTGTTTGATAAAAAATAAAAAAATTTAAAATATAAACATAAAATTAGGAGTATCCACAAAATTACCACAAGTACACATGTCAAGTATTTGAAAGAAATAATTTAGATATCTGAAAAACTTTTATACATTAAGAAAGTAACAAATTTTAGTGCCTCTTTTTCAGTTTGTTAAATCCTTAATACTACATTCGTTCTAAAATAATTGTTATTTTAGTAATTTGCACATAGATTAAGAAAGCTTTTAAAAATAGTTATCTACTCTTATTTAAGTTCAATTATTGTAGACAAGTTGTAAGAATATTTTTTGTCTTTTTTTCTTACCAAGTAATAAACAAGGGCAAATTTGGTAAAATATAGACAAATATTTTTAAAATCCTATAACAACAATTATTTTAGAAGAAAAAAATTTGCTAAAACAATAATTATGGACGGAGGTAATATATAAAAATATTTAAATATATAATTCTAAATTTTGATTGCATGATAGCATAACTCTTATTAATGAATGACTCTATATACTACTAAGTCAAAATTAGCAATTTACAAAAGCCTTCTTATACTTACTCCATTCCGGACAAAAAGTCCACTATATTATTTTGGAATGTTTCACTTAAAGAGTTTACTTTCAAAAAATTATGCTTAAAATTTTCATAATCTTTCATCTTTACCTTTCCACTTGTGTTGTAATTATTTTAGTTGTATTTAATTATTTTTATAATTATGACTAACTCTAATGACATTAATATATAAGTAGACTTTTTAAACATAGATTCTTTAGGTGGGTGGAACGGAGGGAGGGAGTACTAAAGTGAGACATACCTCATTGTACAGTTATAGATATTCTTTTGTGTAGTTTATCATTGTTGTATTAAAATAAATAGTGTTATCACTCTAAAATCTCCATCAAACTTACAATTACAAGTTAAAATATTAATATATACTATATATCGGCTAGTAAGAATTCAGCATTAACGAAACTCTCAAGAGATAGCTTAATTGAGTACTAATCGATTTCAACAAATTCTGGGACATCTCCAATTTTGAGCCAGTTTTTATTATTCGCCAATTCCCTCCCTAGTTCAATGTAAATGAATTGTCTTAGTCCGAACTGATAAATAAATTAGTCAACTTTGACTGGAGTATCACCTTCCACAAAACAAAATAAATAAAATAAAATAAAATAAACCAATAGCCAATAAATCAGAATGTAGGACGAGGAGGAGGGAATGGATGCAATCACGTTGGTTTATTATTGCCCAACAAATCAAATCACAATTGACACTCATTGTTGTGGCCACCTTCCTTTTTACTCCCTCAGCCACCTAACCCCAACCCCAACCCCACATTGAGATGAGATGAGATGAGGGGGCTAATAATAAGGCTTTAATATAGAAACGGGCCCTACCAAAATGAGATTAGCTTAAACTTCATTTTAAACAATCATTCTATAATTCTGGTCAATGTAGTTTTCAACAAGTTAAGCTTCATTACAACTAAAACCCTTCAAATTTTAAGCATGTTTAACTATAATATGAATGAAGGGAAAGTCTATTTCTACTTACAAATTTTAATTATTAATTCACTACATTTATTACTAATTGTTTGATGAATTAATCATTGTCATAACACAATTGTCCTTCAAATACTTGTATTGTTTAATAATCAAGTACTCCTAAATTTGATTATTTTTATTTTCCTTTATACCTTAAAATTAATTTTTTTCTTTTCTTATCTTCTCAAAATAAATTATACCAATTTTTCAATTCAAAAAAATTAAATCTATCCATTATTTTTCATTTAATTTCTTCAAATAAATTTTTTTTGAAACAAATTAAATTTAATATCAAAAAACTTAAAGATGTTTTACAATTGCCAACTTATTATAAATACTTTTAAGTAATCGCAAAACATATATTCATTAATTGATTTTCCATTCAAGTTATTTATTTGAAATTTATAATTTGTACTCCATAATTTAATATTATATAACTCATGTCACTCATTTGTTTAGTCTATTTTATCATTTATATTTTATTTATTTGTAAGCGAAGGCAATTAGACCTATGTATTATTTTCCTTGTATATGTCTCGTCTATATTTTCAATTTTTTTGCACATAAAATTATTTATTTTCTTGTGCATGATTATATATATTTGCAAAGACAAGTAAAGGATAAAAATTAGAAAGAAAACAATTAAATAAGGTGGGTTTGAAGGACAATTGTGTCAATACATTGCTTAACTTAATTAAATTTTAATTAATGTAGTGGATAAACAAATATTGTATTAAAAATAGTCTCTCCCTAATATAAATCTTAGTTATGATATTGACATTCATATTTAATTTTTAATTTAGTACTATAAGTTTATGCTTAAAAAAAAAACTTTGCTTGACTCAAATCCATCATGGTTGAGTTTTATTGATCCATAAAAATGAAGCGTACTTACAAGCCAATTCAATTCTAAACTTTACTCTGTTATTTAGTCAAATCAATCAAAAAGCCCATTAGCAGACGAAATAGAATCAAATGGCAAAATCCCCAAAATCATAAGTTTCTTGAGGACTTTTCTTTCTTTGTAACCAAAAAAAATAATAATACTCCCTCCGTCCCTAAATTATTGTCTTCCTTTTCTTTTTCGTCCATTTCTAAATAATTGTCTTATTTAAAACTTTCCTTTTTAGAACATTACTTTTACTATTTTACCCTTACTTTTTCTTCCTACTTTAATTATGGGCCACATACACATGGGCATTAAAGGAAACAACACACTATTTCAATACTATTCCAATATTAATAATCAAGTCAATTAAATTTTTTTAATCCGTGTACCGGGTCAACCCAAACAATAATTTAGGGACGGAGGGAGTAATAATAATAAAAAGTTTTTTTGAGCTTAGAAGACCTTTCTGTCCCTACAATGCCAATGGACTGCGTGCTAGAAATAGAGTATTTCAGGCAGAAAGAGGCGATTTAGTACGCCGACCGCGCCGCAGCATGAAATTTTGACTTTTTTTGTTTGTGTATAATTAGAGCTAGATCTTGTATTTTATTTATAAGTTGTAATACTAAGAACCCATTTGTTCGAGCGTTTTGGCCAAAACGCAAGGTTAAAATGCAGCTTATTCCCTAACTTAGCGTTTTAATGCTGCGGTAGAAAAAGCTGTGTTTTTAAAACGCAGCTGCGTTTTTAAACGCTAGAATTCCTAGATTTTTCCCAAAACGCAGTAGGGAATAAAAAGCTGCATTTTGACATAATATCCAAACGCATTTATAAAGAAAAAAACCATGTTTTAAATAATTTGCGTTTTAGAAACGCTACGTTTTCAAAACGCTACACCAAACGAATTCTAAAATGTGTATAAGGTTGAGACAAAAACTTAGATATGACCGTTTTACGATAGTACAATCTCACATGACTAATGTAGTATTAATGTAGTTAATTGGTAAAAGTAAGACGGTCTCAATATTTAGCAGTCTTAAAAAAAACCCATCAAATTCTCTCTTCTCTTCTAATTCTCAATTGCTTGATAATTGTTATTTGCTCAATTGTTTGTTTGCTTACTTCCACTATCGCACAACATATATTTTGATTTTTTAATAAACGAGTTTTATAGAAAATTTGAGTTTAGTTTATTTCTTAATTGAACATACTTGAGTTGATCTTGCAATTGCGTGCTAACGAGTTTAACTTGTTTGTTTTTAAAATTCCTATAAATTTTAAAAACGTTAATTTTTGATACAAAAATGTAATAAATATATAATAAAATAATTACATTATGTGGCATATAAAAGAAAATAGCAAAATTATATAACTAAAATTTTATAGCTTTTATATCTTGTAATAAAATTATGTAACGAGCATAGCCAAGCTTTAGGGTCGAACATACCCTAGGTTGAAATTGACTTGTTTACCGTAGGAGCCTAAAAATTGAGCATGTGATTGACTTGTTTGCCCGACCAAGCTCAAACCAAACTTTTATCGAGCTAAGCTATGCCACGTTTACGAACTGTTGGTTCGTTTGCAGTCCCCATGTCTGTTTGGTTAGAGTAATGTTATAGGTACTTAAATAGTATTAAATTTTTTGATGTGTTAGCTGATGTGGCAGCTAATATGGTACAAAAAATAAAATTAAATATCATAATTAATGCATCACATCAACTGTCACATCATTTAGTGCAAAAAATTTGGTACTCTTTAGGTACCCATAGCATTACTCATTTGGTTATATTTTCCCTTTTTTGAGATTTGGGTTAATTCCACCATTGGTCCCTGAAGTTTGGGCCTTTTTACGAATAGTCTTCGATCTTAGACTTGTATCCCCAGTAACCAAAGTAGGTCATTTTTGCACACTACTAAGTCCCTGAGATGGACGGCTTTAACTCGAGTCCGTTAAGTGAGCACATGCTCCATCACGTGCATTTTTTATGGACAAAAATGTCATTTCCACTAGTGAGATATTTTAAGCTTTTTTTGTTAATTTTTTAAAGCTTTCTTCTTATTTTTCTTTTCTTTTTTAACCTTTCGTCTCTGTGGAAGAACGATTGCAAGCTTCCTTAGCACCAGCGAACACGGTGGCCAAGTTCATCGCCGACTCTGACCGACCTCCATAATTTCCAGCCGCTGTTCAATTGGATCGAGGTTCTAAGTGGTGATTTCATCCTCATCTACTCCGGTTGGCATTCTCAGCTACAGAAAACGCAAACATTTGAATGAACAAACACAAAAATTGCACCAATTTCACACAAGCTCAAGAAATCACTCTAATAATTCCCATACTTTCAATTTATGAAATTGAAAGTATACTTTCAATTTATTAGGGTAAATCAACATAATCAAGTATACTTTCATGAATTGGCTACACCGCCGGAATCTCCCTCTTCTTCAACTTAATATTTTGAGCAGTAGCTTTTTGCAATGCCCCCAACACATCAGAATCGCGCACCTGTTTATCTTCGGCATTCAATTGTTTAGGGTGTACTGAGAGCAGTGTCGACGTCGCGACCTAAGCCATCTTTATCACCATTGTAATTTTTGTTTTGGGGATGTGATTGCCGTCGAGGCTTGACAATGACGGGACAGAATATGCAAGGTGGCCTGGTGGTGGGCAGCCGAAATGGTCAGGATGAGGTTGGGGAGATGGCCCACATGGATTTGTGACAATGGCCTTGACTTGGAGAGGGTAAGAGAGGAGAGTATTAGTTGACGTGGGTGGGGAGGAAGTGGAACTGGAAATGGGAGAAGACATAGTGGGAGGTGGAGAGGGAGGAAGGGGTGTCGGCAAGGTGGGTGTGGAGAGTGAGGGAGTAGAAGTAGTTGGAGAAAGTGTAGTTGGAGGCGGCAAGGAGGAATGTGTTTTGGAAGTCGATAGTGGCGGTAGAGGTGGAGGTGGAGTGGTGATGGAGGAGGGTGAATATGAATAGGATCAAGAAAGAAAGAGAGAGTGGAAGAAGAGGACAGCTTGATGAAGGTGATGAGGTGAAAATGGAGGTACGTTTTGAGAGAGAACGGAAATAACCCTTTTGCCCTGAGTCCAAGGCACGTGGGATTGCACATGATTACTTAACGGTCGACAAACTAACGTCGTCCAACACAAGGATTATCGGTGTGCAAAAATTGGATACTTTGGTAAGTGGTGATACAAATGTAAGATCGAGGACTATTGATGTAAAGGCCTAAACTTTAGGGATCAATGGTGGAATTAGCCCTTGAGATTTTATTCTTTTTAACTTTGTCACTTATTAGTCCTTTCATCTTTTTTCTTTCTATTTTGCTCTTATTTTTTATTTAATTTTTATAAAATTAAGAAAAAAATCACAAATGACCAAAAAATTAAAAAATTAAAAATCTTTGAATCTGAACACATTTTTTATTTTCTCTTTATATATATATATATATATATATTTGTTGAGTCACCGTTCTTGTAACAAGAATTAATTTTAAAAAAACACCATGTTCTCTATCACGATTTAGTGACTTTAATTTTGTGATTCTAAACTTTCTTTTTCTTTGATATTACTAAGTTTCTTCTATCTCTCTCATACTTTATCTTAAATCATCACAACTTAATTTCAAAATTATAAAACTAAATTCAGAATGCAACTGACTCAATCACTGTCCAACTTCTACCCCAAAAATAAATATAAAAGAATACATATTTCAAAAAATTTATGCGCCAATGATTAATATGAAGTAGAGACCTGCTAAACCACACCCCCCAAAAATGCTAAATGACACCCCCCGGGCAAATTTACTATTTTGCCCATGTTTTTAATGTAAAAAAATTTGAAAAAAAAAAAAGAAATATGGCAAGACTCCTAACAGTGGGCGGTCTTCTTGGAGGAAGACTCCCAACAGTGGGCGGTCCTCATAGATTCCGTTAAAAAGTTAACGATTCTGTTAACATTTTAACGAAAATGTTAACTTTAGAATATTAAAGTTAATATTTCCGTTAAAAAATTAACGAAATCGTTAATTTTTAACAGAATTTCATGAGGACCGCCCATTGGGAATATTCCTCCAAGAGACCGCCCACTCTTGGGAGTCTTCTTCATTAGAACCGCCCACTCTTGGGAGTTATTTTTTTTTAATTGAATTAGGGGCAAAAGAGTCTTTTCTCAAGGGATGGGAAGGTGTGATTTAACATTTTTGGAGGGCGTAGTTTAGCACCTATGTATGAACTATAAACAAAAAAAAAATATTATACTTTTATAAATAACAAGTAACAAGTGTCGTGAATCACTTGATAGTTTTTCCATTCACTTTATTCAACAAAATTCATTTACATCACCCTCTAGCATCTACATACACACAAAATAATAATTACAAGATCAATGAAGAATCACTAAAAACAAATTTTCGTTTTCTTTTCAAATTAAAACTTTTATCCCTTTTATAGAAGAAAATTCATCTCATCAAGGTGAAGAACCCCACAAAACCTCAGCAATAATGGTGGCAGCCTCAGCATCAGAAACAGAGGCCTCCCTCACTCTCTTCAATATCTCTTGCTTGAATGCCCTCTTCTCTCTCTGTCTCAACCCTTCCCCTACCTCCAACTGCACTGCAAATCTCGCCACACAGCTCGCAAATGGATGTTCCTCCAAGAACATCATACCATTTTCTTTCTCCTTAAACCTCTCTACTTCTATTAGATCCCCACCCAATTCCGATCTCTGTAATTCCACCAGTTTCTTCACCAAACCCGAATTCAACATCGCTTCAATCGCCTCTTTCCGCCCAAAATACCCGATTTCTAGCACGCAGTCCATTGCCATTGTACGGATTGAAAGGTCTTCTAAGCTCAAGAAACTTATGATTTTGGGGATTTCGCCGTATGATTCTATTTCGTCCACTAATGGGCTTTTGATTGATTTGATTAAAGAACAGAGCACTTTTAACGTAGATAACGATGCCATTGAAATTAAAGCTCGGATTGTTTGACCCATTAAAACTTGACCCACGAACACATCCTTGTTGAACCGAATCAGCGCCGAAATTGCACAAGCGGATTCTTCCCGAACCTGATTCGAGAAACTCGAATTACACAGAATCGATTCGAGCTCACCAAACACCTTCGATTTGAGTATCAAATCCTGCAATTCCAGATCAAACCCTTGAGAAATCCGTCCCTTGAACTGCTCAATCAGCTCAACTAACCCAATTTCCTCCAGAAGCGACGAGTTTGACCTTTGCAAAGCTCGAGTCAACTTCTCAACAGATTCCCGGTCGATCCAGGCTTGGATTTCGGACTCGATTGAGCCCGCGACCCGAGATATCTCGTGGGAGGAGGCGCGACGAGCAAGGAACGACTTGAGACCGAGCCGGCCGGAGGAGTTTTGGAAAGTGTCAATGAGGGTTTTGAGGGTGGCGAGATGGTGGGAGAGGTTGGAGAGGTGAGGGTCGTTGGAGAGGATGGAGTCGGCTTCGGTTTCAAGGTCGAGAAGGGCTTTAATGGCGGGCGAGTTGGACTCGGACGATTTGGAACGCGGATTGGTTTGGAGCTCGTGGGAAGCTTGTTTGAGTGCTTCCAATACTTTGAGCACTTGCTGGGTCTCTTCTTTGACAGCTTCGAATTCGGCTTCCATGGAAGCCGTCAGCCACAGAAACAGAGAGTTTTAGAGAGAGAGAATATGAGAGAGAGAGAGGTGCGTCGGTTTTTGTTTTGTTTAACGGAGACACCGGTCGTCTCATTGTTTTATTCCGAGAGTATATACCAAACTGTTTCCAAACCACTTCTTTTATTAGTATTAAAAAAAAAGAATAGGCTTCTTTTCAGATCGTTTTATGAATGATCAAAACATGTTAATATTAGTAATCAGAGTTAAATATTTTCAAATTTATTTGATAATTTTAGTAAATCTGAAAATTTATTTGAGTTCCATTTGATTACTTATCAAATTGATTGTTCCGTAATAACTTTAGAAAATTATTTGAGTTCAATTTAATTACTTATCAATTGATTGAATCGAGTTTGAGTAGATGAGTGTCTTCAATAAAAATTGTGTTTGTGAAGTCTAATTATTAATGAGCTTGATATTTAGTTTAAATTGCGTGATTGTAAAAAAACAGAGCAACTAAGTCTAAGAATTTTAGGCTTGTTTTTCTACTTTTCATGAAAAAATAAAGAAGCTTATTTTAGAGATATATTATAAATTTTTTTGGCGTGAGTTCATGAAAAAGAAAGCTTTTTTTTTTTTTGCCTTCGTTGAGGTACAAAGTAGCAATTTCAAAACACGACATTAGTATTAATAAATAAAAAAATGAGATAAAGGCGATTTTATAGAAAAGCAAAGTAGACCATTTCTCTTTCGTTTTCCGAAATTCAAATGATAAGATTTCTGTGAGATCTTACTTTATCAATATGGGTGGTGCTAAATACAACACCCTCAAAGTGTTAATTACAATACTTCTCTGACAACTTTACTATTTTGCTTATATTTTTTTTTGGTAAAAATTTAAAGTAATGCAATTGGTACCTAAAGAGTACCAAATTTTTTGCACCAAATAAAGTGTCAGCTAATATGGTACAAAAAATAAAATTAAAAATCATAATTAATGCATCACACGAGTTGCCACATCAGCTGACACATCATTTGGTGCAAAAAAATTGGTAATATTTAGGTACCCATAACATTACTCAAAAATTTATATTTACAAATGTTATAAATGCAAAAAAAAATTAAAATTTAAAATTAGACAAGGCTGCCACCCCTAGGCGGCCATCCATTATTCCGTTAGTTTTTTATTTTTCTTAAACACTTTCAACCTCTAAAGTTTACAATTCCGTTAAAAAGTTAACAAATTTGTTAAAATTTTAACGAAAGTTGTTAGAACCGCCACCCTAGGTGGCCATCATTGGAAGAGCAGCCACCCCTAGACGGCCATCACTGGGAGAGCCGCCACCCCTAGGTGGCCATCCAAAATTCCACCCCTAAGGGGTTCATTTGCGCTAAATACAAAATGGAGGGTGTTTTGGTGTAAATACTCATTTACATCAAATGAGGAGCAAAACAGTATTTTCTTAAGGTGTGTGGTTTTTAGCACTTTTTGAGTATTGTATTTAGCACCTATGTATTGATATTACCTTGTGATATGTATATTTTGGACCCCTCAAAATAATACGGCCTCACTTAAGCAACGGGTTCCCAATGAGTAGGGCCCATTTTACTATAAATACTACTCTACAGGTCAACCCTAGGTAAGTGACTTTTAGCAAATCAATCGACGCCAGATATCCAAAATTTACGACTCAACGACGATCCATTTGGCACCCCGGTAAGCCAAATTTTCTATGTATCATCAATTAGTTCCGTTGTCAAGAACGAAACAAAAACACACACTACATTCTCATTCCGGCAACCATAATAAGACTGTGCGATTGCTGGACGACAATGGTGAAGAACAAAGCTTCTGCGATGGATGATAGAGACCACCACACGGCATCACCCTCTTCACTCAACACCGCTAGTGTCCAAGCCACCGCCGTTTCACTCCACGCACACTGCCGCGACTTTTTGAGGGATGTTGGCACTGTCGAAGAGCAACATGTCGCCGGCGATTATGGAGGCTGTTGAGCGAACTGGGTTAACGCAGGAGAGCCTAGGGCTAAAAACAAACACTACAGAGGCCTTCGCCTTACCCAAACGACCACATCGACGCAAAAAACGCGGTCATTGGAGTACACACGCGCCACCAGAAGCAATAAGTTGCGTCACCATCTCCTCACACGCCGGTCACGCACCGAGGAGGTAGATCTGACACACCCTTCATGCGCGCCATGCGTCCTGCTCCTCGGAAAATTTCACTTTGGCTCCTCCAGTTCTGGAAAGAGCAAAAAGACCCCCTCTTCCGAAAAAATGCAAAAAGGCCTTCTAGGTCTGGGAACTTATAAGCAGGTCCCTATACTCTTGGAAATTACAAACAGGCCCCTCTACTCCTGGAAATTACAATCAGGCCCTTCACTTCAAAACTTATAAATTGATCCTTCTAGTTCTAGAAAAGTGCAATCAAATCCCTCTACTTCTTAAAAAATGCAGTTAGGCCCCTCTATTTATGAAAAATGGCAATCTGGCATTTCTACTTCTGGAAAGTTACAAAGTGTGGCCTCCGTTACATTATCAAGTGGCCTCTTTCCATTTTTGTCCTCCGTATTTGCAATTTTTGCTCGGCATGACCTAGTTTTTTGTGTGGCAATTATATACTTAATAAACTTAAGTCAAACAAAAATGGCAAATCGTTTGTATGCTAATTTGATTGCTCAAAATTAGTATAATTTATTAGTAAATCAAGTGACATGCCAATAAAAAGAGCGAAAATGCATGCTTGAATACTTTTAAATTCCAAGGATAAATTATTGTGTCTTGTTATCTTACGAAGCATAATATAACATGCTATTTGACTAGAGCGGCAAAATTAGCCCAGCCAATGGGCCGGCCCAACCAACCCGATATTATGGGGGTTTGGGCTTCAATTTATAAGGCCCGAAAAATTTGGGCATTTTTGGCCCGGTCCAATAGGCCCGTGGGCTAATTGGGCTCGGGCCAAAAGCCCAATTTTTCTCGCCACCAACCCGATACACTTTTATTAAGTTTTCAATCAAACAATTTTTGCTACTTTAAGTGATCTTTTAGTGTTGTACATGCTGTGTACAAAATAAGTTTATGTGCAATGCTTTTAAAAATAAAGGGAACGGACAGGAATGTAAATTATTTGGAACAGAGAGTGTATCTTCGAAGTCCAAGACTTGGTTATTTGAAGTCATGAAGTTTATGTTCAATGTTTCCAAGATTAATAAAGGGAACGGACAGAGTGTAAATTATTTTTTTAATTAATATGAAAATATCTCTTATGTTTATGTGCAATGCTTTTAAAAATAATTAGAAAAATATTTGATTGAGGTTAATGCAAATTTTCGGTCAATTGTTTCTTATGTTTTTAATGTATTTTGCACTCCTCCCGTCTACAAACAATTTATATAGTTGTATTTTAATCATCAAGATACGACTTATTATTTAGAGATTTTATTTGATAAATTGTAGACTTGTAATGAGTTGTGAATTTTTTTATGTGATAACTTGTAAATTTTGTAAAAATATGTTTTGGTAGAAATTTGGGCCGATTTGGCCCGAAAGTCCGAAACCCAATGACTTATAACGGGTTGGGCCGGGCTAGAGGTTTGAGGCCCGATGTAGTTTTGGGGGTGGCCCGACCCGATTTTATGTATTGGTCCGATGAGTTGGGGGTGGCCCAACATTGTTATCTTACGAAGCATAATATAACATGCTATTTGACACATTCAATACCATGTGATTTATGCTCGCTTACATGAAACATATTATATAAATTAAATTAAATGTATTTATGCCCTTAATTTATTTGCTCAAATTAAATCGAGCTCCTGCAAAAATATGCGAACAGACATATTAAAATGGATAAAATGCCTATGTGGCATTCCAATTGTGTATAAAAATTATTGTGTCACTGACATCTCAGCTTAAATACATTTAGCATATTAAGAACACGTGACTTCATGCCTCAATTCGATAAACTCGGACATACGATAATTAGTAAACTTAACATGCTCCGTGACACCATAGTATGACACGTAAAGAGTTTTTCATGTTTATAGTTCAATATCGCAAATTCATGCGCATTAATATGATTACATTTTATATGATTGTCCTCCTCAAACCAAGATAATTATTGTGTAACCGAATGAATACAAAGTCACTCAATTTTTTTGCTCTTGAAATAATTATTTAAATCTATAGTTGTTCATGCGAGGCAAAAACGTGATCACTTTCTTACTTGCATAAAATAAATGTATATCATTCATTTGAGTTATATTTAAAAGAATATACACTCGATTTGCAAATGAATGCCCTCTATATTTTGTAGGCATGTTATCGATTATCGCAAGGGTCAGTCCGCGACTAACGAGCCAAGAAGAACCTCACAGAATAACGAGCCAGCCAAGTAATAATCCTCGCCGAAACGAGCAGATTGAGCAGTTAAAAGAACCTCCAAGTCGAGGTCAAATTAAATGCACCTCCAAGTTGAGGTCAAATCAAATGCACCTCCAGGTCAAGGTCGATTTAAAGGCACCTCCAATTCGAGGTCAAATCAAATGCACCTCCAAGTCGAGGTCGAGTTAAAGGCACCTCCAGGTCGAGGTCAAATCAAATGCACCTCTAAGTCGAGGTCGAATCAAATGCACCTCCAAGTCGAGGTCGAATCAAATGTACCTCTTAGTCAAGGTCAAATCAAACGAACCTCTCAGTCGAGTTCAAATCGAACAACCTCTCAGTTGAGGTCAAAACAAGTACCTTTCAGTCGAGGTCAAACGAAATGCACCTCTCAGTCGAGATCAAAACAAAATGCACCTCTCAGTCGAGGTCAAAGCAAACAAACCTCTCAGTCGAGGTCAAATGGAACAAACCTCTCAGTCGAGGTCAAAACAAGCACCTCTCAGTCGAGGTCAAAACCAAATGAACTTTTAATCAATCAAGGTCAAATCAAACGAACCTCTCAGTCGAGGTCAAATCAAACGAACCTCTCAGTCGAGGTCAAAACAAACGCACCTCTCAGTCGAGGTCAAAACCAAATGCACCTCTCAGTCGAGATCAAAACCAAGTGAACCTCTCAGTCAAGGTCAAATCAAAAGAACCTCGCAGTCCGAGGTTAAACTTTAGGACTCGGTTAGCAAAGAACTAAATGAACCCTGCCATCGAAAGCAATACCTTGAAGCCTCGGCAAGTCCGAGATGAACACGAGCAAGTAGTACTCTTCACCCTCAAGATGAACCTCGAGGAATAAGGAGTGAGAGGCTACTAATGTGCATATTTTGGGCCCCTCAAAATAATATAGCCTCACTCAAGCAACTGGGCTCCCAATGAGTAAGGGTCTATTCTACTATATATATTACCCTGCAGGTCAACCCTAGATAAGCCATTTTTAAAGAGAATAAACATTTTCTATATTTCTCTCACGACTAAGGTACTGACGACCATGCCGGAGGGTTTTGGCGGGGAACCCTCCCCGCCCCTCTCACGGTGGCTTTTTTGCACATCAATCGACTCCAGATATCCAAAATTTACAACCCAACGACGATTCATTCGGCACCCCGATAAGCCGAATTTTCTATGTATCATTACCTTGATAGATGGTGTTGTTCATTTATGGATTAACATATAATTTGGTCCCTAAACCTGCTAACTTTTCCTACCTAGGTTCTTGTAGTTGAAAATTTCCTAAATTGGTACTTGAACTGAGGTTTTGGGCTCTCAGTTAGTCGTCAGTTGAGACGTTAATTTTTTATTTTTATGACAAAAATGCCCTTGATAGTAAGTGCAATGATCTGACGTGGACAATACTTACCAACCTGAGTTGGATTATTTTGGTACTTATAATTTTTCTTCTCTCTCCTCTCTCCTCTCTTCTCTCTTCTCTCCTTTTTTGCAATTTTTATTTTTACTTTTGTGTTAGTATTTTAATTTCTAATAAAATAAGAGTGCAATAAAGAGAAAAATAACTAGAAAAAGAGTGTAAAAAAATTAAGAAAATAAAAAAATATTGGAAATAATTTCTCCACTTTAAAATAAAATTTAAGTCAAAAGAAATTGACCATATTATTGTCAAATCAAAAGAAAAAAAAAATTGCCCAACCTTTTTTCCATCATTTAAGCCCCCCATCCCACCTCCCGCTGGCCCCCATCACACACACACACTAACACTCAACATCACCACCACCCACCACCACTAGCAAACAGCAAAACAACACCAACATTTGAGCATGAGCAGCTCTTGCAAATGCAAAATCAACTTCCAGTACTCTATCTAATAAGTACTTAATCTCTGTTATTGATTCTGTAATTTCAGAAGTAAGGAAGCTCAAAACGGCCTGCTCCTCAAAACTCTCAGCGTCCAAAAGCTTGACTTCCATGTTTTTCAATTCCGGCGCCTCCTTGGGTTCCATAAAGTATGTTCCTCAACACTCTTTCCACTAACTTATTTTCCAACAAAGCATACAAGGGAAAAAAGAAGACCCAGATCATGAAACAAAACCAAAATCAAAATCAAAACCTAAGCCTAAGCTAATCCCACAACCCACCAATTTGAAACAAAACCAAAATCAAAACCTAAGCCTCAACTGGAACAAAACCAAAATCAAATCATGAAACAAAACCAATATATAAAGTAAATCCTAAGCCTAACCTTACCCCCAATTTGAGCCCTAGCCCGACCACTAGGATGGATTAATATATAATTTGGCGGCGATTAAAATTAACGTGGTTTACTTGGATCAAAGTGGGGCTTCGACGACTGGGGGGTTTGAACAGTGGTGGTGGTGGTGGTGGAGATGGGGAGGAGGAGTAGAGGAGATAAAGGAAGATGATGATAGTGGTGGTGAGGGGACATTGTTGTTGGGATTGAGATGGGTTTGGTTGGATTTGGGGTTCGCAGAGGAGGGTTATGTTGAGAAAATAATATGTCAGATGAGAAAATTATATTTTTGTTACATTATCATTATTTCGATCTATCTCATCATTATTATCCACGTGGATTCTAATTCGTAAAGGAATAAGGGCATTTTAGTCTTTTAAAATAAAAGATAACGTTTCTGTTAACTCCCGTTAGATGGGGGACTAAACGTAAGCCCAAATGTTCAGTCCAAGTGCTACAATAAGAAATATCATAGTACTAGAACCTAATTAGAAAAATATTGCAAATTTAGGGACCAAATTGTATATTAATCCTTCATTTATTGAAGTTGTAAATTATGGGGTAATAATTTTCCAAACATGAAGATATACAGCTGTAATTTAGTGGGGCAACTTTGTCTACTTTTAACTCCAATTCTAATCTAATATAACACGAAAATAAGAAATAGACCTAAATTGGGTATGGATTTTACAATTTTGCGGGAAATATTGAAACATTCTACTGAAGATAAATCACATTTAGATAAAGCAAGAATAACGTGTAAATTAGAAATTGCATTATGTTTTAAAGGCGACACGATCATATCGTTTTCTATTTTCAGTATATAGTGCTCCACACTGTTTAATGCAATCTAGAAAGAATTGTACGGAATATTCTGATGGTGCTTGTATTTATTTGATCATTTATAGGGTGTTTGGAAGCTTACTTTTATTTTGATTTATTGTTATTTTTAATTTTTGTGTTATTTTCATTCTCTCTTTCTCTTTTTTTTTCCCCTCCCTTTCTGCAGCAATATTAGCTAAAGGGAAATTAAGTTAGGTTATGTCAGTTTTTTTTCTGCAATTTTGAAATAATTACTAGAAAAGGTTTAAGAGAGACAGTGAGATCAAGTAAAAGAAACTTAAAATTAACATGAGCATAAATTTCAGTTTACGAACTCGTTTATTAGGGGTGAAATGAAAATGAAAATGAAAATGGCTTATAACAATGATTTAAATGATATTTAAAATGACATCTCACTAACATGCTATTGGGTCAACAACGGAGTGAGACTCTAACCAGTAGAGCAATCACTGAATCTCACATGCTATTGGGTCTTAACAATTGTTTATATATATATATATATATATATATATATATTTAAGGATTAGAAAAAAGGATGGAGTTTTTTTAAGAAACGTTGGAAGTACCAGATTTACTGTTATAAAAAATCAGACGAAAATAAGCAGACCAGGCCGGTCAAGGAGAGACTTGGACAACAACTAGTTTGGATTTGGATTAAAGAGACTTGCGTGCTTATGTAATTAATCTTAGATTGATTGCTTTGAGGATGTAATAAAGTTGACCACGTAACCTTAATTAAATACAGAAATATGTGTTTAGTAACTTAACCTTTAGAGGTTAGGATATTCGGATCTAAGAATCTTCTTTCATGGAGTTTTGTCACCTATTATTCCACGTTATATAACTTAATTAATCATAAGAGACCAAATAAATAATATAAATATATAAAAAAGTTCATTGATTTATGTCACCTGTTTGATGCATAAACTCTTGTTTTCTATAAAATAATTAAAGCTTTTGAACTGCTACAAGTTTTTTGCCACCTGTTTGACGGGATCCTCCTAAATATTCCTTTGTTACTTTGAAGAACTTTGGAAAAATTGGAGGAAAAGTTCTTCACTATTAGAATTGAATCTTCGTCAAAATTACAATACTTGAAGAAGTCAAAAAAACAAGAACAAAACAATGACTAAAATATACTGACTAACCAACTAACTTTTAAGACATACACACGACACCCTTGAGAACACAACATAAATACACTTACACCCCTTAACAACTTAACAACTATGTAACACTTGACTACTCGTTGGCTATGATCCTCTGCGGGACCATCTTTATCATCCCCGCAAGTGCAAGTGGAGAAAAGATTGAACACTTGAAGCTTGGACAAGAGAAAATCCAGGTGAGAAGAAGAGAGCCTTAGTAAAAGATCGCGAGTTGAAGAGAAGAAGCAATGTGAGCGGTCTTTATAACACCAGCACCAAGTTTTTCCCTAACCAAGTGACACTCAATGTCAATGTGCTTGGTTCGTTCATGAAAGACAGGATTAGAAGCAATGTGTAATGCAGCCTTGTTGTCACAGTATAAAGGCACAGGAGTAAGCTGAGAAATGTTAAAATCTTTAAGAAGGGAGAGAAGCCAAGTAATCTCACAACAAACAAAGGCCATGGCCCTGTACTCTGCCTCTGCACTAGATCTGGACACGGTAGTCTGTTTCTTGGCTTTCCAAGAAATCAATGAAGAACCAAGCAAAATGCATAACCGACAAGGACCTCCTTGTAGTTGGACATGAAGCCCAATCAAAGCATCACAAAAGCTGTAAGAGTAAAAGAAGATGCCTTGGAGAACAACAGGCCCGACCGAGTGCCTTTGATGTACTTGAGAAGTTGAATAAGCTGAGATAATGAGGAACCTTTGGGGCACTCATAAACTGGCTCAAAATGTGAACAGCATAGGATAAATCAGGCCTGGTGATAGTTAAGTAGATCAATCGACCAACCAATCGTCGATAGAGATTAGGATCAGAAAAATTATCCCCAACATCAGCAGCCAAGCCATGATTCTGAGATATAGGTATCTTTGAAGGTTTAGCGAAGAAGGCCAACATCGGTAAGAATATCCAAAGCATACTTCCTTTGGTGAAGACAAATACCCTTAGAAGATCTAGCAATCTCCAAGCCAAGGAAATATTTTAGAGGCCCCATGTCCTTAATTTTGAAATGAGATCGTAAATGACTCTTGACAAGAGCAATGGTAGAAGAAGAAGATCCGAAATGAGGATGTCATCAACATAGACAAGAACAGAAAAGGAAGAAGATGTATTAAGAAGAAATAAGGAATGATCATTGGATGATGAGTAAAACCAAAGGCTAACAAGGCAGAAAATTTAGTGAACCATTGCCTTGGTGCTGTTTAAGACCATATAGAGACTTCGGGAGTTTGCAAACAACAGTGAGAAGAGCTAGAAGGAGAGGACCAGGAAGAAGGAAGGGAGTAACCGGGAGGAACATGCATGTAAACTTCTTCATCCAAGTCACCATGAAGAAAAGCATTTGTAACATCCATTTGATCCAATTGCCATGTAAAATGTGAAGCAATAGCTAAGAACGCCTCACCGTTGTCATCTTAGCTACGGGAGAAAAAGTCTCAAAATAATCCAAGCCCTCTGTCCGAGTAAAGCCTTTGGCAACCACTGGCTTTGTACCTATCCACCTGTCCCATCTCGGATTATGCTTAATCCGAAAACCCACTTACACCCTACAACTTTCTTGCCATGAGGTAAATCTGAAGCTCCTGGTTTTATTTTGTTCTAAAGCCAACAATTCGGTTGCATAGCATGACACCGAGTTAGGATCTTTGAGTGCTTGAGAGTAAGTATGAGGTTCGATTCTGAAGAAATATTATTAATATAAGAACAATATGCAGAAGATATATTGGAGTAAGAAAGAAAGTTGGACAAGGGATATAAAGGACCAGACCTGAGATCAGAAGACACCTGTAAAGCATTGGTAAGATGTTGTGGAAGACCAGTATAATCCTGAAATTTAGCTGGAAGAACTCTAGTCCTTGCAGGCCTGGGTGGAATAACAGAAGGAACAAAAGGAGAAGAAACACCAGGAGAAGATGGAACTGGTTGAGCAGTATAAGATTCAGAATTATCATCAGGGATAGCAGTAGCACTAGGAGAAGAATCAGAAGAAATATCATCAGGTTGGTCAAGGGGATTGGAGAGACAAGAATCAATGAAAAGAGGAGTATGAGAATCAGAATTGGAAAGAGTAGAAAAGGGAAATTGATCCTCATAGAACTGAACATCTCTGCTATGAAAAATTTTATGAGTCTGAAGGTCATACAACTTGTAGGCCTTTTTACCATAAGGGTAACCAAGAAATATGCATTTGGTTGCCCTAGGATCAAACTTGTCCCTCTTGGAAGAGAGAGTGGAAGCAAAACACAAACATCCAAAGACTCTTAGATGGTTGTAAGAAGGAGAATGACCAAATAGCATCTCATATGGGGACTTATTGTGAAGAACAGTAGAAGGTGTCCTGTTGATAAGATAAGTTGCAGTGAGAAGACATTCACCCCAGAATTTCTTAGGCAAATGAGCATGAAATCTTAAAGCCCTGGCAACATTTAAAAGATGTCTATGCTTTCTCTCAACCCTACCATTCTGTTGTGGGGTTTCTACACATGAACTATGTTGTTCTATGCCAAGAGAGCCAAGAAAAGATGAGATATCTTGATTAAAAAACTCAGAACCATTGTCTGATCTTACTTGAGTGACAGAACCATTGAACTGAGTTTTAGCCATAGCAAGAAAGAGTTTTAGATAACTAAGCACTTGAGACTTAGAATAAAGCAAGTAAGTCCAAGTAATTCTGGTACAATCATCAACAATTGTCAAAAAAGAAGTACAACCATTGAGGGTACATTGTCTATAGGGACCCCAAACATCACAATGAATCAAAGAAAATGGGGTTACATTGTGAGAAGAACTCAAAGGAAAGGGAATTCTAGTCTGTTTAGCAAAATGACAAACATCACATGTAGGAACATTGTGTTTATCAGTACATGAAAGTTCTGGAATGAGACTAAGAGAACTGTAAGGGAAGTGTCCTAATCTACAATGCCAAACTGAGACAGAAGACTTAACACCACAGGCTACAGAAGAAACCAATGTGCTTGGACTTGAGGTTCTTCCAGGTGGAATCACAAGCTTGTACAGTCCCATATGCAACTTACCAATCCCCTCGGTTGTCTTTGAGCTAAGTCTGAAAAATACGGTAAGTAGGAAAGAATATCATGCGGTAATTACTGTCATAAGCTAGCTTACTACCGAGATATAAGATTGAATTTGAACTGTGGAACATACAGAACATTATGAAGAGTTATTTCTGGTGTAAGTATGACAGTCCCTTTGTGAGTAATTAGAGAACACTGACCAGTAGGCAAAGATATGAAAGAGTGAACAGAAATAGGATCAACAAGACTACTGAATTGAGAAGTAATATGGTCAGTGGCTCCAGAATCAATGATCCAGTCTGATGTTGCTATAGCATTCTGATTTGAGTATAAAGAACTGGTAAAGCTAGAGAGAGACAGAAATTTACCTGCAGCATGATTGTCAGTTAAAGCAGCAGCATTGAGATTTGTGGTAATAAGACTGAGAAGATGTTGGTATTGACTTTCTGATATGTTGGGATCTGAACCACTAGTAGAAGCAACAGAATTTACTTGAACATTGTTGTTGGGAAGATTAATCACAGAATGAGATGGTTCTGGTATATGCTGAACATAAGCAGCAACTCCTTTTGGCTTGAGATTCTTAGGCATTCTTGAGGGATCTGGCTTTGTACCATAAAACTTGTGCCAATCTGGATACCCATGAATGTAAAAACATGTGTCTTTGTTGTGACTATTACCCCCACAGTGATCACAGTACAAATTCCCTTTGGCATTATATTTTCTGTAGTTGTTATTTCTTGAGGAAGAGGAATTACTGCTGTTAGTATTTCTTTTGACCATCGGTGCGTAGTAGAATCGTTAACAAGGTGTTGTAGGTAGACACATTTGCTACGATAAGGTTCTTGTCTTTTCATCTTGTATCAACAGAGACAAGGCTTGACTTATATTTGGAAGAGGTGTCATTGCCAAAATGCTACTCCTAGTGTTAGCAAAGGTCTCATTCAGTCCCATAAGAAACTGAGTCAAAGTCTCAACATGTTCATAATCATCCAATTGTTTTGATGCTCCACAAATACAGTTACAAACACATCTTGGAGGATTACAGAGATTAGTCAATTCATCCCAAAGAGATCTAAACCTAGTATGATAGGCAGATACAGACAAAGATCCTTGAGCACATGACATTATCTCTCTTTTTATCGCAAAGATTTTTGGTGCATTGCCTTGAGTATAACGAAAAGCCAGATCATCCCAAATTGCTTTAGCAGTGGTAAGATAGACAACACTGGATACAATATCTTTGGATATTACATTTAATAACCAAGAAATTATCATGTCATTACATCTCTCCCATTGAGACAAATACTTTGAACTAACACTAGGTTTTTTGTTAATACCAGTGACTAATCCAAGTTTTGACTTAGCAGATAATGCAATTGTCATTGCTCTCTTCCATTGCATATAATTTGAATCATCCAGAACTATCGAGATCAAAGTCATACCTGGATTATCATTGGCATGAAGAAACAGGGGATGTGAAGGATGTAATTTGAGATCAGTCTCACTTAGATCATACTCATCAACAATTGATTCTGTTCCTTCAACATTATCTTCTTCATTCACATTCTGTGAATGCCCTTGATTGCGAAAGTTAGGGTTTGGATTACCAGATGTAGGCATTTTGAAACAGATTTTCAAGATGATTGAAACAGGGACAATGAAGAACAATTTCAATCGGTAGAATTGCTTTAAAGAAAGAAATCAGAGATTAAACAGAAGCACATGCTCTGATACCATGTTACTTTGAAGAACTTTGGAAAAATTGGAGGGAAAAGTTCTTCACTATTAGAATTGAATCTTCGTCAAAATTACAATACTTGAAGAAGTCAAAAAACAAGAACAAAACAATGACTAAAATATCTTGACTAACCAACTAACTTTTAAGACATACACACGACACCCTTGAGAACACAACATAAATACACTTACACCCTTAACAACTTAACAACTATGTAACACTTGACTACTACTGTTGGCTATGATCCTCTGAAGGGACCATCTTTATCATCCTTCTACGTGTCATCCACAATAGCCCTAAGTGGGTCCTAAAATCCACGATGTCAATGGTAGCCCAGACCTCGGATTGGCCGAGGTCCTCAGCCAAGCTCGTAGCGGAGGATTCTAGGAAAGTTCCTTGCGAGGTTATTAGTCGAGGTCTTTAGCAGTGGCCATACCTCGACCAAGCTTATTGACTTCCTCGTCAAAGACGGGAATCACTTCGGTAGCGGGCATCCTCATCCTCGGTAGACATCAACATCAAGCATTGAATGTCTACTTAAATGCTAATATTAAGTCTGGAGGAAACAAGACATTCTCATTGGATGAAGATATTTCTTCCGGGAGAAGTTACGGCTGCATTTATAAGCTTCTCCTTTTCACAAGAAAGAAGCTTCTATTCTATCTTTTTGGACTGACAGGAGACATGGGTTTATTGATGAACTCTCAAGCGTCCAGGTGGCTAAGTTTAGATTCCTCTACACACTACCTTCAGCTATAAATAGCAATGTATCACCTTCATTTATGGCTAAGCCACATTTACTCTCAAGAACTTACACAAGTGCTGTCAAATTGCATTTACTCAATTGACTTCAATACACTTTTATTCATTACCTGTTAGTGATCATTAGAGGTCAGTTTGCACTAAATACAAAGTACCTTCTTCACATTTACTCTTGTACTGACTCTTACATTTGAGGGCATAAGTCGGGTAAAACCCCCGACAACCCCATAGTATTTTCATTGTCAAACAGTTGAAGGTCCAGCTCATTTACGACAGTCAAGTCCTGACTTAAGACGTCTTTTGAGAGTTGAGGCATGCTGATCGAAGATTCGCTATTTACGTGGATCTGACGTAATCACCAATATTCTTTTTGGCGTGATCACTATTTAACGTTTTGGCAACTCTTTTCATGATTAAAAGGAAAAACAAAAAGAGGGAGAGAGTGAAAATAATCAAAGTAAAATATTTAGGGTCTACTTTGTACCAAAATAAAAAATAAAAAAAATCTCTAGAATTATTTAGAGTCTACTTGAGAGAAAGCTCGTATATTCTATTTCTAGGTGATGGTACTATGGTAGTGATGGTGGTAGTGGGAGGCGGTGGGGACGTGGTTGGAACGGTTTGGTGACGGTGGCAGTAATGGTAATTAAAAGTTACTGATAATAATAATAAGAGAGAGTATTGTACCCACTATATTTATCCAATGTCAAGCTTCTATTGAGAAAAATACCTCTTTTTTAATTCATGTCATGGATCACATAATCTCAAACTCTCATATATTTTATTATTATATAACAAAGATATAAATAAAAATAAAAATTTTAATCATGGATCACATAATCTGATTTTAAGTCATATTTTGGTGGTCTTTTTTTCGGTCTCGTACCTTTTTTTTCTATTTTTTGTTAAGTTTTCTTTAATTATTACTAGAATAAAAGTCAAAATTCATTAAACTCAATATTTGGCAACCAATTAGTGCCTGGGTGGCTGAGCTGAGCTCAATTTCTGTTATAACTAAGAGTCAATGTTTTACATAATGGCAATACTACCCTTAAGTAAGAATGTAACATAAATAAACCAAATAATAGACTGTTACAATCTTTTTTTGTTGAGAATCAACATTTTAAAAGATAAATTCTCTCTCACACATTCAAATATAAAAATAAGAAAAAAAAGTACCTCTTAAATCAACCATCTTCTTTTTACAAAATATAAAATTAATAATAAAACAATAAATAAATCCACCAACAAATATAAAGTAAGAGAGGTAAAAAAAAAATCTTAACTTTTACAAGCATATGTAGATTTTGGTTGATAATGGTTAATTGTTCTACAAAAATTGAGGTTATTAGTGATAAGACAACAAATAAAGGAATTTGTTGGAATTCACTTTTTACAAAAGATGGGTCATAATTAGCTCATTCAGCCAAAATGCGATTTCATATTTTGATAGTTTAAACACAAAATAATTTTTAATAACCAAACACATCCTCAAAAGTAATTTGAACTTAAAAAATGATTCTAAGCCTCCAAAAAAAATGCCAAACTCCATAGTGTTCAAATCTCAATTGATAATAGCTTTGTTATGTATATGAATAAGTTTAATCAAGCACGAGCTTAATAAACTAACTAGATTGAAATTTATTCAAATTTGGTTTGATCTAACGCCCTAACTTTAACTTTGAAAATGATCACAAGTTAAAGAACTCAAAGCTGGATATCACCCTTCACCTCCGTAAAACCTTTTGATTCAATATAAACCCAAAAATAGTCCATTTCTCTGCATCATAACCTGAATTCTCGAGCAAATAGGCAAACTTTCTATCACGAGTTTCACTTTTCTTTACTTTTAAGGTAACCCTTTTCTTTTTGTTAATTTTATTTAGGGTTAATTACACCATTAGTCTCTCGATTATGGGCTATTTTATCATTAGTTCCTTAACAATTTTTTTTAAAATTTCAGTTCCACGAGTATCAAAAAGTCACGCAGCTAGTCCTTTTAATGGATGCCGTTAGTAAAATTTCGTTAAATCAATCATGGGTGATGCACATGCCATTTTTCAAGGGTATTATGAGAAATTCCTTTTTCTAAATATATAACAAAAAGAAAAATAAAAAAGCCCTAAGTTCTCTTCCTCGTTCCCCCTCTCTCACAGAAACCGTACCAGCAGCAGCAGCACAGCACAGCAACTCCAGTTCGACCTCCTCTATTACATCACAGCAACTCCGGCAACATTCTCCATCCTCAGCATCGATGCATCAGGATTTCCAGCCGTCGTCTTCCTTTGCCCTCAGTAGCTGCGAGCCTGCGAACCCTACTCTATCAAACTCCATCGGGCCGCAACAGTAGCAGTCTCTCCCCAAGCACTTCCTCCAGCCATCTTCTCCGTTCTTCTCCAAAAGCTCCAGCGGCTCCATCATCTCCCACAAATCCAGGAGTCAACCCCGTGCACTCCTCCATCTGTCTTTCTATCCTCTGCGAGCTAGAAATCCGAGCCTAGGGCTTGAATTTGGAGTTCCATAATACCCTTGACAAATTCGACTTGATCTTATTTCTAATTGGGTTAATAGAAAACTTGAATCTAGAAGTTTGTAATTTGGGTTTGAAATAATGACTGATTGAGTGATTTCTTGAGTTTTCATGGAAGTTTGTGATTTTTGGAAGTTTTAAAAAATCTAAACCCTAGTTTAGCTGAATTTTTTTTAAAATCTTTTTAAAATGTTAAAGATCTTCTGGTTTTTTTGATAGAGAGAGAGAGAGAGAGAGAGAGAGAGAGAGAGAGAGAGGTTGTAGAAAATCAGTCAATTGTTTAGGTTTTTGTTTGAACACTATTGCTGGACTTCGCCGAAGCTGGGGGTGGCGGAAGTGATGGGTGATGGTTTGATTGTTTAAGTTTGTTTTTTTAATTTGACCAATTAGTGTAATAATTACTAATCTTAATTTTGTTTGAATACTATTACTAATCCGTATTAAGTTAACATTAATATTTAATTAGATTAAGATAATAATTTGATTATCCAAATAAAAAAAGATAAAAATTTGTTATAATTAAATTCCTTTAGGAATTTCCCATAATACCCTTGAAAAATGGCATGTGCATCTCACATGATTGACTTAACGGAATTTTACTAACGACATCCATCAAAAGGACTACATGCGTGACCTTTTGATACTTTGGGACTGAAATTTAAAATTTTTTGTTAAGGGACTATTGGTGGAATAGCCTATAGTTGAGGGACTAATGGTGTAATTAACCCTTTTATTTATTATTATTATTTTTTTTTGATTCTACATTAAGGTTGAAGTTTTTTATTTGAGGATTGCTATTTACACCCCAAATATTACTTAGTACACCCTATTACTAAGTACACCCCACCTTAATATTTTTAACCCCTCAAAATACTAGATATACCTCCACTAATTTCTTATTCTACCCTTACTAATATTTTTTTCAAAATACTAAATACACCCCACCCCAAATACACCTCACCCCATCCTCCTCCTTCTTGGTACACCCCACCCCCTTCTTCCTCCCTTCCCCTTACCCAACACCGCCACCTCCTTCCCCCCCTCACCACCCACCCACCGCAACACCGCCCTTTGTTATGATTTTTTTGAACACCCTCTTTCCTCCTCCTCCCCGCCACCCCACACATAGCCCGTCCCCTTCCTCTTTTTTATTAATTTTTTTTAAACAGTTTGTTTAGCATTATTTTATCGAATACCCATAGTAGTATTTGGCACCCCTACCGAACATCACTATAGGTGTTCGGTAAAAAAAAAAAAGAAAAAAAAAAGAAAAAAAGAAAAAGGTGTTCGGTAGCCCTACCGAACATCGCTATGACTGTTATTTAAGTCAAAATTTATAATAACATTTTAGTAATATTTACATGTGATGTACACAGTAATATGTTAGGTGTAAATAGCAATTCTCTCAATTTTTTTTTTCTTTTCGGGTTGGAAGGAAAAGCAAAAAAGTTTGAAGAGAATTGCTATTTGCACCCATTAATTTACTGAGTACACCTAATTATTTAATACACCCCACCCTAAAATTTTCCACCACTTAAAAAACTAAGTACACCCCCTCAATTTCCTATTATACCCTTATAATATTTTCCCCAAAATTAATCCATCATCTACTGAGTATACCTCACCCTACTTTTTCCACCTTTCCCCCTCCCACTGCCGTACACCCCACCCCCTTCTCCCTCCCAGGCAACCCACCCCCTTCCTCCCTCCTTCCTCCTCCTTCCCGCCCCACCACCACCCACACCCGAAACCCACCCCTTCCTCCATCCTTTCCCGCCTCCCCTCCCTCCTTCCCCCACCACCACCACCAGGCCGACCTCTCCCTCCATCCGTCCTCCTCCACCTTTCCCACCCCCCACACCCGCCAACCCACCCCTTCCTCCTTCATCTTTCCTCCCTCATTTCCCGCCTCCCCCTCCCTTCCCCCACCACCACTACCACCACCACCGATGCCCGCCTCCCCTTCCCTCCCTCCTTCCTCCTCCTCCTCCTTCCTCCCCCCCACCACATCGTCAAGCCCACCCCCTTCCTCCCTCCTTTCCCGCCTCCCCTCCCTCCTTCCCCTCACCCCCACCTCACTCCCGCCTCCATCATAAAGTATGTTAAGCTTTTTTTTAAAGTTGTTTGGCACCCTTACCGAACATCCATAGTAGTATTCGGCACCCTTCCGAACAGCACTATGGTTGATCGGCACCCTTACCGAACACCTATAGTAGTGTTCGGCACCCTTACCGGACAAATATAAGTATTTAAATCAAAATTTATAATGACATTTTGATAATATATGGTATGGGGTGTACTCAGTCATTGTCTAGGTGTAAATAGCAACCGTCAATTTTGAAATGGTGTTTGATGGGTTTTCTTCAAATTAATTCATATGATGAAACCCTAATACTTTTGGAATGAGTCGAAATATACTTCCTAAACATGTAGCTGCCGTTGTAAAATACCAGAAAGATCCAATTAGAGTACTAGAAATGTTCAATTCAGTGAAAAAGGAAGATGGGTTTAAACATAATCTGTTAACCTACCAGTGATGATCGAGAAGCTCGGTAACCATGGTGAGTTTGAAGCCATGGAAGCTTTGCTTGCAGAGATGAGGTTGAATATTGAGAATACTTTGTTAGAAGGAGTCTATATATTTGCCATGAAAAATTATGGCAGAAAGGGGAAGATTCATGAAGCTGTTAATATTTTTGAAAGGATGGATTTTTACAATTGCCAGCCATCTGTGCAATCATATAATGCAATTATGAATATATTGGTTGAGTATGGGTATTTCAATCAAGCCCATAAAGTGTATATGAGAATGAGAGATAAAGGGATTGGTCCCGATGTTTATACCTTCAGTATTAGGATAAAGTCATTTTGTCTGACGAGTAGGGCCTGTGCTGCTCTGAGACTTCTCAGAAATATGCATAACCTAGGCTGCGAGTCCAATGCCGTTGCATATTGTACGGTTGTAGGTGGATTGTACGAAGAGAATAGCCGAGCCGAGGCATGTCAGTTGTTTGATGAAATGCTCATGAAAGGAATTTGTCCCAATGTTGCCCCATTTAATAAGCTTATACACACACTTTGCAAGAAAGGGGATGTCCAAGAAAGTGAGAGGCTTTTTGATAAGGTTTTCAAGAGGGGTGTGTCCCTAATGTGTTCACATTCAATATCTTCATACAAGGCCTGTGCAGAAAAACCCGTCTTAATGAGGCTGCTAGGATGTTGGATAGTGTGACTAGAGAAGGCTTGACTCCTGATGTTGTTACATTCAACACACTTATATGCGGTTTGTGTAAGAATTTGAAGGTTGTCGATGCTGAGAGCTATTTGCATCGCATGGTGAATATGGGCCTTGAGCCTGATGCTTTCACCTACAACACGATCATTGATGGGTATTGTAAACTGCGCTTGGTGCAAAGTGCAGATAAGATTTTGAATCATGCAATTTTCAAGGATTTTAAGCCTGATGAGTTCACATACAGCTCTCTAATCAAAGGGTTTTGCGAGGATGATGATGTGGACAGGGCTATGAGCATGTTTAAAGAGGGGGTGCATAAAGGTGTAAAGCCCAATACAATTCTCTACAACACCTTAATAAAAGGGTTGTCTAAGCAAGGACTTATTCTGGAAGCCCTGGAGCTAATGAATGAGATGCCAGAAAATGGTTGTAACCCTGATATATGGACTTATAATTTACTAATAAATGGGCTGTGCAAGATGGGCTGTGTATCGGATGCCAATAACCTCCTGAAAAATGCTTTGGACACTGGTCTCCTTCCCGACATTTTCACCTTCAACACTCTGATAGATGGCTATTGCAAACAGTTGAAGATTAACAGTGCCATCCAAAGTGTCATAAACATGTGGGACCATGATGTCGCTCCGGATGTGATCACTTATAACATCTGCTCAATGGCCTGTGCAAGACTGCAAAGTCTGAAGATGTGATGGAAACTTTCAAGCAAATGATGGAGAAGGGGTTTATTCCCAACATTATTACATATAATATACTTATAGAAAGCCTATGCAGAGGTCGAAAGTTAGTGAAGGCTGTGGACTTGCTCGAGGAAATGGGAAAGAAAGGTCTGACTCCAGATACAGTTAGTTATGGCACATTGATCAATGGATTTTGTGGGGACGGGGATCTGGAAGGAGCTTACCAACTCTTTAGAAGAATGGAGAGACAATGTAAACTTTGTCATACGACAGCCACATTCAATATCATGATAAGTGCTTTCTGTGAGAAGTTGAAAATGGATATGGCGGAGAAGCTTTTTCATGAAATGGGTGAGAACGGCAGCCTTACAGATAATTACACTTACCGTTGCATGATAGATGGTTTTTGCAAAATAGGAGATGTCGATTCGGGGTACAACTTTCTCTGCAATATGATTGACAAGGGACTCATACCGTCACTGACAACATTCGGACAGGTAATAAATTGCCTCTCTGTGAAGCATAGAGTGTATGAGGCTGTTGGTATTATTCACCTCATGGTGCACAAGGGTATTGTCGCCAACACTGTGAACACAATTTTTGAAGCTGATAAAAAAAAGGTGGCAGCGCCAAAAATTGTTGTGGAAGACTTGTTAAAGAAGAGTCATATTACTTATTATGCATATGAACTATTGTATGATGGCGTTAGAGATAAGAAGCTAATGAAAAGAAAGCATCCAAGTAAGGATTCACTTGATTCCAGAAAGAATCCTTCTAACCGAAAGATGACTTTATTGCAAAGAGAGGACAAAGATTCGTAGCATCAAACTGAGCAGTACTCCCGTTTCCTTGGTGATCTGAATCCTTTTCATTGTGTTTACACAATGAAATATGGCCTCTTGGATGCTCAAGGGCTCGGGCAAAAGCCAAAAGTGAGTTTCAACCAACTGAAGTGCTGCTCGTTGATCAGCAACAGGTGACAGGTACACAACAATTTGAGAATCAGGAGTTGTCATATTATCCAGCATCCTTATTTGAATGACCTAAATTAATAAATTGGCTTTCGTCTCTTATTTACCATTTATCTTCTTCATGCATTTTCTCAAATCTTGTTGGACCATTTCGACTTCAGGCACGAGACCTGTCTTGAAATCTATTTAAGTTTTCCATTTCCCAAAGTACCTTAAAAAGTTATCTGTGATGCAACTTCATTATTTATCTATTTGTGTAGGTAAAAATGTGTGTTATCATTAATGGTGAAAATTAAGAAGGATATAATTGTGAAGGTGTTTTGACACAAAATATTGGTTTAGAGGAACAGCAAGGCAAAAAAATAAAATAAAATAAAAAAATTCATAGCCAAACCCAAGTAGAAGGGACAAAGGTTTAGATGAGTTTAGTTTAATTCTTTTAGCTGGTTTTTTCATTTCTCTGTTTCCTGTTCACATCATGCCCCGATCAATATCTTCAAGTTCAAGTACTAGGAAAAAACAGAAGTTGCACTTATATGTTTCTTCTTATTTGGGCTGCCACTGTCAATAGATCAGATAGTTATCCATCAGATCTGGTGCTTGATCTGTGTATGGGGATATAGATGCTTTTTATTTTTAAACCCCCTTACACCTCCCACTATGTGATGTAGAACTATTTTTAGATCGAACACTTAAAATAAGGTTTGGAAGCCACCATACGTGATCAGAAATTTTCACCAAAGAAAACCTAAAGTTCATTCATTCCAATCTGGTTACTCCGTTACAATACTGAGTGTTTATATGGGCTAAACAACTTATTCTAAATAAAACGAAAGCCCTCATGAATAAGAAAATCACTAATAAATGCCTAAACTATTAACTCTAAGAATAACAAACCCCTAAACTATTATTGCTAAGAAACTATTCGTGAAAACATTCTTATTGTTCTGCATCATTCTCCCCGAGTTGGAGGAGAGTTCAACCTAGAACGTATCAACTCAGAGAGTATTCATAAGCAAACCATCATCATCCATGGTGGGTCCAAAGGATCAACTACTTGATGTACAAGATCTGTGCTACTCGGAAGGTCGAGCTTAAAAGCTTGAACATCTTCCCCTCCCCTTTGTCCAGAGTTTTCTTTTCCACCATAAGTCGTTGCTGCTTTGCAGAGTCGCGATAAGGACAAGTCCGAGCGAAATGATTAGCGCCCCCACGAGTAAAACAACCATTATCAACTTTATTTGGGGGTTGCAAATGTGAAGAGTGAGAAGGTAGTCGTTTGGAGTCAACTTCCTGTGGCCGCTTGTCAAACTGGTCCAAAAAAAGTTGGATCTTTTGTTCACACCCTCTTGCAAATGAATGTGCACTATCAATGGAACCGAAATCATGATATCACATGCAAACCCTTGGGTAAGGATGAATAGAGACTCAACTTATGTACAATGTTCCCGGAGGATGTGATGTAAGCAAGCCAGCGAGGACTTGGCGGCAGTGCATAGACTTGAGATGAAGCACTTGGTTGTATTTGATCATTCAATGTGTAGAACTATAGTGATGCGAATCAAGATAGCACGGATCCAAAGTTCGTACACGTGTTCGATGATTCGATGGCAAAAGATTGGGCATGGAAGTTCAAGCGAGGTTTGTTCGTGACTATTCGATGAATCAAGATGCAAAGGAAGCCTTTGAAACGCGTGAACGATTAATTACGAACTCAAGGGACTTATATAAACTTGATCCAAAGTTTACAAGCAAGTTTGGAGGCTTAGAGGATGTTCCTAGAGACTTTGAGGGCCTATTTGTCAATTCTGAAAAGTTTAAACACGTCAAAAAGACTCTTGACAGAAACTGTGGTGCTAGATTTGCAGTCTTAGCACAAGGCGCTAGGACAGTTTTTCAAATTTTTGATTTTGTGCGAATTTTGACCTATTTTTGATATTTTATGCTTAAATTACTTTTCTTTTATTAGTATTCCGCCTCCTAGGTGTTTTAGGGTTTAGTAGGGTTTATTTTTAGCCTATATAAGGTCGTTTTATGTATTTCAAACGATACACAACTTTGAGATTAAATTAAATTGAGAGAATTCTTTAATTCTTCTTGTTCTTTGCGAACTATTCGAACTTATCAGGATTGTCCTGTAGTGTTCACCCTCTTTCAACTTATCAAGTGGGATTCCATACTAATTGTGGCGTTAATCCTTATACCAAGGTTCGTGATCGTCTCAATTATCGGGTTGTGGCTGTAGAAGGTTCGTAGTTAAACTGATTCATCGGGTTAAGGTGTCACCCTCCATCAACTTCCTTGATCTTAGCTTCCGTTCCGTGTGAAATCGTGATTCGTCGAGAATCCTTTGCGAAAATCGTATCATTTGGTATTAGAGCAAAGTTCTTTCCTTACTCTATCCTTTTAATTGTTTCGTTCTAACTTTCAATTGTTTTTTAATTTTAGGTTGTTGATTTCGTTTCTTAACTTTTTTTATAATATCATAAACTTGGGTCATAAACCCTAGTTCTACTAATATTTACTACATCCGTTCCAAAATAATTATCATTTTAGCAAAGATTTTTTGTCCCAAAATAATTATTTTATAGAATTTTAAGAAACATTTTGCCCATATTTTGCCAAAATTGCCCCTATTTATTACTCTCATTAAAGAGAGCTGATAAGAAGAAATAGAAAAATACTCTTACAACTTATCTACAATAATTGAACTTAAATAAGGGTAGTCATTCTTTTTAAAAACTTCCTTAATCTATGTGCAAATTGTTAAAACGGCAATTATTTTGGGATAAAAATAGAATAATAGAGCCAATTAATTTTTATTAATTCATGTGCCTAATTATAGTGGATCGGATATGAATTTACCTATATTCGATATGTTAAGAACTCAATCCGATCCAAAAATAACGTATTTATCATTATACACATACATAATAGGGCAAACTATATAATTTGTCCTTGTACTTTTTGGGTTTTTTGGGATTGGTCCCTCATGAGTGCATCTGGTTCTTGAACTAATTATACTAAACGCAAATGGTCCTTCTGTCTTAATCCGTCTCTTTTTGGTCGTTAAATCTCTACATGCTCATCACGTGTATTTGATGAAGGGTAAAACAGTCATTAAGCGTGCAATGAATCCTTCTCATCCTTAAACAACACTGGTCAAACCCATCACTATCCCCAAGCTGAGCCCCATCATTATCCCCAACAAAGCAGGAAACCCTCGATCCCTTCCTCAAAAAATCATGTACCTTCAAACTCCGATCAACAAATCCTTCTCAACCTTAAACAACACTGGTCAAACGCCCTCTATTGACCATTGGACCTCATCATCAAACCCCTGCACGTGGCTTGAAATCACCTGCTTCGCCACCAACTCCGTCACTGGAATCACCCTCCACAACAAGAACATCACCAGCACAACCCAACCTTCATCTGCAACCTCATCAACTTAACCCACCTCGATCTTCAATATAATTACATCCCAGGCCCATTCCGATTGAGCTTGCGCCGTGGGTAGCTCTCCTCTTTCTTCTCCCGCACCGCCTCTCTCTGTGGACAGATCTATAGAGAAATTGATCACATCAGGAAAGAGAGAAGAAGAAGAGGAATTACAACCTAAGGGTTCGTTTGGAGAAGAAGAGGAAGGTGAAGGAGGAGGCGGCGGCGGAGAGAGAGATGCAGGTTGTGAGGACGAGAGAGATGAGGGTGGTGGTGGTGGTTGAGGGAGGAGGCGGAGGCGGCGAAGGTAAGAAAATGAATTTGGGATTGATCTTCAAATCTCCTTCAAACTTATTCTTTTTCTAAGTGCCTTTATTATATAAAGAAGACAATCCAAGGTGTGGTGAAAAATTAACCATTTTGCCCCCAATCAAAAAGTCACGTGCTCATCACGTGAGGGAACTTAACGGCAAAAAATTGACGGAATTGGACGGAAGGACCAATTCTGTTCAATGTTCGTGGTACAAGGATGGTCTAAAAAAACAAAAAATGTATAAAGTACATGGACGAATTGTGGAGTTTTCCCTACATAAATATACACTAATATGAATATATGTTGGTAGTGGTAAAATTTTTATGTTATTTTATTCACATAATTTCATTAACGAGAATTTTGGATCGGATCGGATATTTTTCGGATATATCAACTAGTAAGTAGTAACGAATTCAAATATGAATTGACATACATATGATCCATTGGGTTATCTAATCGGATTGGGTTGTCGAAATAAGATTTTGGATCGGATTCAAATATGCCTACATCCTATGCATATCCACTACGTGTTCTCAAGTCCCGAGACAAGTACGGTGGATCTCTCACAGAAAAAACCAAAAAAAGAAAACAAAAACGGATTAATAAGAACGGTGACCTATTTGACACTGAGCAATGCTATGGGAACAAATAAGTCACAAATTTTTTTTCACAAAATCTTTGTTGGCGGTTATTAATTGGTTGCATAGTTTACGAGTCCGCCACTAACTAATGAAAAAAACCAATCAAAAATTGACATCAATGTGACCAAAATTTTGTGACTTCTTTGTGTCCAAAGTATTACCCTTTGACATTTCACCCGTGAGTAATGAGTACTAACTTACACCTCCGGCTTGGAAAATCACCGGCGATCTAATTTATACCTCTCCCAAATGATTTCAGATACTCTCTCTCTCACACACACACACAGAGACACACTGAGCTCATCATAGTTTGATCTTACTAGCTACTGCATTTTAGTCAAATGCAGTCGATTTCTCGGTTATTACAGTTAAATTAAATTCTATTGAATTCATTTTATAGTGCTTGGAATCAATGACGACAGAGATAGATTTCTAGTATTGTTAACGTAATAACAGAACTGATGAATTCCTGCGACTTTGTTGTGAGTATTCGTTGATTATTGAACAACCGTTACTGCATTCGAATCAGTGAACTCATCGTAGTTTGATCTTGCTTCCAATGTCGAATGAAATGCTATGCTATCGAACTGATTTAAGTGTGATTCCGAATCAATAAAGTAGAATTTTTCTGGTATTGTCATGAAAAGGAAGATAATTGATGCATTCCAGCAATGTTTTATGGTTTATAATAAATTCAGAGCAGTGCTATTCCCACCCCCAATATTGCTGAGTATACCCCCTTACCATTATTACAAAATTGCCACAATTTTAAAAGACTATATTACCCTTAAAATTTTTGAGAACCCTAAGATATGTGCAGCACCCTTACCGCACGCTTAATGGTATGTGCGGCACCCCCGGCCGCACGCCCTAAGGTATGTGCGGCGGACCAGTGCCGCACATTCCTTAGGGTGTGCGGCCGGGGGGTGCCGCACACTCCGTTCGCAGTTTTCTCCAAAAAATTTAAAAAATCATTAAAAAATTTAACCAAAATGCGTGTTTCAAGCCTAAGTAGTGGCTTGACTTTGTGCAATTTTTAGGAAGCTAAATTGAAGTGGATGAAGCTTCAAAACAAATGGAGATGATAGAGATTAGATGATAGAGAGAGAAATGGAGAGTATTTTAATTTTGGGAGGGAAGTGGGTTGGGTAGATAGTGTTTTAATTTGGGTGGGTGAGAATTGGGGGTTTATTGTTAAAGGGTAAAATAGGAAAAAAAAATGGGGGTATACTTAGTAATATAGGTGGTATAATATTTGAAGGGGGGTGAACTAAGTAAATGGGTATACTTAGCAATTTTGGGGGTTGGAATAGCAATTCCCTAAATTCATGATGCTGATCAGTGTACTTTGAAGAATTCCTTCAACTCTTTTTGGTTTATAATGATGATGATCTGTATAATTTGATTATTGAATATCTTTGTTTGGGGATATGTTTCTATTGTGTATTGTTGGCATGTCCTGACTGAAGTAAAAGACGGACTAATATGCTCCATCTGTTCCAAAATAAGTGTCCCCTATTTCATTTTGAGACTTTCCAAAATAAGTGTCCTATTTATATTTTTAGAAAGACTCTCTAAGCAAATTGTCTATAATACATTTATTAGTTGTGAGATGAAAGGGGAGCTCATTGATTTGACACCACCAAGGGATACTTTGAGGACATTAAAGGAAAATTACATAGAGTCAATCCCTTTCTTAAAACCCATGTAAAGTCAATAGGGGCACTTATTTTGGAACAGAGGAAGTACTATGTTTCATATTTTTGCCTGAATCCATGTGTACATGCTTATACCTCGATACTAATTAGGGATGAAACTTTATCTGCTTGAGCTTTTGGAATTTTCAAGTATACACATTTCACAGGATTTAGATTGAAGGGGGCATCAACCAGATATTAAAAAGAACCGATGTTAGGATACATGATAGGAAGTACCAGTAGCCTTCCACTTTAACGAATCCTTTCCCACCATGATGAACTACAACTGTCTTAGAAACAATTTGATCTTTTACTGACGGAAAATCAAAGTGTTATTTTCCTCCCTTTAATATTTTTCTTAAAATTATGGAGGACAACACTGTTTTGATTAACATAACTAAGGTTAAATAGATAAATTGTTTGTTTTTTAAACGTCGGGCTCTCGGGCTTTCAGACAGAAGTGGGTGAAATTTTCTTGGTCAGAGGGTCGTAGTTTAAAGGATTTGATGAAATGACAGTGGACACAGAAAATGTTAATTGTTGTACTATTTTCAGTTCTTGTCGAATGGTTGGTGCATTGGGCTTTCGTTCTCAATCCATCAACTTAAATAATTTTTCTGTTTTAGCTGATTGGTTGACAAGCATGCCAAAAGATAAGAGAGCGGGATTCATGTTGCTTCAGCTTCTTCTTGCATGTACTGTTTTCTCAAGCTTTGTGGACAAAGGAAATGCTGGAGTCACAAGTACTTTTATTCGTACAGAATGGCCATCTATCGACATTCCTCTAGACAATGAGGCTTTTGTAATTTCACCGGGTTATAATGCACCGCAGCAAGTAAGTCTTCAGTTGAGACACTTTCTGAGGTTTGGTTCGTAATAAGAATATGTCCAGATTCCCATAGTCCTCCTTGGTTATTTACCGAAAGTATCAACAATGATTCATAAGCTAATGAAAATATAATCAAAAACTCATATGACTAACCAATTCTAAACCTTGCAATTCAAGTTTTTCTTTGTCAACTCCATCTCTCTTGCCCTTAGTCGCTTTCCCTTTTTTTTTTTTCCTGGTATGCAATAAGAAGTTATGTTTATTTCAGAAAATCCCCCATTAAACATTTCTTTTTACCTTGTTTTATTATTTCAGTGAAAGACACAATACATATTTCCACCAAGTTGGACCAAACGATCAAGCTGACCCTTATATCTAGAGAACTCTTGGATTATTATTACTCAATTTGGTCTTCAACGAATGCTTTGATGCCAAATGTTTTACTTCATTTTCATCAATGCTCCAATCTATCATGCTGTAGAAGCCGGTGCTGAAATTTAATCTAGATGATAAATTTCTGTTTGATAGAGCACGTTGAAGCATGTTTCGAAAGTACATCAGGCAGAACTTCATATCATATGTGTTACTAAAGCTTTTTAATAACGCCACACACTTTTTAGTGCAATTGAAGAATAAATTTATAATAAAAGAGACCAAGTAAAACCAGCGTTCTTAAGACCAAAGGGTCTTCTGAGAGTTTATTACGGAGAGGATTGCCATCAATACATTTTGTGCTCCGCTTTCAACTATGGAATTTTAAAATTTGGTTTGCTAGTAAACCAAAGAATTTACCCTCTCATATGTAAAATATTCTCTTATCATTGATTACATGCTTAACACCAGAGCCCAAACCATGTCCATTACTTTCTTCTGGCTTTCTTGCCATTTAACATTGATATCCTTCTTTCACGAATCACATGTACCTTTCATAAGTTAATTTTCAAGTTAACCTGTGTTGCGACAGTAAAATCTTACCAATATTCTTTTCTAATTAGATTTTGATTACAATATGTTGTATGCTCATTTTGTTTACCACTTCAAACATGGTGCTGCAGGTACACATCACCCAAGGTGACTATGATGGGAAAGCTGTTATAATCTCATGGGTCACACCTGATAAACCAGGATCCAACAATGTAAGATATGGAACATCAGAGAAAAAGTACGATTTCACTGCATCGGGGACAGTGCAAAAGTACACCTTTTGCAACTACACATCTGGCTATATTCATCATTGTTTTCTTAGCAACCTCAAGGTAATTGCTAATCCCTATTTTAGCCATAAACCCCATATTGCTGAGATTGATCTCAATTACTTGGGAATGAACATTAAGACAATGAGTTTGTTGGACAATCAATTTTTTTGTTTTTAATTGAGGATCTAAGTCAGAACGATGAAGAAGCGACCGGCAGGGAGGAAGCACCAAGCACCAACTGCCGTAAGTCACCATGATCATATCCAGCTGGAATGTAAGGGGGATGGCAAGCTCAATCAAATGCGATGCTGTCAGATCTAGCAAGCATACACAAGGTAGAAATGGGTGATGCTGCAGAAGACAGAAATAAGTAACTTCATCCCCAAAAATACCAAATATAAGAGATGGACGGAGAGTGATACAATGTGATCATGAAATTGATGGGATATTGGGTGGATGTAAGTTAGTGTTTGGTGAGATCTAGTTCAGCCCGTGTTATGACATCTGGGTTATGGTCTATTGTGATTGGATTCTTCAGGGCTGAGTCAAGGGTGTAGAGCTCAAGAGTGTTGCTTCTGCAGTTAGGAGAATTATAAGGTTTTAGCTTGCTGTTATGGTTTTTTGGGTGTGTTTTGTATGGACTCCTGTTTTGCGGGTAATTTGGTGTCAAACCCTGAGACTCCAAGCTTCATCGGGTTTGTTTTGTTATCTCTCTGGTGTATTGCTCTTTCCGAATATAAAATATAGGTTATTGCTGAGAAAAAAAAAATACACGTAATGCTGTTAAACATCCTTCTCCATGGCTTATGATGAAAGGTGAACAGAGTTTTATAAGCAAAACATATTTATGAAAGAACTGGGTGTTTCTGTAGTATCAAGTTTATCTTGTTGAGAGCATATTTAGTAACATAAAGTACTTTCTCTTTGATGTAATCCAGAGCGAATGACGGTAAATCCATTCTCTGAGTTCTGCAGGAAGTAGTAGAGGGAGCTGCTCTAGTTTCTGAAAAGGTGGTTCAAGTCTACAGTATCTACTCATATACTCCCTCCGTCCCAAAATGTACAAACTGGATTCTCATTTTGGGGCGGAGGTAAATCTGGAATAAGGCTGCATTTGCTTAAAGAAAACAAGAGAAAGCCTAATGTCTAGGCAGCTACCGCGCCTTAGTGCAAAACTGCCATGTGGATGATATATTTGTTATGAAGTTGTTTCACACGAAATTGGTGCTCGCTATTATGGTGTTGCTTATCTCATCTCCTCTCTCTCTCTCTCCGAATTTTGTTCATGTCAAATGTTTCATTACTGAGGAGAATGTTTCTTCTTTCTCAGTATGACACCAAATACTTTTATGAGATTGGAGATGGTGCTTCTGCTCGGTTGCTTTCGTTTCAAACACCTCCAAAGATTGGTCCAGATTCTCCTTACAAATTTGGAATTATTGGTGAGTCATTTCGTTTCTGGTTCTGCATATTGTTTCTGCCAAACTTATGGTGAAGATGTAATGGGATAGTAATTTGGTAAAGAATATGTCAACCTAAAAAAGATGATGCTTTTTGATAGGCCAAATGTATGACCTGTGGTGGTTGACAAAATAAAGTATTTTACTAGAAGGGAGACGGTTTACATGAAAATGCTTTTCCCTTGCAAAGTAATCACTCATTATGAATGTTTCAGGTGATATGGGGCAAACATATAATTCTCTTTCTACCCTTGAGCATTACAAACAGAGTGGACGACAAACTGTCTTATTCGTAGGGGATCTTTCTTATGCTGATCAATACAAATATCATGATGTTGGTGTACGTTGTCTTATTCGTAGGGGATCTTTCTTATGCTGATCAATACAAATATCATGATGTTGGTGTACGTTGGGATACATGGGGTCATTTGGTTGAATCAATTGCAGCCTATCAGCCATGGATGTGGACTGCCGGAAACCATGAGATAGAGTATATGCCAGATATGGTAAAGAGGTGAAATAGACCTTTCTGCTGTTTTCTTTTTTGTCTTTATTTATTTATTTACAAGTAAGAACCATACCCTATCTCAACAAAACATATGCAACCAACCACCAGGGACCGTTGTCTGTACAACATACGAATTCTGATTAGATGTCAGTTTAGTTTCTCAATGACAGGTCCCTCTCCACTTCTTCTTTTTCTCCCTGTTTTTCCCTCTTCTATTTATCATATTTATTACTCCCTCCGTCCCTTAATTATTGTCTTGTTTGACCTGGCATATGGATTAAGAAAAAATAATTGACTTGATTATTAATATTGGTATAATGTGTAATTTTCTTTAATGCCCATGTGTATGTGGCCCATAATTAAAGTATAGGAAAAAGTAAGGGTAAAATGGTAAAAAGTGATGTCCTAAAAAGGAAAGTTTTCAAACAAGACAATTATTTTGGAACGGACAAAAAAGGAAAGGAAGACAATAATTTAGGGACGGAGGGAGTAATTTATATGTGTTTTCCTAAATTTTCTATTTTGTGTAATTCTTAATTATGTTTTGGTAGTGCATGATAACACAAACTATAAATCATCTATGTCATATTTAAGCAATCGTGATTAAATGCTTAGAAAAGTGGACACTTAGATAACATTTTCCATGACATGCAGAACCATGATATCTTGCAGAAAATTCAGATGACTTGTTGAAGGAAATGAACACGCATAATCATTTGTGTTCAAAGCTTTTATGTGCTTCATTGTAGTAAGACCCTCCATTAGATAGCTAGATTCTTGATCATTTATTAACTACTCCTTGTTCATGTGTCAAGGGGGAAGTCACTCCCTTCAAATCATATCTCTATAGGTACGCTACACCTTATGCAGCCTCCAAAAGCAGTAATCCTCTCTGGTACGCCATCAGACGTGCCTCTGCTCATATAATTGTACTATCCAGCTATTCTCCATTTCGTAATTTCTAAATCGCATACCTTTTTCCACCAAACGCTGATAACTGTCGTAATTTCCTTTCCCTGCACTTTGTTTATGTTCTACTATTAAGGGTGTACCTCTGTAATCTTTTTCGTGTATAAATACTTGGTTTTTGATCTGGGATAACTCTCTATAAATACTTGGTTTTAGATCTGTGATAACTCTCTAATAAATACTTGGTTTTAGATCTATGATAACTCCCTACAATCCTCTGCAACCAATTATCATGGGTATAGCTGAATAAAAAGGCTGCCAGTTACTTTTTATGAACTCGTCATCCAGGAATTATGTATCCCCTAGTTATTATAGGATGACCAGCTCTTCTTGGTTCATAGCACAAAAGCGTTCTAACGAGGCTAGTAATTTTTTAAAGAAGAACTCTGCCTGTGTTGCACGTAGAGTCAAACCCTTAAACAACCGGTCCCAGGCTGGATAACCTGACAGCGGCGTCAGAGATCACTATGAACATGCATCCCACGAATATTCACGTAAGAGAAAATAGATTTAAGTACAAGTACTTGGGAAAAGGCTGATTTGAGTTGTGCTGAGCATGTTCATTGTGGAGATGTTTGATGCTCTATGAAATTGGTTATTTTTGTCCATTTGTTCTGGCAGGTGTTACGTGGTTGCCATCGTATGCTTGCTCCTATATTATGGTTCCTTTTGGAGGTTTTGGCTGGAGTGAGCTAAAGTCTAAAGTTAACATTATTACTCAGAATTTAGAATCTTTGAGAATAATGATTTTTGTGCAAGGATATATATTGTTAGGTCCAATTGGCTTGTAGTTGGTATGTTAGAACATATTTTCACAAGGAATTGGGTAGATGGGAAAATTTATAACTCAAGTGAGATAACCTTGGGCTACCAAACTATAAAAATAGGTTCAGGAATGGACTTACTTCGCAAAATTCTAAGGTTAGATCTGGACCACAGCCACCTCTCCCAGGTCCTTCAACTGACAGAGATAAGCATGGGTAGTCACATTTGGGATATCTAAACTATATCTATGCAGGAGGGGAGAGTTGGTCTCTTGGAATCTCCCACCTCTTGGTCTTGTTGGTGTGTGCCTCAGTGTGTTTGTTTTTTCCGATTCTCTTAACTACGGTCGGTCTTAGCTTTTGGAGACTTTCAAGTTTCAAATTAAAGTTTAATTGTTTGTAGTCTAGATCAGTTGCAAACTGGGTTCTCCGGGATAGAAATGAGAAAATTACTATGTATTTCTGAAAGAACTCTGCAAGTTCTAATGACATTGTCTTCTATAAATATGGCTCATTCCTTAATGCACAGTAATGAGGTTTGTGAGAGATTACTATCTTTCAGATATAGGCATTACATTCTCCTTATAGGGGAGATCTGGATTTTTTGCATCTTCAGAGCACTGAGTGAGACAGACGATTTTATTGCAAAGCGATAAGCTCTAAGCTATTTTCTTTCAGAGATTATTTTACACCCCCTGTGAACTTGGGAGGAAATGGTTGTTGCATCGTGCTGCGTTTTATTTATTACCTTTTTATGATTCCTTGAGCTGTGCATTGTTCTCTGTATTCTTATCCTTCACAGGTTGCTGGTCGTTTTCCTTGATGCTCATGAGTCATGACTAAAATAAAACTAAGCACCTATAGACTTCTGTTGTGATCATTCTTACATGTCGACTTTTCATCTTAGAAACCTATATTGTGGCTCACCTCTTTTAGTGTATAAATTGTGTTTCTTGGAATGCATTAGTCCTGTCTCTGTTCTTTAAACAGTTACTTTTGAAACCTCTGACAGTAAAATCTACGCCTCAATGGATATGGCTTGATGAAGAATTTCAAAGGGTGGACAGGGAGAAAACACCTTGGCTTATTGTTCTAATGCATGCTCCAATTTACAACAGTAATGATGCACACTACATGGAAGGTGAAAGCATGCGAGCAGTATTTGAGAGCTGGTTTGTTCGGTACAAAGTTGATGTTGTCTTTGCTGGCCATGTCCATGCATATGAAAAGATCAGTCAGTCACTCTCTTGACTCTACAATTCTTCTTTGAGCGACATCAAAAAATAACTCAATCTTGATCTTAAAAGTTGATTGCATGTAGGTAGAGAGATATATGTTGAACATCAGCACACACCGTTTAGTGTTGCGTGCATATCTGGAAGATCTTGACTGTGGTGTTGATATTAAATCCCTTGATATGTATCTCTAAACATACTACCATTTTCCTTCTAAGCTTGGGATGGATTTTCTGCCTTATCTCCCCTTGTGCGCGTAATTTGCCTAGCACATCCTAACATTTTACTTTCTGTGTATTCTGAGGATGATTTTCTCGAGCAATGTTGAACTGCTGCTTTTGTCCCAAAAAGGAAGAGTTGCATTTTGACTTTCAAAGTCAACTTGACCATTTTTCAATTACCAATTTTATGTGGATTTACTTGTTTCTTCAAAATTATAGAACATGAGATTTATTGTAATTCTAGTGTAGTTTACAAGGGTTATAGTTTTATTTCCAACAATGAAGTAGAAGTATGTTAACAATTACGGTCAAATTGTATTTGAAAAGTCAAAATTACGACTCTTTTTTTGGGACAGAGGGAGTACTAAAAATTTTATACCTTCAACATATTTGGGTTAACTTGGGTGAAAGAAAAGATGATATCCCTGTGATTATTAACAAGTCTCGGTTCTCATTTTCAGTACCGCATTTCCAACATAAACTACAATGTATCAATTGATGAACATTATCCGGTGCCAGACAAATCAGCTCCTGTTTACATAACTGTTGGAGATGGAGGAAATCGAGAAGGTCTTGCTTCAAGGTAAGTTTAGCTACACAATATAAAAAGTTTTCCTAGCTGATTACGCATATTCACTTTGTTCACTACAATAAGATGCTCTTTTGTTTACTCCTTATCTATTATTTGGTTCTGTTAATGTCTTTATTTGCCTCAGCAGATTTAGGGATCCCCAACCAGATTACTCTGCATTCAGGGAAGCTAGTTATGGACATTCTACATTAGAGATACTGAACAGAACACATGCATTATACCACTGGAATCGTAATGATGATGGAAAGAAAGTCACAACTGATGCCTTCATGTTGCACAATCAGTACCGGTGAGTAGCATTTGCATTGTTGCTATTGTCGGCAACCTCTTTTGTTCATTCTTTACTTCAAAGTAGTTTCGTGACTTTCAGTGTAGCCTCGTGGGGCCAAACATCTGAAGTTCAGGCATCTGATATAGTGACATATAGATGGTGAACAATTTGGTTCCGCTAACTACTTTTTAGTGATTAGAAGTACCTTTCTACTTCTTGTGGCTTTGATAATCAAATGAACATCGCTCGTCATATGCAATATTTGCTGTTACCGAAGCAAAATCAGCTGCCTACATAGAAAGCATTTTCTGCATCAAATAAGGAATATGGTACTTACTACCTCCGGCCCCAAATGAGTGTCCCTTTTAGTTTTTTGCAGAACTTAAGGAAGTTGACTTCTAGGTCATTTTAATAGTACTTGTACATAGACGCTTGTTAGTGTTCACACTGTACTATTGCATGTGCACATTGGACATAATAGATAGCAAAGACGAATTTATCAACTTCTTTTTGAATACAAAAAGGGACACTCATTTTGGGATAAAAGTTTTCAAAAAGGCACGCTCGATTTGGGATGGAGGGGAGTAGATATTTTCCCATATAGAAAGGAAGAGTTATCGATTGCACACAGAGATATTGCAGCGCAATTATGACATGTTTTCCCTTGTAACGCATGTGCATATTTATATAGGAATGCATATTTATAACTTATAATTAGTACAAACAACACAAACACACACACATATGTATATATATGTGTGTGTACAAACATATCCCAATAAGTAATAGCGTGTAGGTCCTTATTTCTGACCTTCTAGGAGCCATATAAGATGAATATCCCATGTATGTTTCCGCAATAGCAATGGGAACTGAGATGTTATCTTCGACTGCGAGTATCTAACAGCTCAAGAACAGTTGGTATAGTTGAAGTGCAGTCAAAACATGGTTTTTGGGGGATGGAATTTGTGGCATCACCCTATAAGGCTTTCTCGTCTTTGTTATTTCTTCCCTAGCTGGATGTGAGAGATTATCTAAAAACCCTTTGCCTTTATATATAAGTTTAAAAGCAAAGGTTTTTTAATCATTAGGCCTGGTTTACATGGAATGTCTTTGTACACATGCAAAGGCATATATGAATGTTTTGTTTTTGGGTGTTGATGTTGGGGGCTTGTTGTGATTGCTTTTTAAGGGAGTATCTCCAAAGATGTTTCCCGTTTTAGAAGTGATGATACAAGTTGACCCCCACCGCAGGTGCCATTATTGATACAAAGATAAAATGAACTCAGGTGTTGTATGGGTGTCCAATATTTATAGCCCAATCAAATCATGTTACTGCTATTCTGATGTTGGTATTTGCTTACATAACAACTGTTGTATACTATTAGGCCAGCTCGTTCTATATCTAGTGTTTCCTACATGTTTTGAAACTGCTGTGCATACACAAGCCCTTTGTTTGTAAAACCAAGCTTTAATAAGAATTACAAGAGATCTATGGTTGATTGTTATGAGACTCATAAAAAGATGAAGCTTTTACTTTCAGAAATTGTTAATGTTTACCGTGTATTTGTGAGCAGGAGGGCAAACGGTCGTCAGAGAAGGAAATTGAAGAAAAATTATCTGCATAGGGTTGTTCAAACCGTATACCACCCAGGGACCGTTATGAAGGAGTCTCAAATGATAACACTCTCAGCAGAAGGGTGGGTTGAAGGGTAGTTTTCGTATTTGTAAATTAATTGCTGCATTTTCTTCCTTTTGGTTTCTTCAATCTTTTGAAATGAAATACTAATAGTTTGGGCTCCTGAGTAAGAAATAGAATTATATAATTATTTGGTCTCTCGGCTTTACCAAAACTATGCGTTTGGTCTCTCCTCATCAAAAAAATTCAATCTGATCACTCGATTTGCATTTCCTTAAGAATTTCCTCCATTTCGTCGTTAGCGTTAGAATTTCCGTCTAATTATTTTTTAAATGCCCCAAATACCCTTATCTTCATTAAATTAAAGAAATTGAATTACTTGACTTTTTTTATTTTGATTTTTGAAACCCACCACCATCTCTCTCTTTCACGCCCTCTTCTCTCACCCCCTCTTCTCTCTCTTCGATGTCACCACCCAATAGCCCCATCCCCAACATCTCCATCGTCGCCCCCCCCCCCTTCCTCCACACAATCACAAACACCCAATTGTAACTTTACACTGTTAATGGTACGCTAGCTGAAGGATTGATTGAAGCTCGGGGTGCTGCTCAAACTTAATCATATCGTCTTCATTCATTGTGACCCATACTTCGATTCCTCCACCCACTGAGTCGAAAAGGAAAATAGCATTCATATCGGAAAAATTAACATTACTCATCCAACTTGGCTTTCTGTATCCAAAATCAACTTTTCCCCATCCAAAATTAGCTTCATAGCTTGAAAATCTGCACCAACTGCTGAAATTGAAAATCTCTACATCCCCGTGGGATTTCAAATTCCCCATTCATCTCAAATTATTGTTCACAAGTTACAGACTATTTTCACCAAGTATTTTCCTTGTATATTCACTGTCAGTTTCTCTAAAAGCAGCCTCAACTTTTTAACCAAACACGCTAAATCCGGGTTTTAGAATCCTCTCTTCCTCTCTCAAAAAATCCTTAAAAAGAAAAAGCATGGAATCTCTTACTAATCTCACCAACCGTCACCACCCCCACCACTTTCCCCTCACCCTCCATCACCGCCATCCCTTTATCTCAAAACCCATTTCTTCACTCCCCTTCCCAGCAACCCCATCTTCATCTCCATTCCCACGATTACCCTCACTCAAAACGTCATCGTTTTCATCACCCGTCAAGGCTTCACTCTCCAACCCACTCTCACCGAACCTTAATACCCAACAGAAACTCCCAATCTCCCCCTCAAAACCACGCTTATCGCTGCCGTCGCCGCCACCACCCTTTTCCTCTCCCAATTCAACCTCAAACCCGTCTTTCCTGCCGATGTTGCTGGCCCACCACCACCCGCGACGGTTGAATCAGAATCCGACACCACTGTCACAGTGTCGCGCTGGAGGTGGACATTGAAGAGTCTCTCCCGAGTAGAGTTGAAGGAAAGGGGGGTGAGGAAGACAATGAGTACAATGTGTGTTGTGTGTGAGAGAGAAAGAGAAAGTGTGTGTTGTGTGTGAGAGAGAAAGAGAGAGAGGGAGGGGAAATTGTGTGTTTGTGATTGTATGGAGGAAGGGGGGGCCGACGATGGAGGTGTTAGGGATGGGGCTAGTGAGAGAAAAGGGCGTGAGCGAGAGAGATGGTGGTGGGTTTCAAAAATCAAAAGAGAAAAAGTCAAAGTAATTCAATTTCTTTAATTTAATGAAGATAAGAGTATTTTGGGTATTTAAAAAATAATTAGACGAAAATTTTAACAGTAACGACGAAAGGGGGAAATCTCTTAAGAAAATGCAAATCGAGTGACCAAATTAAATTTTTTTGATAAGTAGGGACCAAACGCATAGTTTTGGTAAAGCTAAGGACCAAATAATTATATAATTGTAAGAAATATGACTCTCCCATGCAGTGGGAAAAGTAGTCAAATCAAGGGTTATGCTACGTTATTGCAATTATGGTGTGATATTTCATTTATCTTTAGACGCTTGAAAGTAAGTCCAGTTAAAATAGAAAACTACCCCTGAGATCTAGGGTTTGGGGCAGCCATGGAATATCTCATATCCACCGTCCCAAGTGTTCTTGTAACATCACATCACCTTAGTGTCATGACATAATCGTCTATCCAAGTTGCTAGTAGCATAATTAGGATAGTTTTGTCAATGTGACGTTTTGTCCCCTTGTGAGATGTTTTATTCTGCTCCAAATAAGACTTCATCTTTTCTAATAGGATTAATACATAATTTGGTCTCTGAACTTTCTAACATTTCCTACCTAGATTCCTTAACTTTGATGTTTCCTAATTTGGTATTTGAACTGAACTTTTGGGTAATCAATTAGTCTCTCAACCGAAGGCAATCAGTTGATGTCTTAGTTTTTTATTGTTAAGAGAGAAATGCCCTTGGGTAACCTAGGGGTATTAATGTTTTCACTGTTGTAGTAATTTGCTCTTGTATAACCAAATTTGAGGTGTTTTTTTTCTTCTTGAATACTTATCAATAATTTGTATTTATCTACAAAGCTTGTTTTGAATTATATTTTACGTTCATTGAACTTTATTTTCAGCAATATATTAAAATTAAGAAAAAGAATATGTGTATTCTTTAAATAAAAAAAAAAGGTAGTATATCGAGCTTAATTGGCAAAATTTTGTAGTTAGATATTTTTGGTCATAAGTTCAATTCTCATAAGTGACATTTATTTATTGTAATTCTTTCTTTTGTTCAAATTTTCTTTTAAGAAATAATAAAAATAAAATAGAATTGAACTTTGTAAAGAATAGGTCATCTTTTATAACTAAATTTATAACAAGAAGACAAAAGTAATGAGTGATTTCATGAAATACTTCTGATTTTTTTTTTGAGTGTTAATCACTTTAATTTAATCTTTTTTAAATGTAACATGAGATTCACATTTAGTTAGTAGTTATAAGAAATTCACAGCTTGCACAATAATATTAAAAAATTAACAATAAGAAAAAGGGAGTCTATTTTCACTACAAAATTTGCTGATGTAACACCCGTACCATTCATATCATTTGCATATACCTTAGTTGTCAATTTCATTTGGTGTTGTTCACATTTCATGAGCATACTTCATTGGAACAAGCTTGGATTTGAGTTGATTTCATGTGATTAGTATGCCTTGAGTTGTGATTTAATCTCATAATATTTCGTACTTGAAACTTGTTATTTGTTGTTTTGACTAAGTTCTATTGTGTTTTGGACTTGGTTTGAGGTTGAGACCAACTTAGGATGGCTTGAGAGCATTTTAGAATCACTTTGGAAGAGTTTGGAAACACTTTAACCAGAGCAAGGCACTATGCGGCCGCATAGTGCTAGGGTTTATGCGACTGCATAAGGCGCACGCATAGCATCGTGTTCTGTTGTAGTTGTTTGACGAGATTTTTAATGGCTTGACTATTTGACTTATATCCGAGGGCTGTGATTAAATCACGACTTGAGACTCTTTGGTTAGGCTTACTTAGTCCCCTTGGCTCCATTAGAGACTCAAAAACATCTCAATTTCATCACCTTCAACCTTGGAGATTAGAGAGAGTAAAAAGTGTATTAGAGGAAGAAAGTGTGATAACTTGGGCATTTGGAGTCGGATTGATGATCCGTCTTCGCCATTGTGAAGCTCTTGACTAGGGGAACACTTTCCTTGGGTTGCATGAAGGTTTCTTTGGCTTAAAACCATCAAGAGGTAAGCTACTACCCCTCTTGTTCTCTATTTATGTCTTGGATGACATTCTAGACTTGTAAATTGTGAAAATCACCATGTTTGTGTGTATGTTACTATATTGACCATAAAATTTCGTGGTTGACTTGTTGCATATGTTGAGAGACTTGTTTTTACATGTTGGGTATACAAAGAATTGATACCAATTGTTAAGTTTACGGTATATTGATTTGCGTAAACTCGAGCTCATTAGAAACCAAAAATGACTCTAACTGAGTTCGTTAGGATTTCGTAATCAATGAGACCATGTGTGTGATTTGGGATTTCTTTGATGATTCGAGAGATTCGTTGGATAATTTGGTTACACAATTTGTGTTTGTTGATGTTACGTTAATTATCGTAATTTTCGTGTGTTGGTTAATTTTGTGAAGTGAGATTATTATGACTTACTTAAGACATTCATTTGGTCATTGTGGTTGTACACCCTATTTTGGACTATGACTTGTTTATTTTAAATGCCGAGTAAACATTTACTTGAGCATTTAGTTAAGTCCATGGCATATTTGTTTGGCGGTGTATTGACGCTCGATTATTGCGGGAGCCGGGGTCTACGTAATAGTTGAAGGCCAATACATCGGGCCTCGCCCTATCGTTGGCCACGGTAGGGTAATAGCACCAATTGTTGTATAGAATTAACGCAACCTTAGTAAGCTATTTCCTTGGTGAATTCTCGGGTTGTAGGGACCGAGGACACCCGTCGACGTGAATACAAAAAATGGTTCATAAGTTATTATGGTATTGTGTTCTTGAGTTCTTGGTTTTGGTTCATTGATTGAGTACGTCAATAACGACTCCGATATTTGTACATTGATTGAGTACGTCAACAACGGCTCCGATATTTGATATTACATTGGTTGGTTGGTTAGAAGTATTGGTTCGGTCGGAGGTGTACATTGACACGATATCCTTTTAAATGTGTTCACATATCGTTCTTATGTGCTTCCTATACAAGTGAATGTTGGTCATGGTTTTCAACTGGTATGGGACGGTTGGCGATCGTTGAACCTCTCGTGTAATATAGGGTCTTGTAACTTCATGTTATACTTGTTATATGCCTTATCTTGGGAATGATATTTGATACAAGATCATGTTGTACTTGTTAATATTATTGTCTTTCATTTAGAATGTCATATTGTTGCATTAGTAGCTTATTGAGTTTCGACTCACCCCATTTTATGTTTATTTGTTTTGGATCACGCTCCGGCGAGGAACACTAGCAAGTTGTTGCATCGTCTTAGCGAACTTGTCAAGTTATTCTTTTGGTTAGAAGCTCCTTGAGCCTTATGTATTATCTTTTGGTGAGGCCGAAGTTGTACATGGTTATATAAACTTTGTAAAGTTGGGTAGATTGTGGTTATGCTTGTACTTGTGTATTATTCTTTCTTAGCTCCGACATAGTTGTCGGGCTTGGTGTAATTATTTAAACACTAGTTAATTCCGCGCACTCTAATTTTATTAATGTTGTTGTTTCCAAGTTTGTTGCTCGATGAGGTTCAAGTTTACAAACTGTTTTTTGTGTTATGTTCTCCGGCTCGTTGTTATGCCGTTGAAGTTTTATTTGGTTTTAAAAATCATGAATTTACATTACAGGGTTTTAGCATCAAAATGAATTTTTTTTTAAATCACGCTTTTCTTGTGGTTGTGTTCTCATTCTCGCGCACCGGACGGGGTTCCACACAGGATCTCCGGTTGGGGCTCGACAGCTTATCCATTACATTTATTAAAGTTTAACTAAGTTATTCAGTGTCTTGACACAATTGCCCTTCAAACTCACCTTATTTAAAAATCGTGTTCCCCTTTTTAATTTTTGTCTTTTATTTGTCTTTGCAAATAATATTACATTGACTCATGCAGAGGAAAATAAATAATTTTATATGTAAGAAATTAAAAACAAAAATAAATGAAACATCTAAAAGTAAAATAATATCGAGGTCTAATTTCTTTCACTTACAAATAAGAAAAAAAATATAAATGACAAAAAGACTAAACAAAGGAATGACATTAGTTATATAATATTAAATTTTGGAGTACAAATTATGAATATCAAGGAAATAATTTGAATGAAAAATCAATTAATGAATATAATTTTAGCGATTACTTAATTTTTTTTATTTATTTTTACAATAAGTAGACAATTGTACATCTTTAAGTTTTTTTGAGTTTAAATTCAATTTGCTTTATAAAGAATTATTTGAAGAAATTTAGATGAAAAATAATGGATAGATTTAATTTTTTGATGTTGACAATAGGCATAATTTTTTTGAGAAGTTAAAAAAACTAAAAAATTAAGTTTAATTTATAAAGGAAATCAACTTTAGGTAAATACTACATCATATCAAACAAGGTACTTTAAAGGGAAATTGTATTATGAAAATGACTAATTTATTTAACTATTAACGAATGCAGCGAATAAATAAAACTTGTAGTGGAAATAGATTCTCTCTAAAAAAAAAAAAAAAAAAGATAATAGATGTAGCATACATTTTAGCTAAATTATTATATAATATAAAGTATTAAATATAGGAGAGATAAAGTTACAAAAAGTTTCAAGGAAATACCTACATGAATATAGATTTGAGCATAAAGCAATTTATTTTATTTTTTCATAAATGATATTTAGTTTTGTTTCTCTTTATACATTGCATATGAAAAGCAGATTCACTGCTGGTGGGAATCTTTGGTTAAGAAAATATCATTGAACCAAAACAAAAGAATTTGGCATTATTGAAAACAATTTATGAATTCAAGGGTATTTTTGTCTTAACAATTAAAAACTAACGCATAAACTAACTGCCGTCAGTTGAGGGATTAATTGATTACCCAAAAGTTTAGTTCAAGTACTAAATTAGAAAATGTCAAAGTTCAGGAACCTAGGTAGGAAATATAAGAAAGTTCATGTACCAAATTATGTATTAATCATCTCTAATATTAGTCTCCATTTTGTTTTTTTACAAGACAATTTTATTATATGAATGTCCTTAACATTAACATCACAGCATTTCAAGTGCACACTAGGCATGATAATTAGCACATGTAAATTTAGTAAATTCATAAATAAATAAAAATTTGATTTTGGGACGAGAAAATTTTAAAAGAGTACACTTATTATGAAATCATAGTAATTTAAATAAGCCTTATAATTACATATTTGTTTCATCTTACTTTTTACAATTTAGATTTTAGATTGTACTTCTGAATTATCTTAATAAGAACGACAGTGTAAATATAACGACGCCATTTTCTAGACTAATGATGCGAAGAATGCTAAAACTGGATTATTCATCTTCTTTTCTGAATTGAAAATTTCTATGATGTGATTTATGTTTGTTTAACTAATGCATCGTAAATCTTCTTAGCAGTTGTTTGATGAATAAATAGAATTATAAGACACTTCATTTTGAGGGGCTTTTCTTTCCCTTTTTTTTTAATTACACAATTATAAGAGTGTACATTTTTGTTAAATTGTACTCCCTGCGTTCCACCAAAAGAGTCCGCGTTTGAAAAGCCTAATAATTAATAGATATATAAATAGTATTAGAGTTGATCATAATTACAAAACTATTTTAGCATAGATAAGATGTTTATTGCATATGTGGAGGGTAATGTTGAAAGTTTTATGTAGATTGTAGACATAATTTTTTAAAGTGGACTCTGAAACATCCCAAAATAGTATAGTGTACTCTTTGCCTGGAACGGAAAGAGTACTTAAATTGTATACATTTTCAGTATAACACGTTTGATAATTATTGTATTTTTGAAAAAGAAAATTAATATAGAAAGTTTGAAGCTCAAATGTTAAAAATATTTACTCTATTTTGGATATCCAAAAAAAAAAAAAGATGATGTACTGTATTTGGTAACTCTTTTTTGGAGATGCAGGAAATATTATTTTTAAAATGTAAAAGATGAAAATATAGAAATGCTGTATCAGAATTCAGAAAGATTCCTGCTGTTTTTTTTTTTTTGGTTAAATAACCGTAAATAAATAAAAGCACCAGCAATAATCCGCCACGTAGATTCAATCATTCAACAACTGCCCAGACAAGCACGGCGATATAGTTCACCAGACAAAAGGGCCGGTGACCACTAACTTACACATCAAGTCTGTCATCCCGCTAACCTACGCATCCCATCCGGCCTAAAAATATATCACAGGTTCGACCAACCGTAATAGCTATTTTTAACATTACTTCTTCCGACGGCTTTCCCATTTTATCCTCCATCTGATTGCAGGTTCTCTCTCTCTCTCACACACACACGCACACGCACACGCACACGCACACGCACACGCACACACGTAGTGCACCGAACTCATCATTAGTGTTTGATCGTAACTAAATTATAGTGAAATACATTCGATTTCGGTAATAACAGTTATATGTCATGATACATTGAACTTATCTTGTAGCGCTTCTATTAGTGAAAGCGGAGATAGATTTTCAAGTATTTAGCGTAATTAACACAACTGATGAATTCATGCAACTTTTTGTGGCTTATAATGATGATAAGTATGCGTTTGATTACTGAATAAATTTCTAGTGCATTTTGAATCAATGAATTGATCGGAGTTTGGTCATGCTGTTACTGTTAAATTGAATGCTATTGAACTGATTTTATAGCCATTTTGAATCAATGAAAGCAGAGGTTTTCTGGTGTTGTTGCGAGAAGGAAGATGATTGATAAATTCCTGCAAATTTCTGTGGTTTATAATGATGATGATCAATGTAATTTGATTATTGAAGTATATATTTTAGGTGAATTTGTTTCTATTGTATAATTTTTGGATGTTTGATTGAAGTTAAAGATGGACTCGAATAATATGATTGATTCTGAATTGCTATGCTTGTTACCTGAATCCAGATGTAGAGATACATGTACACGCTAAATTTGCTAAGTACACTATGATGTTTGGAGTGATACGGCTGAATTAGAAGCATACGCAGGATTTGCATTGGCAGGAATGTATACTTTGTGATAACTGATAAGAAGATATTATAGGATTCACTATAAGGGGTAGCCTTCCACTTTCCCGAGTCCTTCCACACCCTGGTAAACTACAGCTGTCTCCAAGATATAAATTTGTACTGATGGAAAATCACGTCAAAATTTTCTTACCTTTCTTTTTAAACTATGGAAGAGAGCACTGTGTTTTTAATAAAATTAATAAAATATTAAAAAAACTTTTATGGATGAAATGACAGCAGAAACAAAAAAATGTCGATGGTTGTAATATTCTTAGTTGTTGTTTGATGATTAGTGCATTGGGCTTTCTTTCTGGATGCAGCAACTCATTTGTATTTTTTGTTTTAGCTGATTGATGATCATGCTGAAAGAGAGGAGTGCGGGATCCATGTTGCTTCAACTTCTGCTTATATGCTCTTTTTTCTTGAGCATTGTGGACAAGGGAAATGCTGGTGTCACAAGTAGTTTTATTCGTACAGAGTGGCCATCTGTTGACATTCCTCTAGACAATAAGGCTTTTGTAATTCCGCAGGGTTATAATGCTCCACAGCAAGTAAGTCTTCAACTGCCAAACTTTCTTAGGTTATGTTCGTAATATGAATATCTCCAGAGATCTTCTTTCTCTATCAAAAATTTAAAAAAAAAGAATTTTTTTTAAAAGTGAATGTATCCAGATTCCCGTAAGTCCTCTTTGTCAAACCCCATTTTTACTGCCCCTAGTCGCTTTTTTTGCAGTAAATTATTTTTTCAGAAAATCTCCCCATAAAACATTTGTTTTACTTTGTGTTATTCTTTCAGTGAAAGGCACGATAGATCTCTCCACCAATTTGGACTAAATCCTCAAGCTGAATCTTATTTCTTGAGAACTCTTGAATAGTTTCTCTCGAACCATGTTTTAATGCCTAATTGTTTAAGTTTTTTCTGACAGAAATTTCATCTTTTATGTGTTACTAATACTAATTTAATAATGTAACACAGAATTTTTAGTATAATTGAACAATAAACTTGTAAGAAAAAGAAACCGACGAACTTGTTCTAATGGTTTGTTGCAAAGAGTAGTGCAATCTATACATGATGTGCTCATCTTTCAACTTATGGACCTTTTAACTCAGATTTATGGCAACCAGTCAATATAATTTACCCCTTCTGTATGGTTTCTATTCTCACATCATTAGCTGCATGCTTTATTACAATGCCTAAACCATGTCCTTACCTTTTTTCAATTTCTTTGTTCTGGCGTGTTCTTGCTATTATACTTTTGTCTGCTATCTTCAAATGTTTGTCACGTAGGTTAATATTCAAAATAAAGGTGTAGTGTATAACTTGTGTAGCCACATCAAATTCTTCCCCGTTTTTCGTTTCTAGTTAGTTTTAATTACAATGTGTTATATGTCTGTAGTGTTAACCACTTCAAGCATGGTGCTGCAGGTGCACATTACCCAAGGTGATTATGATGGAAAAGGTGTAATAATCTCATGGGTTACACCTGATGAACCAGGATCCAATGAAGTAAGATATGGAACATCAGAAAATAAGTATGATTTTACTGCAAGGGGGACGACAGTGAAAAATTACACCTTTTACAACTACAACTCTGGCTTTATTCATCATTGTTTTCTTAGCAACCTCAAGGTAATTCCTAATGCTTCTTTGATTCATAAACCTCAGATTACTGAGATTGATTTGAATCACTAGTGTCAAGTATAGACTGATATAAACATAATGCTCTTAACTACATGCTTTTAAGTGATTCGCATCCTATCCTTGGCTTGATGATGAAGGGTGATTAGAGTTTTTATGATAGAACTGCGAGTTTCTGTAGCCTCAAGTTCTATCTCGACTGCAGCCAGCATAATGTAGTAATATACAGTTCTGCCTATTGTGGCCTCTTCTTGGTGCCTACAGGCTCTAGTATGTGGTAGCAGAAGCAGACGTACTGAGATTGGCAGGTCTATTTGGAACGGTTTATGCTGTAGGAATCAAAGGGTAGCACGAGAACTAGTCCCTTCGACATAATTCATACCACATGGCATTGAATTCATTAATCCTTGAGGTCTGCAGGAAGTAGTAGTGGCAGCTGCTCTAGTTTCTGAAAAAGTGGTTAACTTAGTAGTTCATGCCCAGATAATTGGAAGGATGCCTTTTTCTTTTTTTCTTTTCAAAGAAAAAAGAAATCCCAATGTCTTGACAGCTACCGCACGTTAGAAATTCCATCTTTGATAATGTATTTATGAAGTTTTTTCACACAAAATTGGTGTTTCTATTTCTTAATTTCCTTTACCTCTATGTTTCATTACTGAGTTGGATGTTTGTTGCTCTCAGTATGACACCAAATATTTTTATGAGATTGGAGATGGTGCTTCTGCTCGGTCGTTTTCGTTTCAAACACCTCCAAAGATTGATCCCGATGCTCCTTACAAATTTGGGATTATCGGTGAGTCATTTGCTTCCTCTTTCTGTTTTTATGAAACCATTATTCGACCCTCTTCCTGAAGTATTGGAGAGATTATGCTGCATTATGTGCTGATTACTTTCATGCAAATGCTAGTTATTGGGAGGTTGTACCACATTGGAAGTTTGGAATGAAGCAATTATTGTGTTGCATATATTGTCAAACTTCTTTTTATTTTAAAACAGTGTACTTTGATTGGTAAAATTTTTCAGAACCAAATGGAGATACTTATCATAAAGGGCGATCAGGCTGGTAAAAGATACTATTCACTTGTTTCACCAACTTATAGGTGTTCATACTAGTGATATATCTTAATGACTTATTAGGATAAATTATTGTGACGATGTCATGGAATTGTAATTTTGTAAATAAGAAGACAGCCTAAAAACTGTATGCGGGCATGCGAAATACTTAATGAGCAGCAATGCATTTAAATTTTTTATCCATATCATCCATTCATCAAGGATATTTTTTATGGTGCAAACGAAAGACCTTTTCCTGTGGGGGCTTACGAGATATGCAGTTTACTGGAAGCAAGAGTTTTCTCGAAGTGCTTTTATTGTAGAGTGATCACACGTTACCTATGTTTTCAGGTGACCTGGGGCAAACATATAACTCTCTGTCCACCCTTGAGCATTACAAAGAGAGTGGAGGACAGACTGTCTTATTCGTTGGGGATCTTTCTTATGCTGATAGATACAAAGATCATGATGTTGGTGTACGTTGGGATACATGGGGTCGTTTTGTTGAGTCAAGTGCAGCGTATCAGCCATGGATGTGGTCCGCAGGGAATCATGAAATAGAGTATATGCCAGATATGGTAAAGTTGTAACCTTTCTGATGTTTACCATTTTTCTATGTATTTATGTTATAGATGTCAGTTGGTCTCTTTATATTCATCTCTTTTTCTTTTTCTTTTTCTTTTTCTCTTATATGAGCCTTGTTTTCCTGAATTTGCTTTTCGGTAATTGTTAATAATGTATTGTTACTGCATGATAACACATATTATGAATCATGTATCATATATTAGCATACCATCTATAAATGCATAGAATAGTTAAGAATGTAATTACAAGTTCCATGGCATGCAGAACCATGAAATCTAGCAGAAAATTATCAGTTTACCTGTTGAATTAAATGAACATGCATAATTTTTTTTTTTTTCAAAGCCATATATGCTTCATTCAGTATAGCCCTCTATTAAATTCTTGATCATGTATTGACTAATTCTTTGTTCATGTGTCTAGGGGGAAGTTACTCCTTTCAAATCATATCTCTACAGGTACCCTACACCTTATGTAGCCTCCGAAAGCAGTAATCCTCTTTGGTATGCCATCCGACGTGCATCTGCTCATATAATCGTGCTATCCAGCTATTCTCCATTTGGTAATGTCTAAACCCATACCTTTTTCTCAAATGGAATATAACTTTTCGTAGATTCATACTTAGTGAAAGATAATCTTTCTCAGTACATTAGAAGCTATTGCTTTACTATTGAGGGCGTGTCTGTAAACTCCGTATCTATGTTTTTTTATCTGTTATAATATACTTGGTTGTAGATCTGGGATAACTCTCTACAACTCTATGTATATCTGGTTCTCTCTCTCTCTCTCTCTCTCCTTCAGACGCAATAAATGCCGTTCGTTCCAAGTAGTTAGAAATTCTGCTTGGCAAGGTCTTGGGGCCAAGCAGATCTTACTTAAAATTTCTTATTCTGTTATTCTATTTTACCTTCTGTTTTATATTCAATTTGTGCACCCAGGTGCGCCTTTTTCACCTCTCAAAGTGCAAGCTAGAGTGGTATATGACGTGGGAATGTTCGAGCATAATATACATTATCACATTGTCTCTAATGAAGTGGTCTTTTAGATGAGTTTGGCAGTTGCTTATATGCGAACAAAATATTATAAAAATATTATCTTATGTTTTTATGGCATCATGAGTCTATAGTTACGCATGAAGTATACTTGTTTAATCTTGTGTGCATCCCTTTGTAGTATTATCTAGTTTGTATTTGATGTTATCTAAAAGCATTGCAGTGACAGATAATTACAAGTTACGACTTACGCTCATCGGCTCATGAATGTTAACTCTAACAGGACCGATGGTTGACTTGGTGTGTAAGGGTTTATTTCACTTGCATGTGGTTATATTTGAGTCTCAGTAGTAGGGAAGCGTTTAAGGATGAGGACGGCTATCCCCCGTTTTGTAACCTATCATTGTTGTGGATTAAAAGAAAAGAATAATGTTACTGATCAGGCAATGCCAACTCCACCTAATGATTCTTGTGAGGGATATTACATGGTTTAATGATACTTTCATTGGTTGGCCGTGATTCATAGATGAAGTTGTCATGTGAGCCAATTGTCCCTAGTGGTTCATGAAGTAGATACTTAGAAGAAGAGTATAGGGTGGAGTTACTTCATTTATCCCCAAAATATGAACTCAATTAAAATTGTAGTTGAAGCCCAGTCATGAAAGTTTGAGAGGTCTGACGTTTGATAAGTTTATGCCTAGTAGTCAACTATTCATACATTCTTTACTCTAGTATGTTTAGTTGATTTTGGAATCTCATGCCATAGAAAAGGAGCATGTTTGAACAAAAGATTTGAAAACCGAAGTGTAAAGATGCTATATTACTTATTTTGCGGGTTATTTTGTGGCATGCAGTATATAATAGATGCTAAATAACTTATGTCGTGGCATACAGAAGTATAATAGATTCTATATAACCCCCAAAATGTGCTTGAAAAATTCCCACAAACGCACTTGTCAGCAAAGCATGTCTATATGTATGCATGTGGCTAGTTCCAATGTTGTGCACACTCCAGTTGGATAAATAAAAATTTGGTATCAACTAGCAAAACAAAAATACGATAATGATACTAGCTAAAGGCATTGTGTCATAGGTATATACCTTCATACACTGGGTGCCAATAACTTTTCAGTTATCATGAACCCATAATCAGGGAATTATGTATCCCCAAGTTTTTATAGGTTAAACAAATCTTCTGGCTTTACAGCTCAAGAATACGCAAGGGAGGCCAGTCAACTTCTAAAGAACTCTCCTCATAAGCTTTAATGATCCATCATGGAGATGTTTGGTGCTTTGTGAAGCTGGTTATTTCTTCGTTTGCTCTAGCTGGTGTTACTTGGTAAATAGTGTAGGCTTGCTCCTTTACTGCATTTTCTTTTAGAGGTTTTGGCTTGGAGTGAGCTAACACCCAAGGTTCATATCGAAATTTAGAATCATTTTGAATAAGGATTATTGAATGAGGATATACTCCCTCCGTTCCAAGCAAAGATTTGACTTTCCTTTTTTAAAAGTCAACATGTGACTAAATTAAATCAAAATTTTACATACTTTATTTGTATTTTAGGAAATAAAATTTTATTAATTAAAAAGTACATTAACAATACTATAGAGTACAATTCTCATAACTTTATAAAAACAAATAAATCTATGTAAATTATCGTTCAAACTTTAACTAAGTTGATCCAAAAAAGTCAAAAGTGGACTCTTTGCCTAGAACGGAGGGAGTAATTTGTAAGGTCCAATTGGCTTCTCTTTTGGCATGTCAGAACATTTTCTCCCAAAAAAATTGGTAGATGGGGATATACCTTACTCCGGTAACATAACCTTCGGTTAACAAGTCTAAACTATAAAAATAGGTTTGAGAATGGACTAGATTCGCAAAATGCAGAAATTAGATCTTGACAACAGCCACCTGTCAGTGGTCCTTCAACTGACAAATCAGCATTTTGTAGTCACATTTGGGATAATTGTAAGAGATGATTAGCTGTGCTGTTCATCGTTGATAATCTGGGAAGGTATTCAATTGGGGTTTTCTTGTGACAGAAATGGTGAAACAATTATTACTTGCCCAGAAACAGCTGGCACAGAATGTCAGTTGAGGAGGGATCGAGTTCCCACAAGTTCTAAAGAGACCATCTACAAATTTCACTCATTCACAGTAATGAGGGTTGAGAATTAGTCCCTATCTTTCAGATGTTGGCATTACATTCACCACATAAGGGATATCTGGGTTTTTGTGCATCTTCAGAGGCACTAAGGGAGAGAGGATTTTATTGTGAAGAGAGATGCTTTATGTTATTTTCCTTTTCGGGACTATTTTACACAGTCTGAGACCTAGGGAGGAGATGGCTGGTGCATCATGCTGCGCTTCCTTTGTCTTCATTAAGCTGTGTATTCAGCGTATCTTTATCCTTCAATGGTTTACTGTCGTGTTCCTCGATGCTCATCTATTGCTATTACAGAGCGGGAGGGCTCAAAAATGAAGCCCTTTCACTACTTTTTTGATTGTGAATTTATCCCAATCATTGAAATATATTTACCATCCTTTTTAAATAATTACCCTTAACTCTATAGAATAACCACCCATTTCTCCCCGCTCTTCAAAAAGTAACTCCCCCAAAACCATCAAATCTACAAAAATAATAATTCAAGGTTCAAAAGTTCATAGAAACCAGATTACGAACATAAAAATTATCAATAACGAAAATAAAATAAATAAAATAGATCATGCACACGCATTGTGCGACATTACTAGTTAGTAAATAAAAACTGAGGACCTATAAAACTTTTGTTGTGATCATCCTTTCATGTTGGCCTTTTGCCCTTGAAATCAATGTCATGGCCTACAAGTCTTTTACTGTATGCAACATGTGTTTCATATGAACGCATTAATTGTGTTTATGTTCGTTAAAAAGGGTTTTTTTTTTTTACTTTGACAGTAAAGTATACTCCTCAATATAGATGGCTTTCCGAGGAATTCAAAAGGGTGGACAGGGAGAAAACACCTTGGCTTATTGTTCTTATGCATGCTCCAATCTACAACAGTAATGATGCACACTACATGGAGGGTGAAAGCATTCGAGCAGTATTCGAGAGCTGGTTTGTTCATTACAAAGTTGATGTCATCTTTGCTGGCCATGTCCATGCTTATGAAAGATCGGTCAGTCACTCTCTTCAACACTTATAATTATCCTTTGAGTGACATCAGAATCTAAAACAATCTACATCTGAAAGTTATTTGCATGTAGGTAAGAGATTTATGGTTCGTCTCTGTTGGCATAGGATCTATAAATTCCCTTCTTGCACATTGCCCTAAAGATGACCATCTATACATCCACATGTCACTATCTCTCTCTCTCTCTCTCTCTCTCTCTCTCTCTCTCTCTCTCAAACTATTAAGAGAAGCTGGAGTGACCAAAACAATACTCGTGGTGAATTTGATTAACTATATTGGCAGTGCTCATGAACGTTTTGTAGGTAGCTGCTATGCCTGTTTGCAGAATTCTGCCTTTTCTTTACATCTTCGTTATCTAAAAGGAAATTGGGATTGCCATCGGGATGTGATTAAGTAATCTAACCCTAATGATTCAGTTTTGCTCTTTCTTTCCAGATGGACAACCTCCCCTATCGAGTGAAACAAGAAGCTATTAATTGGCTTTTATGGTAATAGTACAGTTTCAAATGGTATTCATATCTCTTAGCATATGACAAAGTTCAGAGAAGAGATTGATAAATACCCGATTGAAAGAAAAATTTACCTTATGATCGTAACGCATCATTAAATATACACACCGGAAAATACTCTTTTGCATGCATATCTGGATGGTCTTGACTGCAAATCTGTGATGTTGATATTAAATCCCATCTCTACAAAATACAGCGTTTAAGCTTGGGATTCATTTTCTCTCTTATCTCGTGTTTCTTGTGCACGTGATTTGCCTGGGTACATCGTTAAAATTTTACTTTTCCAAGCAATGTATAAATGCTAAAAAGCTGTAACTTGATGCTCTAAAACTTTGAACATATTTGATAACAACTTGAGAGAAAGAAGATGAAATTCCTGTGATTGATTGTCATTATTGAGGTTTTGATAAACAACTCTCTCTCATTTTCAGTACCGCATCTCCAACATAAACTACAGTGCATCAATTGGTGAACGTGATCCAGTGCCAGACAAATCAGCTCCTGTTTACATAACTGTTGGAGATGGAGGAAATCAAGAAGGTCTTGCTTCAAGGTGAGTTTAGCTACACACTCTGAAAATCTCCGCAAGTTTACCCAATGATGAATTGTGTCTCTTCACCTTGTTCTCTACAGCACTCATTTTGGGATGGAGGAAGTATTATTTTTGGTTGTTCTGTTAATGTCCTTATTTGCATCTGCAGATTTAGGGATCCCCAACCAGATTATTCTGCATTCAGGGAAGCCAGTTATGGACATTCTACATTAGAGATAAAGAACAGAACACATGCATTTTACCATTGGAATCGTAATGATGATGGACAGAAAGTCGAAACTGATGCCTTTGTTTTGTACAATCAGCACTGGTGAGTAGCATTTGCGTTGTTGCTATTGTTGACCTTCAGTGTAGAACTGTAGCTTCATAGGGCCGAACACCATCCAAAGTTCAGGAACATCACACCTAGCCCAGCAACAAAATAATAAAAAGTAGAATAAAATAGCATCATACATAGTGTAGCAGCAATACTTGATGTTGCTGAAGTCTGAACTCAGCTGCCTACATACTCTACATGCTCATTCGGTTCGTACGATTGATGATTCCGTTTCATGTCATTTTTAGAATAAATTATATTCCAGGGTTGTTCAAATAGAATGGAAAACAATCACTATTCTTGCATGCCAAATGAGTTCTAAGACTATCCAATGAAAAGATAAAATGAACTCGGATAGTGTACGTTTCCCATATCTACATACCCAAACCATGTCTACCAAAAAAAAATAATAATACCCAGACCATGTTACAACTTACAACCATCCTGATTTAGGTATTTGTCAACAGAGCTAGTAGTTAAGCCCGTTCTGTATCAAATAGTCGTTTTACAACTGCTCTGTTTGTGTAACCGTTTTTGCTAATAATAATGAAAAATTACTGTAAGTCACCTTTGTAAATACCGACTTTCAGATATTATATCTTAAGTTTGTAATCACCATGTCATTGTGATCAGGAGAGCAAACGGTCGACGGAGAAGGAAACTGAAGAAGAATTTTCTCCACTCAGTTGTTCAAAACATAGCACTTGGTGATATATTATGAAGGAGCCCTTGATGAAACCACTTTCAGCAAGAGGAAGACATCGTTGTCATCTTTGTAAATAAATGTTTTCATTTTCTGCCATTTGGTTATATTTTCAATCTTTGAAACTGAAATAATAATAGTCTTGAGAGAGAAATATGGCTCTCCCATGCAGTATGAATATTTCAGTTAAATATGAACCAGTCGATGGGAATATGGTTTTCTTCAGAATTGAGGCAAGTTTGGCGCTTGGTTTCAAGGAAAATATCTTTATTGTTAATATGTTTTGGGTTTCCCAGTCGTGAATTCTGTTTTCAGGCGGCAACACCTGATGGTGGAGTCGAACTCTGTCGAAGTGATGCTCTATTTTGATAGCAGGAATAGAACTTAAGAGTGAGAATGTTACAGGTAATGGGATTCTCACCCATTTAGGAGTTTGAATAATACCACCTGCTTTTCTGTACCGAACCTGGGATATAGCAGAGCATAAATAAAGTAAAACTCGATGCTTTGTCAGACACTCTCCACGTAAATTGAATTCACAAATAAAATAGACAGGAGAAATTTGTAGAATTTGGGAATCTCATATCCAAAAGAAAGGGGAAAACATGGTCTGTGCATAGTCAGAAAAAATAGCACATACAAAACAAAATTAATTCTAAACATTAGGGGAGAGAGAGATGCACAATAAATAATGTTGGGCATTCGATAATCTGCTAAAAATGTAAAAATCCATCCTCTAACCTACTTCTGCTGGCTATTTTATTTTCTTTTGAATCTACATACAGACAATTCTCAACTTTACAGTATTTTTTTCTGCCCTAATGTACAAAAATGTACCATCAAATTTGATTACCCCCGGAATTTCACTCATGTGACCGTGCAGGTAGGGTGTCAGAGGACGATTCTCTTCGCCGAAGCTTGAGTTGTGTATGATACATGCTACATAACAAAAGACTGCTAACAATCACGGTAGATTGGTTGAGGCATCCACTTGAGACTCAAGTTCAGTTTCCCTGATTTAGCTCCATCAAGTGGAAAGCTGTCTTTAAACTCCCCTTCCATTATAACCCTAGTAAGTGTCAAGATGCATCTCCCCATGTAGTCCTGCGGATATTGGAAATAAGTAAAATTTAGCAGATAGATTAGGTGATGACAGTAATCAGATTCAGCCAACTTTTACCTAGAGCAAACCAGAAGCATAATCTACAATACCACAGGAAACGCAACTTCTACTAAACAGTCCTTGTTGTACATGGTCCTATTATACATCATCCACAATGATTCGTCTTTTATTGTGTCCAATCAGGTTTTTAGTGCAATAAACAATGTTAGATCACATGTTGGGTTTGTATATAAGACCACGTGTATAAGAGTTTTTTCCCACTGCTATAACCGAAAAGGAGGACCATGCCGATTCAATACCTAACTTCCCACTCAGTATTTCGGAGCATAATCATCTAGGAAGCTCACTATGGACCCCAATATTTTCTAGAATGGCCATAAAAGACAATTTGCTAAATCAATTTTCAATAGGTGAAAAACCAATGGTTTGGAAGACGGTGGAAATTATGAAAAATAAAGTTCAGACACACGTGTACATGCGTCAACACAGAAAATTAGGGTTTCTAGAAAAATGGTAAGAATTGCTTCATGGAAGGTCAAAAAATTTACCAAATTCAAGATTCTGTGTCCTCTCTGATGGGGATTTTGAAGGCGGACACGCTTATGCCCACTTGACACTCGTGACCATGTCAACAAATAACAAGTGTTCACCTAAACTAGATTCCTAAAGGGTCTCACACTTTTCCATTTAGCTAGATGACGACGTTTGATTCTTCAATTATGAGTGTGTTGTGTGTATCTCGTTTTCCTCTAGTAGGATTAATGTGAACTTCAATGATTTAATAAATAATGTTCCGCTCAATGACAATCAGAAAGTCACATATGAAGAAGTAAATTATGCACAGCAGAGGAAAAAATGAAAGCTTACCTTCCCAAACAAAAAGCCACATATGTAGAAGTAAATTATGCACAGAAGAGGAAAAAAATGAAAAGCTTACCTTCCCGAATGTGTCATGGTCCCAAACTTCCAATATTAGCATATCATGTAATGCATCCTCAACGACAAAGTCAAAAGTCTGATTCCAAACTGGATTCAAATTCTCGTTTACAACCTATGAACACAAAACAGCTTCAGAAAGCATGACCAGACAAGAACCAAATGACTATTTCGTTATTTCTTTAAGCAAACAGATAAACAACATTCCTTAGAGGGCATTCGTTAGTAAAATGGTAAGGCTGCTCTCCATTGTGACCTGAAGGTCATAGAGGTTCAAATTACCAAAAGTCTTGCAGTACTAAGATTGCATAGGTAGACCCTTCCTAGACCTCCACGGTGGTGGGAACAAGCTTGTGCACTGATTGTCCTTTTCATATATATATATATATATATATATATATATATATATATATGGGGAGTATTTAATGGTTACTTTTTTATTTAACCATCAATGGTTACTCTCATTATCAACCATTGGATCAAAAATTAAAGGTTGAGATTTAATGCATTAAATGACTCACCTACTTGCATTAATTGCATTTTCCAACTAACCATTAAATCTCAACCTTTAATTTTTGATCCAATAGTTGATAATGAGAGTAACCATTGATGGTTAAATAAAAAAGTAACCATTAAATACTCCCCCTATATATATATATATATATATATATATATATATATATATTATTTTCTTTGATAAGTGAGTGTCCTTTTCTTATAAGGCACTCGTTGCAACACTAAAAAAAGTTAAAGAGAAAGTAAATACCCTGGTCTTGTTTTTTGTTTCAGTTTTCTTCATAATGACGACAACATATGGATCGGCCTTCCCCATTACATCTGCCGGTGGCAAGTCTACAGCAGATATAACAGTAACAGAAAGTACTCCTCTCATTATTAGCCCTTTTCGTTTCTTTACTCCACTTCCATTTTCAGCAACTTCTTTACTGTCTGCACCACTTTTAAAAACCCTTTCCAAGGAGGTCATTGAATAGTCGGAAGCAAATGGGTTAGTGAACCCGTTTTCCATGCCATAAGGACAATACAATAGCTCCAAGTGCACCTAAAAGAACAAATGAAGAAAAAAAAAAGTATACCAAAGAATTAGGCTAGACAAATGAATCAAATATTAAGGAAGCAAATATGCAGTTCTAAAAGCCAATTAAAAGGAAAAGCTACGGTCGGGCAAAAAAAGAGGGGGAGGGGAAGAAGGACCGCGTATCCCCGGCAGTCTAAGGTACATCTTGTACTGGGAGCAGAGTGGATGGCTTATAAATAATGCTACTAATTTGCACAAAGGTCATTAGCTTCTCTACTATTCTGGAATTTTTGTATTTTAATGTAGAAATCGGTACAATTTCAGGCTCTTGCAAAGAAGAGCCTTCAGAATGAACCATGAGCCCCTTTTTTTATCAGAAGAATGAATCATGTGTCCAAACAATTAGCAAAAAAGCATGTCTGATTGTGTTCTAGATGGGGATTAAAAATTTTCCGTTATTGCTTGGAGAAGGAATTATGCAGGCCCAAACACAATATCTTCGACCTCATCATCGAAGTTAACAACTTTAATCATCTATAAGTGGGTTACAAGAACTCTCACCTTTCCCCTGTTCTTATTATCTCTCTGCAGGTCCAAATCTTTCACCAACTTCAACCAAACGTCTTTAACTTTACCTGGCTCAAGTTCATTCAGCCGTATTTGAGCACATCCAATAAGTTCAGCAGCCTGAAGCCCTTCATCATCATAGATTTTTACCACCAAGTGTTGTGTGGTTTCATCTTCAACTATGAACTCAAAATGTTCATTCCAAACTGGATTCAACTGGTTGTTCTGAAGAAAAAGGAAAGTCATTTTCATTAAACAGCGGGTAAAAGAGGATGACAGGGATTTCTCCAATGAAAAGGAATCTATAACTTACCATAACTTTGCTGGTTTTCATTCTATCACGCAGGGGGCGTACATATAACACAGCAAAAGGATCAGACTTCCCAATGATGTCTTTATTTGTCAACTCCTGTGCTTGCACAAGTTTCACCTCTAATGTTCCAACAGGCTTCAGCTCAAGGTCACTAAACAATCACATTCAAGACATCAGCAAGTACTTAAAATTAGGAGAATGATTTCAGCATTAAGCACACACTGCTCACCATGGCCTCCTAGCTGGGTTAAAGATTAAGTAGGAACAAAGAGTGCTTACTCTAGGAAGATGCTCTATTAGTACATTACATAGTTCACACAATATTCAAGAGACAAACAGAAATTGCAATAATTGATCTATTTTATTATTTATTAATCTCTCCACTTCTAAAAAGGACTGCTGTCGGCACACAGATTAAGAAAAGTGGGACCCATCACTTAAAATATGAATCAAATCAAGGATAAAATGGTAAAAGTAACATCCCAAAAAAGAAATATTAGAAAGTGGACACTTTTTTTGGAAGAGCCTAAAAGGAAAGATAGACTATTTTAGGAACGGAGGGAGTAAAAGACACCGGAAATTATAAAAGAGCAGAGCTAGAAGTTAAAATAACGACCACGGGATTTGTCTTAGGTGATGAACAGAGAAGCAGAGCAAAGATAAATTTTAGGTTCGTATATTTCCAATCATAAGGGAGATAATAGTGAATGTTGCAGCACTATAGATAGACAAACCCCGTTTCTTCAGTAGCCAAATAATTAAACCTATATTCATCCTTTCTGCGAAAATTCCATATCCATAAGAAATTGATTGTTTAGTCTATTGCATTTGCAGCCATACCTATAATCGCCAGGCAAAATGGGGATTACTTTTCGAACTGGCCACATAATTGAATCCTCAATAGCATCCCGTATAGTCCCCTGCATAGGAATACTTATTAGTCAATAATAAGATTATAAATATACAGACTATGTACAATTATGTGCACTCAAACACATATACAAGCAGCAAGGCAATTAAAACATAATTTAAAGTCATATGTACTTGCACAAGCATAATTTGCATTGAATTGACCACAAGTAATTAAGAGCAATCATCAGAACTAACTCCCCTTCCCGCATCCGTTATGGGTACAATTATGTACAATTATGTGCACTCAAACACATATACAAGCAGCAAGGCAATTAAAACATAATTTAAAGTCATATGTACTTGCACAAGCATAATTTGCATTGAATTGACCACAAGTAATTAAGAGCAATCATCAGAACTAACTCCCCTTCCCGCATCCGTTATGGGTACCAAGTTCCTTCACTTTAAAAGTTCGGTGGGAGATGTTTATCCCACATCACGAAACAATTTGAAGAGGACGGATCGGCAAGCCTGTGCGAAAAACTTAATAGGTTAAGCTAATGGGTCAAAACTGTGTTCTAAAGATATATCTCAAACCATCCTGCTTTGGGCTTTCTGCCTATTCTCTCCAGCAATTGGTACTAGACCTATTTCTTTTGAGATCACGTCATTCGTGTGGCCTCTACTTTCTCCCCAACACCACAGCAAACTAAGGGATGAATAGATCACTAGCTAAGTTTACTTCTTTCTTGTCTCACTTTTTTCATTCTTATTCTTTTCCAATTTTCAGATCATTTACAAGAAAAATGGGTTTTTCCCTTCTTATCAGAGCAGATAGTATTCTTACTTTGTACCAGAGATTTTTCTCTACTTAACCTTTCAGTTTCACATAAACATGCAGGTTTTTTGTGTTACTATCGCAAGGGGGATAATGTTCTCTGATTATACAATATATCATATTTGACAAAGCTCTCAGTTTCAGATAAACACCTAAAAGCAGTTATAATGCTTGAAAATCAGACCTCATACTTCACACTTTGCTCCATTTCCTCCAAAAGAAACAAATAACACAAATAAAGATATTCAGACACGCAAGTGGTGGATTTATCGGCAGAGCCCATGCCTCTTAAAAGTTTTAAAGTTTATTGCTGTAGTTTACATCACACTTTCTGAATCACTTCAATAGTATATTACTTGAAACAATTGTTACAAACTCAGGAAATGAAAGCCATCAGAGTACAAACGTATGAAACATCGAAGTCCATTCAAGAGAATAGAAATATAAATATCTCTCCGTGCATATATTAGGATTCTAATTAATTATAAATTTTAATTGCACGTGTACATTGAATTACTCGTATCAATGACTATCAAATATTCATCGCAGTTATTTTCTCCAAATGTTATGTTAATGATTTGATACCATCCAGCAATTGGATTTTTTGGTATTATAACTTCATTTTTTTAACGTTTTAAATGCACAATTTCCAAAAATGAAAATTGGTCTAAATTTTATTTTATTTTCCTTACTATTTTTTTTCCTAGGGGAGGAGCTATAGGTATTTTCCTGGTTTTATAGGTTTTATGAAATTAACTTAGAAAAAAATCACCAAATTCATTTCTTTTTATCGACGATTTAACCGCTTATTCTTGGGACAGTTTTCCAAAGTGCGACAAATGTGCAAATTATCACCTAATTTTCTTTGTTTCAAAACTTCTACACCTGCCCTAAAGAAAATTGCTTCTGTCCTTGTAAATGGTATTCAGCCCAGTTGTGTTTGTTCCACATCTAAGTTTGTTGATATAATTGGATCTGCCCCAATTCATTTTTTTGAGTTATTTTCACATAGGTCCTATTTTAAGTCGAACAATTTTATTGGAAATTTACCCTATTGTGATCAGAATGGAAGGGTTATTAGTTAGCCTAAATCCATTAGATCCCAACCACATAACCCTAAAAAGCACAATGGCCAGATGCAAGCTTGTAATCTGAAACTGAAACATTTTTTAACCGACTCTAACCACAGGCTTGCCATGCCAAACTTATCCCCAGGGTACATTGTCAAGGGAGCATCAACTGTGCACATAAAGGTGGCCGGCAGTAGTGCAATCCTCTATCTATATTATACTGCTAAGACCAATCTACCATGTGAATTAAAGCATGAAAAACAATAGATCAGTTGATTAAATATAAGGACTTAGTATATACCTCCCACAACTGAAACTTAAAAACTCAAATAAGGTTGGTTTTTTAGGGGGGTTTTCTTGATGGATTCAGGATGCAGTATGGACCTTGGACTCTTTATTTACTTGTAATCCTAAAAGTACGCTGTCACCATCTTTATCCTTACTCCTACACCACAATCACTATGTAGCCAAGGTGCACCATCATCCCATACAAGCTATACTGGTTTTCAATCAGGATTAACTAGGATTCATGGGTTGCCTTGGTTTACCCATCTATGGAGCTGTCCAGTTTTAGCATATAACAAAACCAGCAATTTCAATCCATCTTAATAGATAGTTCTAACACATTTTTAATTGAACTTCTTTGACTTGATTTCTCGAAGAACTGAAATACAGTGATTGATAACCACTGTTCAAAGTACCAGGTCATGTTGCTTTACTTTTCGCATAGTCAGCTCAACGGCCCTGACCCTTAAAATCACGTCCATGACTAAGTGATAGGCCTATAGGGGTGTCGGGTCAGAATCTGAGAGCCCGTCATAGTATTGGGCCAGTCAAGGTGAAAAGATTTTAGCCATCCAATCCAGGAGTGAATATAAGCATGAATAAATGAGCACTATATTTCAACATTCATACTCATGTATATAAGTTACAGACATGGAATTATAACTTTCTAAATATACTAGAACAATAACTAAAGTATAGGCAGTAATACGTCCCATATTCTGCAATGAGATCTTGAATCTGCCTACTGTGATGTTTTTGTAATTCTTTTTCACAACAAAGAAGAAACAGGAGGCACCCCAGCTTTACTAATAACATAACACTTGTGACAGAGACTAAGGCTAGGACCAGATCCAGTGCTGTTAATGTACAGTGCATGCAAGCCCAACCTAGGCTACAGTCATCCCTACCAGTTCTACCCAGATTTAATAACATGTAACGGTTCAACATCAAGATAATGGAGCTCCTATTGATACTTTGCCTTCACAAGTTTCATTGACTAGTCTGCCTATCCTCTATCTTCATCACTCCTTTTTCCTTATTCTTTACCTGATACAAAGAGCTAAACTCAAAAACCCGGCCTGACAATGAAAATAGTTGCAGATGCCAATCACACCCATCTGAACCTTGAAACAATTGAGACAAGAAATCAAAATTTGACAATTTCCTCGAACTACATAAGACTTAGATTTTTGTCCTTGAATCTTTAATGAAGCCGTCGTTTATGTATTCAAAATACTTTTCTTTCCTTTGAATTGCTTCAATTTTCTCTGTTGCTGACACTATAATGCACTAACGATACCAAGCACAACTCTCCATTCAAGATACTCATTCATATGTTCTTTATCAGATAAGATATTCATATGTTCTGTATCACATACAAAAAGACAAAGAGCATGCGAAAAACAAAAAACAAGGAAGAAAAAAAATGGAAAAAGAGTTTCGCGAACCTCAATAGCATCATTAATGCCAGGTATTACTGATGTGTCACCACCAATTACTTTAAGTGTAAAATCCATCTTTTTCTGCAAGTCAAAAGAGGAATATTGGTTAATTAACTTCAGTGCAATTTTGGTCTACATTTGTGCATGTATGCAGGGGAGAGAGAGAGAGAGAGAGAGAGAGAGAGAGAGAGAGAGAGAGAGATGCCGACAAGAGATAAATGTCAATATCTCCAATTCAAATCACTATCCAATGCATGCTTAGAAAATATATAAGAATTAAGAATACTCATCACATTTTTAAGAATCTAGTCCATGTACCAGTATAAAAATCCAACGTAAAGGGATCTACCCAAATAGCCTACCTTAGGGACAAGTAGGGCACGGGCCCTCACGTTTCATACTCCCACCTAATGCTAATTCCTAGCTTTGTACATAAAATATATTATCCATAACCATAATGAACAGACCGACATAGCATAACAATAGCATAAAGTCTTGATTGCATGAGAAAATTTATCAACTAAGCTCAGCCTTTGTCCAACTACTTGGGGTCTAATTTGTGAATCCTTTTCCACAATTTATGAGAGATCCATTAATGGCTAAAATATAAGCCCGCAATAAAGGTGCTACGACCAGGGAAGGAAAAGAACTTTACAATAAATTACTGTAGATATGCAGCTAAATAGATGTGCTATTATGTATAACGGGATGTTTGAGGATATAGTCTCCTATCAGACTACCGTCTAAGCATAGAAGTGCAGAAAACGAATCTACTTCCAAACATCTCAAGAGTACAACATTAATTTGAATTAGAGATAGAGCACCTTTTCTCTCAAAGAAAAAGACACTGCTCCAAAGCAAGGAATCTCTTCAACTAGTGGCTTGAATATCAGCCTGAAAACCCCAGTGAATGCAATATTTTTCACCTATAACAATCAAGAAATATGAGCTATCAGAATCATTTAAGAATATATGTATATATATATTAAAGAATAAAAAATAACTTATTATGGTTGAATTATATTGGCCAAATTACAATTTTCCCCCCAAAGTATCTACCAAATCTCAGTTTGCTACCCATATTCCATTTTGTCCCATTTCAGTATCCAATGTTGCCATTTGTCCCAGTTTCACCCCTGGGACGGATGGACGTTAAAAAAATTAACGGAAGTTAACATGTGCATGACATGTGAGGGTTACTTTGGTCATTTTAATCGGGGGGGCAAAATGGGATTTAGTGCAGTTTTCTTAAATTGGTTAATGCAATTTTAGTAATAAAATTAAAACTAAACTCTAAATCAATAAATATATATTATTAGTATTTAAACTAAGTGTTTAATAGAAAAATACGTCATTAATTAATTATTAGCATTTGTAGGTTGGATATTATTTTATCGTTTAGTTAATCATTTGACATTTAAGATATTTTGAATTATAAATTTTTCAAGAGAATTAAAACAAAAGAAAATAAAAATTGGTAACCACTAATATTTAAGACATTTTTAAATTATAAATTTTCTTAAAGAAATTAAAATAAAAATTGGTACCCATTTGATATTTAAGATAGTTTTAAGTTATAATTGTTTTTAAAAAATTTAAAACAAATTTAAAAAAAAAAAGGTTCATTCATGCATTTTGTCAAACACTTGTGGTGCATCTTTTTTAAACCCACTTTTAATATACATTAATCATGCCCATTAATCATGCCCAGATTTACTCCCTCCCTCTCTCTCTCTCCTTCCTTACCTTTTTCTCACCATTAATCATGCCCATTCCAGATTTCCTCTATCTCTCTCCTTCCTCTTCACCGAATCTCTCTCCGCCCCTTCTCCACCACCACTCAACACCCACCAACTCTCTCTCATCACAGACACGGTCACTACACCCATCTCCGTCTACAACCGCACAACCTCCAAAGTCGACGAAACCCTAGATCGCGCCCACCGCGAGAGTCAACTCCCCTTGACCAGTCACTACACCCCTCGCGACTTCGTCCTCTCCATCAAAAAGCCTAGATCCGTCATCATTCTAGTCAAAGCCGGCGCCCCCGTCGACCAGACCATCGCCGCCCTCGCGATCTACGGTGTTGGGATCGACGGTGGATTCGAAGGATGGGAGTGGGGTTTCGGGATCGACGGTGTTGGGTTCAGTGGAGAGGCGAGATTGGAAGAATTTTGATTTGGAAGAATTTTGATTTTTTTTTTATTTGGAAGAATTTTGATTTGGTGAGGCGGGATCGACGGTGTTGCTCCGCAAAAATTTTGATTTGGAAGAAATGGAATTTTGATTTTTTTTATTTACATTTTTCAATTTAAATTTTGAAATGTAATGTTTTTCAAATTTAAATTTTGTTTTTATTAATTTGAAAAGAAAGAAAGAAATTTTTAATTAAGAAATAATAATTTTTTTTAACCAAATACAACTATTGGGGGCAATATAGTAACTTTCTGATTTTACTTATCACGTGACATGCACATGACCAACTTCCGTTAATTTTTTTAACGTCCGTCCGTCCCAAGAGTCAATATGGGACAAATGGTAACATTGGGTACCGTAATGGGACAAAACAGAATATGGGTAACAAACTGAGATTTGGTGTATACTTTGGGGGAAAAATTGTAATTTGGCCAATTATATTTGTACAAAGATAAATATTCAGCAATTTTGTTCCGCGCATAAGTGCCAAAAGAGAATCATCAATAAAATGAGCATTAAGATAGCAAATTGTGAGATCCTTTGGACGTATATTAGGTTGTAGGTTGTAGTTCACACAAATTAGAAGGTGAAACAATTAAGGAAAGGACAATGCTACGGAACAAGACTTACACTCATTTAAGGAAGTGCGTAATAGGCAGGCCAACTTCTCTCTAAAAGAAACACGTGCTCACCACACTCTATGCTAATCAGCAGTCCAGTCAATCAGTTGGCTACTGACTCAAGGAAGCTACATGTACACAAAAAGACTTCCAATGCCTCGGAGAGAGGCAATTTGAGCATGGGTTGGTCATTGGATAGCTCTCCAATGTCACAGCATAACTTTGAGTCTCGTAAGGACTTAGATTATGGATCCTATTGAGTCCTGACAAGTGACCAGTACATCCCGTTTATCCACAATTTTGTTAAATTTTACATCAAACAATTCTGTTAGGACTGGGCAATGTGGTTACAACTGTACTTTGCCATTTCCTACCAGTAAATTGGTAGTGAAGTATATATAGTACGACAAACTTCATTGATCAGGTAAAATAAGGAGATGAGTTTTAATTTTATTTTCTTTTTCTTTTTATTTACATATATATATATATATATTTTTTTTTTGACAACCGAAACGCAACGACATGAGGCCACATTGGCCCCACCTATGGGACGAAGACAACCGTGGGGACCAAGCAAAGCCGAAAATGTAGCATGCATGAATCGACCCTGGGAAGATGTGGGTTGTATTTTACCATGCTCCCTTTTTACTTCGACCACTAAGCTACATCCCCATAGGCAGTGGCGGAGCCACCTTATAGGGTGTGGGGTCACAGGACCCACTCAAATTTATTATATATACTATATTTTCTGAAAATATATCATAAAACGGATATGGTTAAGTTGGTATAAGGTACAAAATTAACATTTGCCTCTAAAAAGGTTGGAAGCTTAAATCCCATTGGCAACGTCATTTAATTTTTTCATTGTTGAATATATATTTTTATGTTCTTTGTTGATTTTTTTACCTAAAAGACGTCATTTGACGATAACAAAAAATTATATTTATGTTCCTTGTTGATTTTTTTTTTTAACCTAGAAGACGTCGTTTTGACGTTATTAAAAAAAATAAATTAAACCATGAGAAAACCCAAGTAGTCATCCCCTCTCTTTGTCCTGCTCTGAATCCATTGTGCCCCCACTCAAAAGAGTTTCTGGATCCACCACTGCCCACAAGGCAAGGAGATGAGGTTTATATGCTAAAACTTCAACTTGGTTCATATTGAAAACACAATACCATGTTCAGTTAAGAATTCTGATGAGGATAGGAAAAATCACCATCATAGTACATATATAAACATACAGGAAGAAATAAAAACACACTATACCCTTTCTGTCTTCAACTTTTCACAAACGATCATATTACAGATGTGCTTGTTTGAATTAACATATTCAGCATTTGCACTTTTCCCGCAGAATTCGTTTATTTTTTTATATATTCATAAGAAAAAACATTTTAACTTTGTTATGTATAATATATCACACTGGAGCCATCTTGTACCTTACAGAGTAAGGTCCAAAAAAGGAAAATGAAAAATGTTGACATGGTGATTCAATGAGAATAATTAAGCATTATCAAATTTAAAAATCATCTAGTAATAGTGCAAGCCACTGAGAAAATCATGTTACCTGCACAGGTAATCCAACGCCAACCCGAGTCTTAATATCAAGTACAATATTAGGGTTCCCATCCCAATTCATCTCTAACTCCATGGTTATTCCGCCACCTTCATCATCAATCACAGAAACTCCTAAAGAACAATGGAACTTATAAATTAGCAAATGTTACAGAAAACCACAAGTATCAAAATGCAATCTTACAAGTGATAAATGAACATAAAAGGGAAAGTTGCTACTCTACTCTTTCTTGCTCTGTCCCTCAATATTCCATATCTTATCACAATAGAAAACACTACACGCATACTTCTTCTTATAATGGTAATCAAGAAAAATAAATGGCAAATCGCATTGATTATTGGAACCAGAAAGATTAAATTGAAGAGGAACGGGGCAAATGGTCGAATCAAAACATGCAATAGGCTAACCTGTAAGCTGAGGAGCAACAGTGCCAAGGGTGAACTTGGAAAATTTCAAAGAAGACAATATGATTGGTCTATATTGCTCAAGAACAGGCTCCACATTAGCCTTAATAAGCTCAGACGCTGCCTAAAAAGCACCCAATTCAGAATCATATATTCAGCACATAACATTTACATTGCACCAAGACAACAACAATTAAATATGGAATAACTAATAGAACCATAAACAGGATTGGTAATTCATCACATAAATATATACATACATAAAGAAGACACAAAAAACAGAAAAAAGGCAACATTAAAAGGCAGAAAGCAAAGACTTAAAAAGACTTATGACTGACCTCATCAACATAGGGCCATATCTTTGTAAGATGTGCATTAAGCCAAGTCAACTGAAAAACCAAAATTAAACACAGACAAAGACACACATCGGTCCCCAAACAATTAACATACATATACATATATAGAGCGAGAGAGAGAGAGAGAAGGAACTAAACTTCTGTCGCTGAGAGAAGACAACCCAAGACGGATAGTACTCCGGGGAGAGCAACTTCCTGGAATCTTCTACTGTCATTCTCGCGAACGCCGCAATGGTCGTCGCCTACATAAATCAAACCGACACATCCACCAAAATCAATTCATATAACGTACAAGTATTAATAAAATTATACACAGCAGCCATTTCATTCCATTCCTCCCGGGTGAGAGTTCATTTTAGTACAAATTTTATTATCGAATATAATCACGATTGTTTGTTGCTAAGGTGTGTAGATAGATAGATAGATAGATAGATAGATAGATAACTCACGAGGTCGGAACGGCGCTTGGATCGAGAATTCTCGGAGCGAACGAAGGCGACGATCAGTGCTAAGCCAACAGTGAGACCGATGACTAGCCCCAATACGAACGACATTTTTCTTCCAAGATCTGTGCTAAGATAGAATCAATGCTCCCAGTAAGATTTTAGGGAGTGGTACTTGCTCTATGATGATGCCGGCGGAGGAGGATTTAGCTAAATTGGGGCCAGAGAGAGGGTGTGTTTCTGACTGTTGTGGGTGGTGATTTTAGTTAGAATTAGGTTGGAAAGTGGCGATTAGTGTTCTAAAATCTAGCGAGTAGTGGTTCTTTTTGTCGTTGTGAGCGACGTTTTTGGGCGGCCGTCCGTCCGTCCGAATAGGCGATTTTTCATTTGTCCAAAATAACTGACAGTTGCCGACATGTAAATGTAAGTTGACCCTACTATTTTTGACCCTACTATTTTGCTTCTTGCTTCTTCCAGTACAATTCTCCTTCTATTATATCAACTTCTTCCTAGACTATAATAATAATTGCATTTTACTACACCTACCTACTTCTTTTTAAATGAAACTTTGATCTAACTAAATTACATGCACAAAGTGAGGTCAAAATGAAATTTTTTTAGTTTTTAAATAAAACTTTGATCTAACTAAATCACATGCATATGCATCGAACATGTCACTTTAAGAATAATTTTGGTACCACACTTGTCATATACATCTCGTGTTTGTCCTTTCAAACTACTTATATTACAAAGCGGTGAATCTTAAATTTATTTTTTCAATTTTATAAACTCTTACTTATACAAGTTTACATGGATAAATATCTCCAAACTCTTTCTTACCCCAACCAACATTGAATCCCTCCCTCCCGTGACAACCTAGATTCCCATGTCACAATTATTTTCCCTAACAACTTCATCCCAAGGTGAGAGTCTGAATAGTCAAGGGGTAGGGCCGGCCCTGGGCATAGGCCCACTAGGCGGATGCCTAGGGCCCCCAATTTTTGCCAAAAAAAATAGGCCCCTTAATCTCACAAAGCCCATAAATAAATAGGGGAAAACGCTCTTTGTTTCATAGCCGGAACACGGGAACAGAACAGACGACAATTCCTATTTCCCCTGTCCGGTTGTCCCTGTGTGCGTACGCGGTACGTGCGGCTAGTCGGCTACAAGAAACAAACTACAAACCTTCACCTTCTAAATCCTAAATTTCTAATCCAATTTTCCTTCCAGTAGCTTGTTGAATACTTGAATTTTGAATATGGAGGCCACGACTTTGTATGAGGGAGGAGAACATTGATATTCTGGAGGCGGAGGCTATATTTTATCAACCAAAAGGAATATTAATCTGAACTTTTGAATCTAGGTAATTACTACTTATAATTTTATACTAATTAAATTAGGTTTTAACTTTTAAGGTTTAATTATTTAATATTTATTAGGATTTGCATTGCATTATTGAATATTATATTTGCAATGGGTCATGGATTTATTGATTAATCATTAATCTATAGTTTAATTTTTAGAGTTTGTTTATTGTTTAATGTGAATGATTTTGTGTTCAAATATTTATTTGTTAGTGTGTCTATATAAGGGTGCTATTGTTTATTGATTTAAAAATTTTTCAGGTGTTTAATGTTTTAATGGGTCCTAAAAGAACTTATAAACCTGGATCTGAGAAAAGAAAGCAGAGACAAAAAGTAGAACAATTAATTCGATCTCAAACCGGAGCTCTTAATAAGTATTTTAGTAAGAACCCATGAGTAGAAGAAGAACAAGAATTGGTGAATGAAGAAGAAAATCAGGAACATAGGGATGAGAATGAGAATGAAGAACATATAAATGTAGAATACCATGAACCCCAAGAATCTGCTCATGAGAATGAAAATAGAAATGCGAATGATCAAATTGGAGAAGTGGGTGAAGAATGTGGACCAATAAATATTGATGATCCGGTAAATTGGGAAACAATTCATCAGAACTTTAGAGATTTGTTGGTAGAAAGAGGTCCTCAGAGAGATAGCCGACTCAAATTTCCTAAAGATGATGCTGGTAGACATTTTTCTTCTGTACATTATACTCGAAAATTGCCAAATGGAGAGAAATATGATAGAAAGTGGTTAGTATACTCTAATGCTTTGGATATAGTGTTTTGCTTTTGTTGTAAATTGTTCAAGCAAGATACTCATAACACTCAATTAACTAATGAGGGATGTAAAGATTGGAAAAATCTTGATCAGAAGCTTAAAAGCCATGAAACTAGCAATGAGCACATTATTTGCATGAATAGTTGGATTGAATTGGAAATAAGGTTGCAGAAAAAAAAAACAATTGATAAAAATGTTCAAGCACAGATCAACAAAGAGAAACAGCATTGGAGACAACTATTATTAAGGATACTTGCACTTGTGAAAACTCTTGCAAGAAAGAATTTGGCATTTCGTGGAGATAATGAGAAGGTTTATGAAGAGAACAATGGGAATTTTTTAAGTTTTATTGAAATGATGGCTGAGTATGATCCTATTATACAAGAACACCTTCGACGTATTGAGAGCCGAGAAATTCATTATCATTATCTTGGTCACAAAATTCAAAACGAGTTGATACTAATGTTGGGGGATGAAATCAAAAGCGCAATCATAAAAAAGATCAAAGAGGCTAAATACTATTCGGTTATACTTGATTGTACTCCGGATATAAGTCATCAAGAACAAATGTCTCTTATAGTAAGATGTGTGGATGTTTCAACAAGCCCAACAAAGGTAGATGAGTTTTTTTATAGAATTCTTGAGGGTGGATGATACAACAGGTCTTGGCCTTTTCAATGAACTTAAAACTGTGTTGAACAATCTTCAACTTGACATTGATGATATAAGAGGCCAAGGATATGACAATGGGTCTAATATGAAAGGTAAACACAAAGGTGTACAAAACAGACTACTTGAAGTAAACCATAGAGCATTTTACACTCCTTGTGGTTGTCATAGTCTTAACCTTGTCCTTCGTGATATAGCAATCTCATGTACTGATGGTGTATCTTTTATTGGAGTGGTACAACGAATTTACACAATATTTGCATCTTCTACAAATAGATGGAAAATTTTGAAAGACAATGTGAAAGGCCTTACACTTAAATCTTTGTCAGAAACTCGTTGGGAAAGTCGTGTTGAAAGTGTCAAAGCAATAAGATATCAAGCTCCACAAATAAGAAATGCTTTACGTGAGTTGTCAAAAAGTATGGATGATGCAAAAGTGAAGAGTGAAGATGGGTCCTTAGTAAAACATGAATGAAGCTAAGGAACTTGCAACAACAATGAACATTGAGCCAGCATTTCCTACAAGTCGTGTGACTCATCGAAAGAGGCAATTTGATGAGAGTGCTAGTGAAGAGGTGAGACATTCTAAAGAAGATTCATTCAAGTTTGATTTCTTTCTCTATATAATAGACAAAGGTCTTGTTTCACTTGAGAGTAGGTTTGAACAATTCGTCGTATATGAAAAAACTTTTGGATTTTTGTTTGATTTGAAGAGGTTAAATTCAGAAGATGATAATAGTTTGAAGATAAGTTGCCTCAATCTAGAAGGTTTTCTTAAACATGAAAGTGTTTCTGATATTGACGGAAGAGATTTATTTTCAGAATTAAAGGTTTTGAAAGAAGCTTTGCCAAAAGAGACAAACAAAGCTGTTGAAGTATTGGACTATTTAAAGTTAATGGAAGGTTGTTTTCCAAATGTATAGATTGCTTACAGGATAATGTTGACTATACCAGTTACAGTTGCCACTGCAGAAAGAAGCTTTTCGAAGTTGAAGTTGATCAAATCTTATCTACGATCAACCATGTCAGAACAAAGATTGAACGGCTTGGCTATGATATCAATTGAAACAAAGATGGCATCACAACTTGATTATCAAACTTTAATTAGTGATTTTGCAGCTAAACATGCTAGAAGGGTTATGTTTAAGTGACACTTTTTTGTTTTCGCATCGTTTCTTTTGATTATTATAGATTTATAAACGATGTTGAAATTTGATAATTTTTAAGTTATTAATTCTTTTTTTGAATTAATTTAGTGCGATATAAAAATGATTAGTTTTTTTTAGGTTCTATTTTTTTTTTTTTTTACATGTATATGGTTGGGGCCCCATTTTTTAAGCTCGCCTAGGACCCCCAAAATCTCAGGGCCGCCACTGTCTAGGGGGATCAAAATTCATGGTGGAGGTTGAGATTTGAATGTATCCCATATATATAGGCAGAGATTATTGATCCCACCGCCAAACTGCCAAGTACAATGAAGCTATGGTTTTCGGGCAAGGTATTATTGACATTTAGCAATAGGAGAGGGTGACTGCTAATATGCTCAAAGGGCGGCGAAAAGGTGGATCTTGTGTGGACAGTACCTATATAGGGATGAAGTTATCGAGAAAAGTAACAATAAGAAGGAAATAGAGATTGGTAATAAGAGTGAAGAATTAGATGTCGGACTAAGAAAGTGCAATTTCTATCAGCACTTTTTTTTTTTCCTTGTTGGTTCGTATATAAGAACTAGGGGTGTAACCCTGTAAGTGGTTAGTTTTAGGCCAAAATCATGAACCGAACCGTCTTTTATCGGTTTCATCTTTTTTAAACCGAACCGGCATATACTTTAAAACGAAATCAAACCAAACTGATCGATTTAGTTCAGTTTGGTTCAGTTTTACGGTTTATTTATTTAAATATTTTAGAGAAAAAGAAACTTTTAAATAGCAAAGAAAAACTCTGAATTGAACACAAAATAAATAACTAAAAGTTAAAAAATTAACTTAAAATATTATAATCCAATCAAAATTTAAGCAAACAACAACAGTTTACATATTTTAAAAACAAATGTTTAATGTTTACACATTTCAAAATTTAGGTAACCAAATGAACAATAACAACAATTTACATAATTCAATCAAAAGTTAGTTACCAGATGTTTAATATTTCACTTCCATACTTGTTAAATTCACTTCAAACAACAAATTATATCTAACGGCTCACAACAGTTAGTATGATTTATATAATATATATAATAAAATATATATATATATATCGATTTGATTTGATTCGGTTCGGTTTGATTCAATCCTAAAACTGCAAATCGAACCGAACTAGCCAATTTTTGAATTCTTAACCCGAGACTAACCGTCTTTGACCAAAATCAAACTAAACTATCCAGTTTGTTCCGGTTTAATTTGGTTCGATGATTCGACCTTATGACCAAGTAAGAAGGTTTGAGCTCTTCCTAACAGGAAGCTTCCATCGAATGAAATCATGTTTATAAAACTCAAAATTGTTAACTTTATTACTTTGATGTTCTTATGTACCAAACAGTTATTTGTTTTCTTTGGATATAAATGAGAACTATTCTTCTTGATGACACTAGTAGGCCTCTTTTTCTTTTCTTTATTCTTTTTTTTGTAGTAAGGTGGTTTTTTTTTTGGTTGATAATGCATGCACCACAACCTTAAACTAAGTGAGGGTAGTATTAGCTTTATTAGAGTTTAGTTCCTTTTGTTGTTTCCTTTGCATAAAAGAAAAAATTTAAACTAAGTGAGTTTAAGGACACATTCTTTATACACAACTTAATTAGATATTTGAAAATAACTTATTATCATGTATTGGCTACGAGAATCTAATTTAAGTGAATAGCTTGATATGGACTAACCTTTTTGGTAAGAATTACCTCCGGGCTACAAATTGAACATGAGTAATTAGATGGATGGAGCAAACCAGCTATCACTCAGATTAACTTTTGTGGCGAATGAGCTTGTTTCTTTAGAGGTTTTAGAAACTTATTTGTGTTTTTTTATCTTCTTTCTCATTGGTCCTACGATCTTTATATATCTCTTTTATTTTTGACTATTATCATTACAAAGTTAACAACAACAAAAAATACAAAACCAAAAATAATCAACTAAATAAAATTCAAAGCCAAACAAAAGCATTACAACTATTCATATCAATTTGTTAACAAATCTTTCGTCTCAAACTGGGCATTAATTTTTCAAAAAAATTTGAGCGTCCTTTTTACAAAAAAAATTATTTACTAGTTATTACATTTTAATGTGTACTTGCAATAGTATTATATCATAATTTTATCAAGATCTACAAAATATAAAAATATAGTTTAAGAATAATTTTAAATTTTCTTGTTTTAAAAATGAAGAGAGTTCATAGATTTTTGGTGGTACCACGAAGAATATGTGTCGACCCAGTAGAAGACGACGAGGAGGTTGTTAATGCAATTTTGGTGCTACCCCAGCCTCAGGGTCAGGGAATGCATTTTTCGACCTATTTTCACCTACTTTACCAAAAGTTGGCACTTGGCATACTGTGAATGTGATGTGTGCATTATTTTAGTATTGGTTAACAAAAGTAGTAAAAAACGTTCTTAAAAACTAGACTAGTTTCTTTTAATTTTTTATTGAGAGTGACATTTAGCTTATCTAACATCTAACTAATCTCGAATCCATATTATAAAAAAAAATTAAAAAAAAGGTACATTCAATTTTAATTATTTTTAGAATCGATACTTATCATGCTTTTGCTTAAATATATAAAATAAAATCATAACCTTTGTAAACTACCCTATAACTTCTACTCCATAATTTTGTAAAAAAAATAAATTTATAGCAAAATTTCCATTTGAAAAAAAAAAAAAACTAAGTTAATGTTAACTTTTTAAAGAAGTCTAAATATGAATCTTTTTTAGAAAGGTGGAAGTTTCCGAAATTTTGTTTTCTTATATACTCCCTCCCCGTTCTAGGCAAAGAGTCCACTTTTCATTTTAAAAAGTTAATATATATAATACTAAATCAAATCAAAACTTTACATACTTTACTTATATTTTAGGAAATAAAATTTTATTTATTAAAAACTACGTTAAGAATACTATAAATTACAACTTTCATAACTTTATAATAAAAGTAAATAAATATATATAAATTATCGGTTAAATTTTAATTAAGTTGACTTAAAAAATTAAAAGTAGACTATTTGTCTGAAACTGAGAGAGTATTTGTCGCAACATGTCAAACGTTAGTTTGTATACTCCTTCTCAAAAAAGATAGTTCTTATTTTTTTCTTGTTCTAAATAATAGTCTTGTTTTTAAAAATAGTAAAATTCTTTGTGCAAGTTAAAAAATATTCAAGCAAGTAAATTATAATTTTTAAAAATTAAACCTATCAAATGACAGTATTGTTTTTCTTGGAACGGAGGGAGGAAGTATGAAAATGAAATTGCCTGTGTAGAGAAAAATCTAGACGTACAACTTCACAGAAATTGGCAACTCAATGAGTTGAAATCCACCATCATCATAGCACAACAAATATTTAAAATAAAATAAAATAAATCAATTTTCCATTTTTACAACTACAAAAGATATTGTATAGTTTCAAATAGAGATCTCACTAAAATTTGTTTTGGATCGTCGTAATCAAAAAATCTAAACTAGTATGAAGAATAAAACCTAAACTAAGAAACATAAAAATATTGATAATTGGGACTCAGATCTAAAGTTTAATTCATGGAACATCAATAAAATCTTATTTATATTTTTATTGTAATACTCCATAAGAAAATTAATTAAAAAATATCTTATAATCTGACATATTATATTATTATGTTGATACGGTGCGACTCACCCACAACTTAACTCTTATCAGTAAAATAAAATGAATGGTAACGAATATCAAGTAATTGGTGCAACTTAAATATTGCTCTATTATGATTGAGTTAGTAATTCTTAACAGTATACTGGTTTTATTTAAGTTCAACGCTACATAAATAAAATAATATAAATAAATATCAAATATTATAGTATTTTTTTGTGTATGGCATCTTAATATATGTATTTGTTCACTATGTTAGTATATTTAAGGCAAAACACACAATTGGGCCACTGTACTTTAGAAAAGGTTGTAATTCGATCACTGATTGTTTGAAAATGTTATTTGAGCCACTGTACTTCAATTATCTTGCAAGCGAGCCCACTTTAAATAAAATCTCTATTTTACCCCTATCTTCGTCCTCATCTCCCTTAATAAAGACCGGGGTAAAATAAAATTTTCATTTAAAATTACGTGGTGGGCTATCTTGCAAGATAACTGAAGTACAATGGTCTAAATAACATTTTCAAACAATCAGTGATCAAATTACAACTTTTTTTAAAATACAATGACGCAATTATATATTTTGCCTATATTTAATTGCCATGTCCGTTACATTGATTGTCCATTTCTTTTCAGCGAGGGAGTACACATTCATCTCATGTTCTTTTCAAGGTCTCCACTCTCCACTAATATTTTATGAAGGATCACTCTCACTTTCTCTGTGTATAAAAAAAATTAGTTTTAAAATTTAACCTATAAAGTTCTATAATTTTAAAAGGTTGCTATTTTCTTTAAAAAACGTGACATTGGTAATAATGATACATGACACAAACAATTGTTACTTCTATAGTTCCAACCAAAGAGTTGATGTTTATATAGGAATAAGTGCATCACTAGTTCTTATACTATGCAAAAGTTCATTAGTAATTGCTGTACTAAGAAAATGCTCACTACAGGCCAAAGCATGCGTTTCTGGTTCACCGAAAGTCCCTAAGTGAGGGCAAATGAGTCTTTTGATTAATTATTCATCCTCTCTCCCCATCCTCCATACAGGACAATGATTCCAAACCCTAGGCTCAGATTGCACGTTGGAGAGAGAGGTGGAGGCGCGGTGGTTGCTGAAGCAGAAAACGACGACTGGAAGTAATGGCGTTCTGGCCGGAGATGGAGACTGCAGCAGAAGCAATCAACTAAGAAGCTTTCTTTCCCCTCTCTCTATTTCTATAACATCGAAACCCGCAATCAACCTCATGACTCTCGTCCTCTCTACTGGACAATGAATCGTAACAACTAAGGATCTGATCGAAGCCCTCCGCGAAGTCAATTGGTCGTCACCGCCTCACAGCTCGCCACTAACACAAAATCAGCGCCAAATTTTCAAGCACACCATTGTTTCCGGCGGTCAATAAGAAGCTTTCTTTCCCCTCTCTCTCCTTCTACAACATCGAAACCCCCATCAACCTCACTACAAAACTAGGGTTCCAACAATGGCTGTTAATGTCTCGATCTCAATATCTTGTGAGAGGTAATTTGTGTGAAATTTTTTAAAATGATGGGAGCTGGTGGCATTGTTTGGTGGGGAGAGTGGATCTTCACTCGTTTTTATGCACAAAATTGAGAGAGAGAGAGAGAGAGAGAGAGAGAGAGGTAAAAATGGATGAACTGAGAAGGAGATGAAAAGGGATGGTGAAGAAGAAGACTGTTGCCAGAGAAGAATAAGCGGCCGGAGAAAAAGAGAGAAGGCGAGTATTCTTTGGTAGTAGTAAAATTTTCATATGATCACCATTGTTTTAATGATGTTACCCAAACCCCCTTATTTGAAAGTTATTTAACACACTAATCCTCTTTTCCAATTTTACTCTTAAAAAATTATCATGTGATGAGCACATGTCCACTTAACGATGCTTAGGCTAACGTCATCAATCTCAAGGACTATCAGTGTATGAAAAATGCATTCTTTGGCCTGTGGTGAGCATTTTCTTTGTCCAGGGAAGAGATTGTTGGTGAACTTTTACATAGTACAGGGACTGCTGGTGCAGTTATTCCTTAAAAAATCTAATAATTAAGAGATATAGAAGTGTTATTAGAATTAGTTATAGTTACTAAAATGTTTGAGCATATTTAATATGTTTATACCACATATAAATAGTAAACTTATAAAATTACAAAGATTGTAGGAATAATTTTTAAGAGTACTTTTATGTGAAACATCCTAAAATAGAATAGTGAACTATTTGTATGGAAGAACAGATGGAGTATGTTAGTACAAATTATAAGAGATATGTATTTGCAAAAGTATAATACTAAAAAATTTAACTTTTTTAAATGAGACTAATTTATTGGACACAGAAGAATTTGGAATTTTTTTTTCCAACTTCTTCACTTATTTTTCTCTGATGATTATATCTAGTGAGAGTCGAACACAATATTTTGACTCGAGAAATCCACTGAACCAACCCTTTAATTACATTTTTTTTTTTTTGGATATGGAAGTGTGCTTTTTAATGTTACTCCCTCCGTTTTACCCAAAGAATTCACGTTTGAAAAGTCTTAATAATTAAGGAATATTTAAGGACCATTATAATTGATCATAATTACAAAAATGATTGAACATAGTTAATATATTTATACCACATGTGGAGGGTAAAGTTGAAAGTCTTATAAAAATTGTAGGCATAATTTTTTTAAATAAATTTTTAGTGAAATACTTTAAAATAATATATAGTGGATTATATGCCTGAAACGAAGGGAGTACTAATTAATAAACAATGCACCCAATTAAGGAATTAATAAACAATGCACCCAATTAAGGTTAAATAAATTATGGTGAGCAGTTGTAGTTTCACCTTCTTTTTATATTTCCCCTCCTTCACGTTACCATAATCCCACTCGAGTCTAAAGCCATATTTTTGGTTAATCCTAGTCAGGCGGCCCCTCGTGGAACAAGGTAATCAATCATTCACCCCAAATTGAAACAAAAAATCCGAAACCTGTCTTAAAACAAAAAGGTCTATTTTCTAATCAAGCTACGCATAATTCTTTTTTATAGTAAAAAGGAAGGGAGTAATAGTTTCTTTGATGTGTTTGAATAACTCTATTTTTATAATTTAAATTTAAAATCTATGATTAAAGTAGTACTATAATTTTTTTGACAAAAGATATTATTAGCTCGAACTTGTGGTATTTTTACAAGTTTTAGTGTTAATGTGATTAAATGATTTTAACACAAATATCAATACCTAAATGAGTAGGTCTCTTGTGAGACCGGCTTACAGATCCTAATTCGTAAAACGGAACATCACTCTCTAACAACTCAGTCCACCAACACACAGTGTAAAACGATACTCTCTCCGTTCTACCCAAAGAGTCCACGTTTAAAAAGTTGAATTATTAAGGAATATATTAGTGTCATTAGAGTTGGTCATAATTATAAAAATACTTAAATACAACCAAAATGATTACAACACAAGTAAGGGTAAAGATAAAAAAATTATGAAAATTGTAAACATAATTTTTAAAAAGTGAAATTTTTAAGTGAAACATCCTAAAATAGTATAATGACTCTTTGCTTGGAACGGAGTGACCGAGTGAGTATTTAATAGATCCCTGTGCTATACCCCTTTTTTGGGATTGGTCCTTGAACTGAAATTCGAAAAAATTAAGTCCATGTACTGAAACTTTTTATGCAATTGGTTCATCCGTCTAATTCCATTTAATATTTTTCGTTAAGTACGCTCATGTGCCTCTCACGTGACTTTAATCAGGGGTAAAATTGTTCATGCATTTTTTTTAATTGACAAAAGTATCCGTACTATTTTTGTTTTTTAAAACTTAATACGAGGGCAATAATGTAATTATCTAAATTATAACCTTACATCCTTTTCTTCACCCTTTCCCAACCTTTTTCCTTCCATTCCACCGTGGCTGCCACCACCATCACCATTGCCGGCAATCACAAAACCACCATTGCCGACAAACACAATTTAAAATTGAAGAATTAATAATTTAGAAACGGTGAGAATATGTTGTTTGGAAAGGTTGGTTTGATCAAATTTTTTGCAGAATTCTAGCACCTCGTGATGTAATTTATGGTGTTAATGATATTTTGACTTCATAAAAGAAGAAAAGTTAAAAAAAAAAACAGAGGGGCTTTGGCTATAACCAGTTTGAAGTAATATTTAGAGCTGTCAAAACGGGCTGACGGGCTGGGTTGGCCCGCAACCCGCCATAACCCGCCAACAAACGGGCCAGAACGGGCTGACCTGCCAAATAGGCGGTCTTGGAACTGCCCAACCCACCACGGGTTGCGGGCTGGAACGGGCCAACCCGCCAAAAATTGTGATTTATTAATTTTTTGATTTAAAACTTAAAATGAACAAAATAATTTTAAGAAACTACAAGGCTGCAAGTTCACTTCACTGCTACTGCTATCAGTGCTATGTAGATGCAAGCTTAATATCGGTCACACAAATACACAATTACAAATACTTCATTGTCAAGATTCAAGATAATAGACTTAATACTTAATAACAATAAGGACATAACAAGTAAAATAAATGCTAGCAAGTTATACCGATTCTCGAGAGAGTGAGAGGCCGAGAGGGAGGGAGAGAATGAGATTGAATTTGACTATTTGAGATCTAAAAGTAAAATAAATCGCCGCTGCAATTGTTTCCTACTTTCTTTTTCAAGCCTAGGTTTATTTGAAAATCAATGGTCCAGCTTTAATCATTTAATCAATAGCAAAAAAAAAAAAAACACGGCCGCCCGCCCAACCCGCCCGCCTCGCCCGCCTCAACCCGTGACCCGTGCGGGCTCAGCCTGTTTGACCCGCCCCCTAAACGGGACCGACTTTCCTCAACCCAACCCGCCACTTTTAGGTGGCGGGACGGGCTAGCCCGGCGGGTTTGGCCCGTTTTGATGGCTCTAGTAATCTTGGAAGGCAACCTTATTCTTATCCACTACCACCACCTCCAGAACCACCTCCAAACCGACCACCAGCTCCCCCTCTGAAGCCAGCCCTAACACCCAATCCCCCATCACCACCTCTGCCAGAATTGTCTTCGTAAGGTAAAGAGATGAGGTATATCCTCTGCAGCATTTCATAACCACTACCACCACTATTATATGTCCTCAGTTCACCATTCTCATTCTCACCCTCCACTCTATCAATTCGCTTATCCATCGATTTTCAGTCTTTCAAAAATTGGAAAAACAAATTTGAATCATTCACTTTCCTTTCCCCCCATTGACTTAGCCATCTTGACAACACTTTCCACCTTTTGCCGCCCCAAAATGCCTCCGCCACCGCCTCCCATCGGCCCGGCATCCCCACCGAATACTTAGCAATCTATTTCTTCAACAACTCGAAATCCCCCTTGATCCATTCCCTCTCCTCAACAACCACGTTATTACCTAAATTACCTGAATCACGACTCTTTATCGGGTAGTTCTCCCACTTACTAACAACAACAGGGACCGAATCGATCCTGAATTCGTTGCACCCGCAAGCCCGCAAAAAAATGAGGTGTGTGTGTGTGAATATGAACTGAGAAGAAAGAGGAAAGGGAAGAAGGGGAAAGGAAAGGTCAAGATTTGGTAGTGGAGGTGATCACACCAAAAAGTGTTCTGGTGATCTGATCGAGTCCACGTATACAGCTAGTATATTGGTAGGATGCCCCGACTCTCAATAGGCTCAAGTGTTAACGGAACTTGTCCTCCGGTAGATACTTAAGAAGAAGAGAAAACATCGTTAGGGAGCTGGACATGGTCCAGCTAATGCCCTCTGGTGAGAGAATCAGTAAATAGGTAAAAGTTATGGTTTTCGGTTAGGATTTAGGCTGTTCTTTAGGAATAAATGCTCTGAATGCTTTGGAGACTTGGTAGTTGTAGGTGTTTATTTGAACTTAGGTCATAAATGAAGGCAATCACCTTGTATTTATACCGGAAGAATGTTTGCTCAAGACAGGTAGGGCTGCCAGATGTCAACCTGGGACAGGTAGTCACATGTCCATTTATGGCAGCCGTTATTTGCATTGATGAGCCTTTAAGGGAAAGTAGTCAGCATTGATGTAGAAGATAAACCTCTTCTGGGAACTGTGCAGATCTTCTAGAAGTAGCTTTATTTAGAAACCAAGTCACTTGTTTATCCAATAAGAAGCTTGTTATTGGCCCCGGGATGACGTAATAGCAGGTGGACCTTAAATACAGCAGCTTTTGTTGACTATCTTCAACTCCTCGGGGTATAGACCTCGGATCTTAGCTTCGTAGCTTGGGTCAAGACTTCGCGGGCTCTTGGGCCCAGCGTGGATAGCGAGCTGTCAGTTCTCCCGAGCTCCGCGAGGAGACCGGGATATGATGATGGATAGATATGCTCGGGGTCCGAGCTGTCGACCAAGCCCGGGGCGAGATGAGCTGACCTTCACATCCCAGGTCAGCATGGCCACATGTCCTGGTCGCTGCCACGTGGAGGCAAGATATTTTGGTATTTTCAGGAGGAGTGAGAGAATAAGTTGACATTGATTTGGGTTTAATTTGACATCTAATTTCGTAATTGGTCCTTATACTTTTTTTTTTTGCGAACTCACTATTTTACCTATAACTGAAATCACGTGAGGTACACGTGTTTACACTTAACGACAACAATTTAACGGAAGGATCAACAGTGTAATCCACACCACTACAGGGACTAATGGCGTGGGATAAGGACCAATCCAAAAAAAGAAGTATAACACAGGGACTATTTGTGTAGTTTGCTCTAATTAATAAGTTTTTGCCTACCTAAATATTGTTTAGTTGGTGTCTTGGTGATGGTTTAGAATAGAGAGTTGCTATTCACACCCAAGGATTTACTGAGTACACTCCATTACTTAATACACACCACTCAAATATTTTTCACCACTCAAAAAACTAAGTACATCCCCCTTAATTTTCTATTATACATTTACAATATTTTCTACCCATCTACTAAATATACCCCACCCTCCTTCTTCCTCCTCTCCCCCCTAACACTCAAGACACTCCACCCTCCTTCTTCCTCTTCCCCGCCCCCACCACCGTGAATCCCGCCTCCCCTCCCTCCTTCCCCCAACCGGTCAAGCCCACCCCTTATTCCTTCTTTTCCCCTCCCCTCCCCTCCACCTCCCTCTCCCTTTCCCTCCTCCTCCTTCACCCCCCACCCACACTAGTCATGCTCGCCTCCATCACCGAGTATCTCTGTTCAACAAACACCCAAAAACATAACAAATCAAACTACAACAAAAGATAATCAACTCAACTTACATGAATCATTTTTTGCAATTGGGTTCGATCAACTGAATTTAAAATTGAGTTTTTTTTTTTTTAAAGTTGTTCGGCACTGTGTAACCAAAGTGGTGTTTGGCATCCTTACTAAATAACTTTAGCTGTATTCGGCAGGCTGCCGAATAGTAATTAAAAAAAATTAAACATAAAAAAATAAAAAATAAATAAGTGTATTTAAGTCAAAATTTATAATGACATTTTTATAATATTTACAAGAATGTACTCAGTAAAATCTTAAATGTAAATAATAACTCTCTTTAAAATATTTATGTTATTATTTAAAAAATGATAATTTTGAATAAATCTAAGTAAATTTGATCGTGAAGCTAAAGCTTCTAGGAAGCTTGTAGGAATACCGATCAGACCTCAAATTATTTTCACATATGGGATTAGTATCAATTTCCTTAGCTTTATGGTTCAAAACTTTATGTACTTGCTTTTTAATTAATTTTACTTATTTATATGTACTTGCTTTTTAATTAATTTTACTTATTTCTATTATTTTATAATTAAATTATTATCCAATGAGAAAGAGTTCTTCCTCGTGGAGCAGGTGCCAGGTAGAATTCAGTTCAACTACGGACACAAGTCACACAACACAATCCACGACTCCTCCTCCGGGGGGTCTCCATTGAACATAGTTGACCCCACCCCTCCCTTACAAAACTCTCCCTTCTTATTCTCTCTCGACCTCTTTATTATCCCCATCTGTAACAACGGTAACGGACTTTGAACACTATTCAGTGACTTGTTGTTTTGGTGTTTTTGCCAATCAATCGATCAATGCCCGCCACCGCCAACTGATACATATTCCCCAATCTCTTGTAGGTTACTACACTATTCACCACCTTTCAAAGCCATGTCAGGCACCCTCGCCGCCGCCAACGGAGGAGATGAAGAATCACTAAGCCTCCCTCTCCTCAACCACCACCACCAGCAGCAATCCAACCTCCTCCTCCGCCGCAACGTCTCCAACCTCACATCTCAAGTCGCCATCGTCGGCTCCAATCTCTGCCCCATCGAAAGCCTCGACTACGAGTCCGTCCTCCTCTCTCTCTGACACACATATAATTCACTCTTATGGTTCCTTTCATGCTTTCTGATCTCTCTCTCTCTCTCTCTCTCTCTGGCACATAAACACACACGCACGCTCAAAGCAGCCAATTTATGTTCTGTGAATTTGTATTGGATTGATAGGATAATTGAGAATGATTTCTTCAAGCAAGATTGGAGAAGTAGGAGTAAGATCCAGATATGTCAGTACACGTTTATGAAGTGGATTCTCTGTTTCTTTGTTGGCTTCACTGTCAGTCTCCTCGGCTTCTGCAATAACCTGGCTGTTGAAAACATCGCCGGCATGAAATTCGTCGTCACTTCCAACATGATGCTCGAAAACAAGTAATAATCATTCTCAATTCAGGCTTATCTTATGTTGGATTTTGTATTGGCGTGTTATTTGGAATAACATATTCCCTTGCTATTGGATAAAGCAAAATTTTGGCATTGTTAGTAGAAAGTGGCTATATGTATACTATTGGTTATGATGCCCGAAACAAGTAATAATCATTCTCAATTTTACACTTTTAGCTTGTTAGTTTTGTTTTGAAATTTGTATGGACATATTGTATGCAAATATGTGTATGTTTGCTATAGGATAAAGTGAAATTTTGGCATTGTTAGTAGAAAGTGGCTATATTGATTTAAGGTTGCATTTTTTATGCAGGTATGTAGCAGCATTTCTTGTTTTTGCAGCTTCAAATTTTGGTCTTACCTTGTTTGCGAGCTTGATTACGTCCTTCATAGCGCCAGAGGCTGCTGGTTCTGGTATACCGGAAGTTAAGGCTTACTTGAATGGTGTGGATGCACCAGCGATATTTTCGCTAAGAACTCTGCTTGTTAAGGTGATTTTGGATTTCGGTGGCCGAATGGACTTGGGTTAATCTGTATTCTTGTTTTTGTGGTTATGTGGATTCTTTAGTGCTAATCTAGAACTACATATTGTCGATAATGTTCATGTGATGATATTGTGGTTTGATGTGTATTTCATTGGGAAAAAGCACTTATGTGAGGTAGATGATATAATTTAACTTTTCTGTAACTGAGATACAGTTGTAGTAGGATTACGGTAGCCGAAGAAAGTGTTCTTAAACTAAGCTTGCATGAGAGGAGATAGGAGAGAGGGGAGGGGGGTGCAGAGAAGAATAAGAGTCTTCAGTGGTTGAATTACAAAGAATAAAGGGGAAAAAGATGAATATAGTGTATTTGTAAAAACAAATCAATGGTGTGACTAGTACCATTCAGAGATGGCCACAAACTAGTCTGTCTTCACAAATATGAGAAATCAAATGATGTTCTTAATATGATCAAGCCCTATAGGATCATGGGAAAACTCAGCAGTAGTTGCCCTCTAGCTTTTGCTTGCACATGGAGCACTAGTTCTAGGAGAGGTGACTTAGAGAGGAAATGCTTTGAGTAAATACACGAGAACCACAATGTGTATTAATAGTCTTGAATATTTAGAATTAGTCTGTCGCATAATAACAATGATATAAGTTGCAATGAATAGCATATTGTACTAAAAAGATGTCACAACCAATGGATTCTTTATGAGTTAGGCCCTGAGTTCCATACGTTTCTGGAGTCATCAACTTGTGAAGTGGAATATTTTTCCTCAATTATCTGCCAGTTGAGTTCCTTTCTTATCCACCAGAAAAATGCTCTCCTTCTGCAAAGATCTAGGCATCAAGCCCTTTGCTATTGTTCCCCCTGCCATCCACCAAACTCCAAGCATCTCGACGAACTTCCCAAAGGGGGCAGGATATGTCATGTATCATCTGCCACTGGGTGGTTCTGCGAGGAAATTAATATGTATCTATTGTCTCTTCTTGCTACTTACTGTAGTTTCTTCCTTTCCTTCTGTTGTTATTTTTATTATACTTAAGATTTCATGTTATGTGGACTTCTTGTGCAGATTGTTGGTAGCATTGCTGCCGTGTCAGCATCTCTTCAGATTGGGAAGGCAGGGCCCATGGTACACACTGGTGCATGCATTGCGGCATTAACAGGTCAGGGTGGGTCAAAGAAATACCGATTGACATGGAAATGGCTAAGCTATTTCAGGAATGATCGGGACCGACGTGATCTTGTAACATGTGGATCTGCTGCTGGAATTGCTGCTGCTTTCCGTGCCCCGGTTGGTGGCGTGCTGTTTGCTCTTGAAGAAATGGCATCTTGGTATATTTAATACATACATCCTTCTATACTTTGGTACTTAGCTTATGACAGTTTCTTGGTGTTAATAATTCCTTAACATGATAATCAATGCTGGGATATTAGTTTGTTTTAGTATTCTTTCTTTTCTCCATTCCATTTTCATTTTCACTATGCCGTCTACTTTAACGTCGTTATGTTAATTTAGTTAGGTGTCCTGCATTGCACCTACAATTAACTCATCACATGCAAAATAATAATAATAAGGGTTAATTACACCATTAGTCCCTCGACTATGAACTATTCCACCAGTAGTCCCTTAACAATATTTTTTTTAAATTTAAGTCCCTAGAGTATCAAAAAGTCACACAGCTAGTCCTTTTGATGGATGCCGTTAAGTGAATCATGTGCGCTGCACATCCCATTTTTTAAGGGTTATTATGGAAAATTCATAATAAATAGTTAAACAATAAAAAAATTACAAGCATACCCACACATATACTCTCTCTCTATCTCTCTCTCTCACAGACACACACACACACACATCCACAGACACACACACCCCCACACACACATATCCACAGACAATAAAGAATTCCAAGAGGCAATTGATGGACAACGACGTCTCCGGCAACTCCACAGATCGTCAACGGCCTCCGCAAAAAACTCAAGGACTCCATGACCTCCTTCAATGACCTGTGCCGGTGATGATTAGGGCTTCAGGTGGCAGTAATTCTGCCATTAAAGGAGGGTGAAGTGAGCGAGAGAGAATCAGAACAATTTTTCAACCGTGTGTGCGCGTCAAGATTTGGGGATTTTCAAAATCAGATTTTGTTTGTATTGTAATTTTCTTTCTATTTTTGTTTATTTTTGGCGGCGGCAATCTAGTTTGAAACATTCACATTTGGACTGAATTTGGGGCTCATCAGTGGGCAGATTGGTGATGTGTGGTGACTAGTTCTGTACCCACCACCGCCACCACCCAGTTTTGTACTACCACCTCCGCCGCCACCACTCTCACGAGCTTGATGAGCTGCAGCGGCGCCATCGCCTGAATTGCCCAGTAGGCCAGGAACACCCTGCTGCAACATCATTTCATGAAGAAGAAGCAATTACATCCTCATGGAATGGCCGGATCTGTGGTCGGACTCTCTGTACTTCCCAAAGCCCGGGCTAAAATTTCACCTGTGTCATTGGTGATTGTGGCTTCGGGAAAGATAGAATGCCCCATTGTTATCTTTGATCCACTCGCCACCACGCGTGTTGAGTTCTCGATAGGCATCAACGGTACGCCTAATTTCTACTGTCACTTTAGTCGACGGCTTCAATCTTTTGGTGCTGGTGAACCCACTTGAGGGTTGGTCCAATTGTTCTTACATTTATTGGGTTTAGGTTTGAAGATGATAAGGGAGAGAGACGGAGAGGGGTGGGGAAGAAGGAGTTGGTGAAATTCCATTAATGCCCAAAAAAAAAAAAGTCATGTGCCTTGCACACGAGGGAGTTAACGGAATTCTTTAACGGCATCCATCAAAAGGACTAGCCGCATGACTTTTTGATACTCTAGGGACTGAAATTTGAAAAAAAATTGTTAAGGGACTACCGGTGGAATAGTTCATAGTCTAGGGACTAATGGTGTAATTAACCCTAATAATAATAAATATTTCAGTGATTGTTTTTGTTTCTGATGTCTCTTCCAATCATTTTCTTTTTGGCATTTCAGGTAAATTGTGAACTCTACTTATCAAAAAGACAATGTGAGACCTTAACATTAAGGTGGCATTAATGAGGAAAGATAGTACAAACTACAAAAGATGTTGAAGCTGCGATTAAATTGTTCAGTTGACACAGTATGATAAATGAAAGAAATAGATTGGTAGTAGGCAATGTAATCAGTGAATACAAACTAGGGGAAGTTAACAAAATGTTGCCTATTCTGTATTTACACTAGGAATAAAAAAATCTGCATTTGCTGCCTCAACACTACTGATTATGATAGTTTTGCTGATAGTGACAAATGTTGATGATTGCTATGTGATGAAAATTCCAATGAAGTCCTTGCTTTAGAGTTTCAGGATATGTAATATAATCATATCAAGGCTTTGTTCTGCAGGTGGAGAAGTGCTCTTTTATGGAGATCTTTCTTCACGACAGCTGTTGTAGCGATTGTGCTTCGGGCTTTAATTGATGTTTGTTTGAGAGGCAAATGTGGACTATTTGGTACTGGAGGCCTGATAATGTATGATGTCACCTCAGCAAATGTTACCTATCACCTAAGGGATGTTCCCCCAGTTATTCTTCTTGGAGTTATAGGTGGCGTCGTGGGGAGTTTATACAATTTTCTTTTGGGTAAAGTTCTCCGAATTTACAATTTGATTAATGAGTAAGCTCCAACTTTGCCTTTGTGATCTTGTGCTCGCATATTTTGCATCTCCAGACTATAATGCTTACCATATTCTTCTTTTGCCGACTTCTCTTTCCAGGAAAGGCACTGCTTATAAAATACTTCTGGCTTGCTTGATCTCCATTCTCACGTCTTGTTTTTTATTTGGATTACCGTGGCTCGCATCTTGTCGACCTTGTCCAGCTGATGCATCAGAGCCTTGTCCAACTATTGGCCGGTCTGGTAACTACAAGAAGTTCCAATGTGCTCCTGGTCATTACAATGATCTTGCAAGCCTCTTCTTCAACACGAACGATGATGCAATAAAAAACCTGTTTAGCAAGAATACTGACGCTGAGTTCCATCGTACATCGATTCTATTATTCTTCATCACCTGCTTTTTCCTCAGTATTATCAGTTATGGGATTGTGGCTCCCGCGGGTCTCTTTGTCCCTGTCATTGTGACTGGTGCATCTTATGGGCGTCTTGTTGGAATGTTCATTGGTTCAAAATCCAATCTTAACCATGGCCTCTTTGCTGTCCTGGGGTCCGCTTCACTTCTTGGTGGCTCCATGAGGATGACAGTTTCCCTGTGTGTCATTATCTTAGAATTGACCAATAACTTGTTATTGTTACCACTGATAATGTTGGTTCTTCTGGTTTCCAAGACTGTAGCTGATGCGTTCAATGGAAATATTTATGACCTTATAATGAAGTTGAAGGGATTTCCTTACCTAGAAACTCACGCTGAGCCATACATGAGGCAGCTAACTGTTGGTGATGTAGTTACGGGTCCACTTCAGCTCTTTAATGGCATTGAGAAGGTCAGTAATATCATACATGTTTTAACAACTACAGGCCATAACGGGTTTCCTGTGATAGACGAGCCTCCATTCTCTGGGGGCTCTGTTTTGTTTGGTCTGATTCTTCGGGCCCATCTCATTACTTTGCTAAAGAAGAAAGCTTTCTTGCACACCCCATCCCGCACAGGCAACCATGCCTTTGAGCAGTTTGTTGCAGGGGATTTTGCAAAAAGGGGTTTGGGAAATGGGGAAAAAATCGAAGATATAGAATTGTCAGAGGAGGAGATGGAGATGTACATTGATTTACATCCTTTTACTAACGCTTCACCCTATACCGTTGTGGAGACGATGTCACTAGCAAAGGCGCTCCTGCTTTTCCGTGAAGTTGGTTTAAGGCATCTGATGGTGATACCCAAGACTTCCGGCGTAAGAACTTTTTTCATCACTTTTTGCCAACTATTGCAATTTTTGATCTTTCTCACGCTGCTTTGACTTCTAGCTTGACCATTCTGTCAAGCCTGCTGTTGATATTTGAATTCTGTTGTGTCGTTTGCAGAGATTGGCGGTTGTGGGTATATTGACTAGGCATGATTTTATGCCGGAACATATATTGGGTTTGCATCCTTCTTTGGAAAGAAGCAGATGGAAAAGATTAAGATTAAAGCTGCCCCCTTTGAGTAAATTCTTGTAAGATATTGTTTCCACGCCATTGAAATTATGCGATTCGAAATCTGTAAGTAGTTTATGCAATCTGTACAACTTTACAGACTGATGAGTTACCAAACGATATTCTTTTTCAGTTTCCTTATAAAATCCAGAACCCTTGGAGATGTATATATTTTTTTTTAAAGCACTTTTCTACTCTGTGGTCCAACTTTATAGAATCAAGTTCTCTAAATTTCTTGCTTTGGTCGAAAGTTGTACTCCGTACTACCTTTTCTCTATACTTACTACTCCCTTCGTTCCAAAAGAACAGAAACGCTTTAATTTTTGGTGCAAATTATGAAAATGACTAAAAATCCATAATCTTCCCAAAATCACCCATAGATTGTAATGTCTACCTACTATTTAAACTTGCCTTTTCCTTTCCCTCTTCTTTTATTAGGTCGGGGAAGTATATCTTATCTGCGTTCTTCTATTCACTCTTGGCTTGATTACGAAACTTACTTTTAATTAGTTTGTTTGTTTGCTTTCAAAGAAAAGGTAAGGGGAAATAAAAGTTTTATATAAGTCAGCTTCGGAGATTGTTACAAATTTCAGCTAAATTAAATAAAAATGAGATGCGTGAATAGGTGTTTTCTTTGGTGCCGCAGGAGAAAGAGCAAAGAAAAATGCTGGAAATAAGCATGAAAATTCCTACTACTTTGCTAATGCTGTTAAATGGATCTATAGAATCCACACACACCATATGATTTAAATGGGTAACAATATTTGGCATTTGAAAAATTGTACTTCGGCATTGCATGTTTAATGCTTTGACAATCAATCCAATTATTTAAAAAGAATAACTCTTTAAGCATTATCGAATTTTCATTATTGATTTTTAAATATTTCATTATAACAATTTTGTCATGGCTATAATATGTCAGTTAATCACTTCGTTAAAGTTTAAGATCTCATCAACAAACTGTTTTTGTTTGGATTAATATTCTACTCCTCGACCTGGCCGGCCTGTTGCATTCTGTCACCGGTTGGTTCTATGTGCAGCAAACTCCTGTGAAGAATCTGTCTACTCATCGTTTCAAGTCTCAGCCATCAACACCATGAAAATCAACCTAAAGAGCTTCTTGGTTGTGCTTTCAAAGTGTAAGAAGAAAAACAAAAAAAAAAAAAATCAAGATATACATTAGCCATTTTTTACCACTGTTCTTCACCATACCAACCATAGGATCCGTAAAACTTATAATGGTACAATTACTCCCCCACAATGCGATTGTTTTCTGTGGCACAAATCTCATTATATTAATCATCTGAACATTTTTAATCACGGAGAGTATGTACTACAATACCTCGTCGAAATTTCTACCAATATTGGTCAAACCCTATTACACTTCATCAAAAACCAATTTTTGAGTGTCATCACAACTTTAAAAAGCTATCAAGTGAGCTAGAAATGTGAAAGATCAAAAAGAAGCAAGAGTAAACAGCACACCAAATATGTATAAACAATAGAATCTGTAGTACTTGTAGCATTTTTTTTCTTTCTTTTCAAGTCCTGCTAAAACACATTCCAAACAATTCTTCAGGAATGAGAGTGGATTGAGGAAAAGAAATTTCAAGCTTGCTTTGTTTGAACCAGGTCTTGTTTGCTTTACAGATCCACGATGAGTGTAACAACTTGATAGTTTTTGAACATATTACCTGCCTCTTCCACTCTTCATGTAGTCCATTCTAATTAACCACAGCTGCTCTCCCACTGATTTCATATCCGGACGATCAGTTCGTGTTGGCGCTGCACACTGGATTGCCAGAGCTAACATCTTCAGTATTATCTCCTCATCTACTGCTTCCTTCATTTGAGGGTCCACGACATCCCTGACTCTACCTTCTTGGTAACTTTTAAAGGCCTGTATAACCACATATGTTAGTTTCATATCCTGACCAACCCGTCTCAGCATGTTTCATTTCTGTACAAGTGATACTACTGTGCTTTTTTTGTTTAATTGCGGGAAAACGCGGTCTATATTGGACCCACCCTGAGACTAAAACCAACACAGGGCATTAATTGCCCTGCCAACAGATCCAAGCAAAGCTTGGTAATGTAGGACATGAGGAATCGACCCAGGGGTTAATTTACCCTCATTTTTGCTTGGACCATTAAGCTACGGCCCTGTCAACTGTAGCATAAATACTAAACAAATTCTTATTTAAAGAAAGAGGAGCTTACCCATCTGATGGTCACCCTCTCTTCAGGGGGTCTTTTCAACTCGACAGGACGACGGCCTGTAAGAATCTCTACAAGTAGAACACCAAATGAATACACATCGCTCTTAGGGGTGAGTTGATAGGTCCTCATATACTCTGGGTCAAGGTAACCAACGGTTCCTCTCACTTTGGTTGAAACATGTGTTTTATCAGTGTCCAAATCTCCAGTCCTTGCAAATCCAAAATCGGCCACTTTTGCCCTCAAGCTCTCTGTCAGAAGAATATTGGATGACTTCACATCTCTATGAATTATTTGCTTCTCTGTTGTAAGATCAACAAAAGGTAGCTTTTATCAGGGCCGTTCCTAGCATTTTATAGGCCCGGGGCAAAGTTAAAAGAAAGGCCCTAATTTAATTATCAAATATTAATCTCATGTATTTTTTTAAATTTAATTTCTGAGAGACAAAAATAATTTTTGCTATCAGTACAATTTCAATAACGGGTTTCTACTTAGCTGAAATTAAGTTTGGGGAAACATTATTATCTAGAAAACTGAACAAATTTTTGCCGAATTTCAGTCTCGTAAAGTAAAAAAAAATACTCAATTACTCGAATCAACAATCATTGTAAGAATAATTTGTGATTCTTGTTGCTTCGCACTTCTATTTCATGGTTCTCTTATCAATCACTCAGAACTATGACCTCAAATTAGTAATTAACTAAATTGAAAATTCAATGTAACTATGTAAGATGTGAATAAACTATCAAACTCAAAAGTCACAATAAACAATTGAACAAACATAATTCAAAATTTAACAAATAAACAAAGTCAATGTCACTTTCAATTTTTAAACACACAAAAACATTGTAAAAAGAAAAATAATAATTAACAATGTAACAAAATTTAACAAATAAACAAAGTCTCAACAAACAATTGAACAAACATAATTCAAAATAATAACAAAAGCTTTGAGTTTGGGCCTCAGTTCAAGAAATTTGGATACTATTTTTAGTTTACATGTATACTAATACTACAAGAGTTAAAAAAAATTGGGCCCCTTATTAATTTGGGCCCTGGGCGGGTGCCCAGCCTGCCCGCCCCTTGGGCCGGCCCTGGCTTTTATTAAGAAATCAACAAGAACAAACATAATACCATGGGCATGCTTATAAAATAACAATTATTCCAAATATAAAATTTCATGTGCATAATCTCTCCGTAGCTATGTTGATCATCTCAGATACATGTTTGAAAAGAATTTATGTGACAATCACAAAAATGACTCACGACTCGTCTCATAAACTTTTTTTAGTTTGTCCCCACCCACTCCCCACTCCCCAAGAAAAAAGGGAAAAGGAGTCCAATTTCTAAATCTAAGCCAACATTTATCATTTTTCCTAATTTTTTTCTTTCATTTCAAGAACATGATGTTGCTCTGACATGTAATACAAAAAAAGTATGACTAGTGCAAATTAAAGGAAATATATGAAAGTCAAAATGTATTATTAGAATGTTGACTTTCAATTGACTCTTTTTTGGGGTTGGAGGGAGTATCTGAGAGAAAATTGCTATTACCTGCGTACAAATGGAGATAAGTTAGCGCATGAGCAACATCGATGGAAATTTCAAGCCGCTGATTAAAATCCAGGTAACTTCCATGAACACCTGGCAAAAGCAGCTGCTAAAATTAAGAGCTGTAAAGTTATTACAAGGTGTACTAGACGAATGGTTACACATGAGAACCCTTACCATCCAAATGCTCTCTAAGAGTACCATTGGGCACGTACTCTGTAATGATAAGACGCTCATTTCCTCTATCAACATAACCAAGCAGCTTCACTAGATTGCGATGATCAATTTTTGCAAGGAGCTCAACTTCACTCCTAAACTCAGTTTTTAGTGCTTCAAAGTGTTCCTGCACAATGCTTTCAAAGTCAACAGGCGAAAATGATGATATTTATAGAAGATTGCTTACGTAAAGGCAATAAAAAAAGTCTCTCTTTCTTTCTCTCTCTCTCTCTCTCTCTCTCTCTCTCTCTCTATATATATATATATATATATATATATATATATATATAGTGTAATTGTAAATGCCTCTGAAGAAATTAATTACTACCTCCATTCCGCTCAAAAAGTCCACGTTCGAAAGTCAAACATTTTAGGAACTGAAATAAATCTCCTTTAATACCCCTTAATATTAAGAATTAGGTTAGACTTCCAAAAGTTTAATGTAACAAGGGAAAATTCGGGAACTTGTAAAATTCATTAGCTTACTTTTTCGAATAGTACTCTTTAAATGGAACATTCTATAATAAAAAGTAGGACTCTTTGAATGAAACATAAGTATATACCCTTTATTGAACTCTATTGAAAGATGGTCCCAAAGGAATTAATAAGAAGACAAAATGTTCTTAAAGAATGAGAATGAGCCTTACACAAGCCAGAACAACATTCTCTAACCAGTAAAGTATCACAACATGAAAAATATGTAAAAATCGACTTACCTTCTTTGCTCGTTTGATTGCAACCACCTGACCATCTTGTAGTTGGGCCTTGTACACCGTTCCAAACCCTCCTTCGCCTAATCGTAGCGACGGTGAGAAGTTTTGCGTGGCTCTAGCAACCTGGCTCATATTTAGATGAACTGATCCAACTCTATCAAGTTTTGGGGACATGGAAAACCTCGAAGGACTAGGTGGGACCCGCATTGGACTAGCGGGAATCTTTTCAGAAACAGAATTCATTTCTACAGAGGAAATTGAATCCACTACAAAGCAAAGAATATAAATCAGATATAAGCAATCACGAGTACTCACAATGACAAAAAAATTATTGAATAGGTGAAATCTGTCATACAAAATATTACTAGATGAAAAGAACCTAGCTTCAAAGTTTCTATATATTCAATGGCGACATAACCTAACGCTGATTCTATAACTCTTCAAATTATCTTGTTTAACACAGAAAGTGCATGGGCACTACTAGTTCCATCTTGTCATTAAAAATTCGTGGGAAGTAACAGATTTGACTAACGTACTTTCATGTTTTGTACAAATCTTCAAACGTACAATTTTTTCAACAGATTGAGATGCGTATTTTTTATTTGATTGTCAGGATTCCTCTAAACCCTAAAGCCGTCTACTCTAATAATGTAAATGATGACACAAGATAAAAGGCCCCATTTTTAACTCATTCCAACATGTATGCAATCAGTCAAGTGATCAGCTAATATGGATTAATATTGGGTTAAAATGGGACCTACTAATGCCACATCAGCATTTCAGTTAGTGGGGATAGACAACGTTAGGGTTTAGGGAAAATTTGAAGTTAGGGAGATAGACAGCATTGGGGCTTTAGGAAATTTGGAAACCAAATCTGATCTATGCAATTCAATCTGCTGAAAACTTGGGACGTCTGAAGATTTGTAAAACATGAGATTAAGCTTGTCAAATAGGTCATTGTTCCAAAAATTATATATTACACACATTCGCTAGAATCTCAATCACGGCAGGAAATTATTTAGAATATCAATATTTTCACTTACTTGAACTTTGCTCCTTTGAAAGAACATTATGGCCTGTTTCTCTCTTTCTTGCACGAAAGCAAGGGCAAAGAAAACTGCAACACAGAAGGAAAAACCCCGGCACTGCAATGGAAAGATCCCTTGGGGTTAACAGAGAATTCTGACCATCTTTGGTTACCTCCGGCTCGCTTGTTTGCTGTCCTGGAGTTTCCTCTCTAATCAAATTTCGCAAAAATCTTCTCCCAGCCTCAACAGGTAGACCATCTAAACAAAAACGTACAACAAATCACACCAACACTCAAACTGAAACCATAAATTAGCACTTAGTATTGGGGCATACCTGACAACTGATCAACCTTGCAATATTGATTCCGAACATTTCTTTTGATGAAGCAATGATTTGCATGGTAAACATTTATAGCCTTGCAAAATAAATCCTTGTTTACTAATTTCCCGTTCAAGTAAAACAATTCATTACCAGAATCGCTTGAATAGGCGACATGATAAGTTCCACAGCCCTTTGAATTCAACAATCCAGAGGCAAATGTTAATAGCGATGGCAACAACAACAGAAAACTCAATACAACTACTGCCATCCTCATTGAAGAACATATAAGTCCCATCTCTCAGAGCTAAGAGATAAAGGAAGCATTGCTGAATTCGTACAAAATGACAAAAAATTGCAAACAAGAAAAGCAAAGTTCACAAGAACCTTACAAATCAACAACAATAGTTCTTTGATCACTTTACCAAACTCACAAAAGGAAAGTAGGTAGCTGGGAAGAGGTTGAAAGTTCAATAATTGAGAGGTTGTTCCAATCCAGGAAAGTACAGTTTCCCGCAATCACCGCTCAAAGTCAACCAAAGTCTTCACAACCCTATTTCCAAATTGAAAGTATCAAACTCTCTAAACAACTCAAAACAGCAAGCCGAAGTCTTTCCACAATCACTTCGACAAAACTCAACCAAAATTTCCAAAACCCAATTCACCAAACTCAAATATACTGCAATCCAAGATCAATAATTTCAAAACCGAATTCACCAAATCAATAAATGAGCCCAGAATCCACAAAATCAAGATCTTATAAATCAAACTGCCTCAAATATGGCCGTAAAACTGACCTTTTCCCTGCCCAAATTTGCAGAAACCAACACAATTTCCCAAAAAAGATTCAAACCCAATTCACCAAATCCTTAAACGAAACAAACCCAGATGACAAAAACAAATCTTCAACTCAAAGAAACTTTATATAAAGATATGAAGTGTGAAGCAGAAACAACTGAATAGTCAAGATCATAAATGTGGTCAGAAGGGGCGAAACCTGAATAAAGGCGGCTGAATACGAGCTAGTACTATTATTACAATTAGACTAAATTGGGCTTTGAATCATCAAATGAAGATTAGAAAGACCGGCGTAATTGTGAGGCAAGGCATCGCTGTCTATAGTCTATACTTGTAATTAAATTAGACATTTGGTACTCTTTCTTTGTCGTATTTTTCTTAAGAAATGTTGTAAAGGTCGACTTGGGTTGGAGAGGTGTCATGTCAGAGTCATCATCCCTCAAGCAGCCTCGTGATGTGACCTCAGTTGGTTGTTTCATACTGGGTGTGAGGTCAACTGTTCACATGTTGGTTTCATCCATCATCTTACCATGTAATGTTTTTGTTCTTCTCTATTTCACCATTAAATTTACATCATTTTAAATTAATGAAGTTTACTTTGAGTTATCAATTTATCTAAAAGAATAAACTGTTAGAGAGGGTCACATGTGGAGAAAATTTGAGCCACTTGTCAGGACTATGTTAAGTAATCAACAACTGATAGATCTTGTGAGGAGCACTGATATCATGTTAAATTATTAATTTACTACTGATAAATAGCAGAGCTCTGATACAATTTTAAATTATCAATTTATTTAAAAGCTTAAGCTGGTAGAGAATATATCAACAGTTTTCCAATTTATCATTGTAACATGATAATTAAAATTAAGAAAATTATTTCAACCCTTGTCACACCAAGCTTATTACTAATTTTTATACTTTGAGATTCAAAATGATAAGTTCAAACTTATGGTTTCTTGTACCCGATCAATGTTTTTAGCATGAAGCCCAGAGTTACATTTAAAGGGACACACTGGAATGATGAATTTTAAAGTTACCAAATGAGTGCTAACATTATATGTCATCTTGTTGATTTTATTGTTTAACTAAAAATGAAATCTACGAGATAATATCAAATGAAATGACCGATAAGATGTCACATACACAAATTTTAATACTTATTTGATGATTCTAGCATTATTCTATTAGAAAAAACATTATATTGAAATGTTCAAGCAAATTTCAAACATCTTCTCACTGAATGCTTGAAGGAATATATAGTATAAGAGCCCGTTTGTTCGTGTGTTTTGGTCAAAATGCAAGGTTAAAACGCAGCTTATTCCTTAACTTAGCGTTTTAATGCTGCGTTATAAAAAGCAGCGTATTCAAAATGCAGTTGCGTTTTAAAATGCTAAAATTTCTAGCTTTTTCCCAAAACGCAGATTTTAAAACGCAGTTGGGAATAAAAAACTGCGTTTTGACATAATATCCCAAACGCATTTATAAAGAAAAAAAACGCATTTTAAATAATCTGCGTTTTAGAAATGCTGCGTTTTCAAAACGCTACACCAAACGGACTCTAATACTCCCTCCATCCTGGATAAATATTCCTAGTGAATAAAACACAGGAATTAAGAAACATAATTAATGATGTGCTGTCAAATGTGTTCTGACGATAATACCCATGAATCCAACTATTCTAAATAATTGAGTTTCTATGAGATGTGTTATATTAAATTAAACTTTAAGAGTATATTAAGAAAAATGGTAGAGAATAGGGTGATCAAAAATTTTTAAAAGCATTAGTAGGAACATCTTAAAATAAAAAATAGGAACATGGATGGAGTGCGTACATAAAAAGGAAATCTTAAAAAGAGTCCTAATGTGCATGTACAAGGAGGGTTCAACCTATAGCAAAATTTCAACTAATTAATTTAGTGGTGATACAGAAAGCGGTAAGAAAGTTTTGTAAAGCAGAAAACTGAATCGTAAAACCGGCTCAGAGCCTCACAATTTTGAATGTAATGTCTGAGCATTATCCATCTTGACCAGTGCACAAGTTGTCTAACATTGACATTTATTATGGTACCAATTGCGTGTATATCAAATTTATCAACGAGGTAATTTGTTCGAGTCAATTTGTGTGTACTTTAATTTAATTTAATTTTGCGAACGAGTTTAAGGGGTGTACTCTCGGCCTATATATTTGAGAATCACTTTCCTATCGTTGTTGACTACAAGAATTAAACCTAGGTGGATAGCTTAGTGAGTAAAACTTAACTATCAATCTGAAATTTGTCCAATGGATCCATAAAAATCAAAACAATATAGGTAAATGTTAATAAAGGCTTTTAGAGCTCTTGCTAAAAGACTAATTCTTGATATGTTCTCTATTTAAAATATGATTTAATATGCTCATAGACTAATTCTTGATACGATGTTTTTATTACATGAACTAATTATAAATTCTTAACGCGTTTGTTATGTACCTAAACAACATTTTATTTATGATAACTAGTATGTTACTCATTTCATACGAATACAGAATGAGCGTCTTAACTTTTGTACCATGTATGAGTATTAGGCTTCTAAATCGAGTTCCGTCAGCCTCACATGGCTATATTGTTTTCCAAATATTACTACATATCTAAAAAGATATTGAAAATTTCCTAGCTCTAATGGTTTTTGTTCTTCCACCTTTTTTATTAGGGCAAACTCCACAATTCGTCCATGTACTTTTTGCATTTTTTTGTATTCGTCTCTCATGAGCGCATCTGGTCCCTGAACTCAATTTCTTTACGCATTTGGTCCTTCCATCCATTTTCGTTTATTTTTTTCCGTTAAGTGAAATTATGTGCATGTCACGTGATTTGACCTAGGGGTAAAGTAATCATTTTTCTTGAAAATAGTACAGAGACCAATTGTCATCTTCACAAACATGACACATCCATTTCTCTAATTTTTCAACCCCAACAACCCAAAAGCAAACAAATAATGCATTTCCTCCTCCAATTTTCCTTGTGGCAACCAAACGGGGGATCTAATGAAGATAGGGAGAAAGAAAAATTATCAAGTTTCCTCCTTGGGATGATTGGCGAATATGGCGACTAACTAGGGGACGGAGGTGGAGTTGATTGGGGGATATTAATTAAAAAAAGAAAGAAAGAAAAATAGCTTCAAAATATCCCTCTGGAATTAGGCTTGAGATCGGATGCGTTCGGAAGAAGAGTTTTGTCAAGACTTATCGAGAATAGAATAGACGAAGGGGAAAGGAAGAGCCATTGACGCCGGTGTCATGGAGCGGGAAAGATTTTTATGGAACAAAATTGGGCAAATGCATTTTGCAGTTCCCCTCTTCTTCTTTTCTATCTGATCCCTCGGGTAAAACAAGAATCTAGCCATTTCAGCCTGCTATAGCTGCTCACCCTTCCTTCAAATTAAGCCCACTCCGCCAAATGATCAGACTCCTTCGTCAGAAGTATGGGCATAGAGAATCCTACTATGGAGAGGGAAGTCATTCTCATCTTTAGAATGGAAGGAAGACAGAAAGCACTCTTCTTCATCTCTTTCATTCAGTCTGATCATATTTTGGTCCCGTTTATATGAAGAAGATGAACCAAAATTGGGCAAACCCATTTCTGCGAAGAAGATGAACCAATTTTTCAGCTTCACCCCCTGTGCTTTTGGTCCCTGTACTTTTTCATTGAAATGACTATTTTACTTTTTGTGAAAAGCACATGCAAGGCACGTGGGACGACTTAACGAAAAAAAGTTAACGAGATTTGACGGAAGGACCAATCATGCTCAATGTTCGTGGTACAAGGATAGTCTAAAATTTTTTTTTTTGTACAAGGACGAATATAAAAAAATGCAAAAAACACCGAGACGAATTGTGGAGTTTGCCCTTTTTATTATCATAGTTAGTTAGAAATTTTATTTGGAATAATTGTTGGCTGGTCCCTTTTTACAGATTTTCAACCGCTTTAAGTCATCGTTTTTTGTTTCCAACCACTTAAGTTCATTTTAAGTGATAAATTGACCAAATATTTCAAAACTGCCCCTGTAACAACCTAAATAATGTTTAAGCTTTGTCTTCCTTTAATTTTCTCATCTAAATTCTCTCTTCTATTCCAATCATTGTTTACTTTGCTATAGCCTTCATATCTCTTTCTCTCTCACAGTTTCTTTCTATGTCAGTTCATCGTCAAAAAACAAGACCAATATAATTTTTAAAATTATTTTAATTCTTTATGTCTTTGTTGTATCAATATTGTTCGTCAATCGCTGAATGCTGCCACAACAAAAAGGGGATCGACCTACCCGGTCAAGTCAAGGGGGGTTCGAGGGCAACGTCTCCGAAAGGGAAACAAATTTCAACCCCATCCCGATTTGGAAATTCAAAAGAAAGTGACCACCTTTTTAAAAGTGCCTTGTAGAGTTCGTTTAATTTTTAATTCTCTGATATTCACAACATATTGTGTATCAGAAATAAAAGTTGTCCATCGCAGTGCATGAAAACAGTACTTTTGTAGTGTAATTTTGTGCATCGCAATAGACACTTTGATACATCTCAAGTGTAATGTTGTGCATTGCAATGCACAAAACAGTATTTTTTAGTACAACTTTATGCATCCCGATGCATCATTTTGTGCATCACAAGTGTAATGTTGTGCATTAGTACCATTTTGAGCATCGCAATGCATTAATTTTGGAACGGGCATGAAAACCAAAATTATGGGCGTAGAGGCCAAAAATTATGGGCGTAACGCCCAAAATTATGGGTGTGACGCCCATTTTGAACTCTTAAGAAAATTTCATGTATCACGATACAACAAAACAATACTTTTTAGTACAATTTTGTGCATCATGATGCACACTTTGAACTACAATGCATCAATTTGATTTGCAATGCATAGCGTGCTTGTTTCGTATTTTTTAAGGACATAGACGACATTTCACAACAAAAATGTCATTTTTTCAGTTTGAAACAATTATAACGGAGTTGAAAATTTATTAAAATGTACCGGCCCGAATTTCTCTCATTTTATTTCTTTTCCCCTCATTTGATCTCAGGATGAATTTATATCATAGGCACTAAAAGCAACCTTCACTGAAAAATTACTAATTTGCCCTTATCTTTTATATGTAGAAAATATTCAATTTAAAACTCTCACTTTCATTTGCTTTAAATGTGTATGTTTTCGACATATTTTGTGTTAAATTTCTAGTGGTTTGTTTATCCAATGACAAAGATAATTATGGAAATGTGCTCTACGCCGTGGGAACATCAAAATTGTATATTTATTCGTCCAAAATGATATTTGGATGATGGAGATATTAATGCCTAAACTAAGTGTGTTGAAATTGGAGAATTGGGTTTGTCTCACATTGGAAAGAATACAAAGCTCCTTTATTATAAGGAGTAAGCTTGTATAGCATAGAGACTTTCTCTCATGCGCACGCCAGTAGGGGGTTGCAAATCCTAGTTCGATTGCAAGCGCAACCTGCAGACACGAATGTCGGACAAAATTAAGTCCCTTAAACTAGCCCACGTTTTGTTATTTACTTATTTTTCATACAATTTTTTTGTAAAAAAACAAAAAAAGGACATACTCCTGGTCCGTGCTTATGTCGAAGAGGACATGCGCCTGACCCAAACGCATGTACCTTTTTTTTTTGTTGCAATAAAAAAAAAAAAAAGGGACATGCACCTAAGCCATGCACACGTCCTCTTCGACATGCGCCTGATTCTGACACATGTACTTATTTTATATATATATATATATAAATTATAACTCAATAATAATAAAAATAATAATATTTAATACAAAATATATCGAAAATATACATATCCGATACATAAATATCATCCGAGAACAAGTTATGCGTTTAGCGCCTCCCATTTATATTTGTCCGGGCCGAGGAGGCTGATTAATCTCGCTTGAGCAACCACGTGCTGTCCAACCCAGCTTATATAAAGAGGTCGACAATGACTGGGCTTAAATGAAGTTCCTTAGGCCCCAATCCTTTATTGTAATGAAGCTCAAGAAGCAGGAAGTTAATATAACGGGCCCTGGTCAAATGCTTAAGCTTAATTCAGCCTTAAGCTTTTGGTTTGAACGGAAAATTGCGGTCGATACATTTTAAAAAATTCTTAGCCATCTGAGTCCATTACTTTTTTTCAACCTAAAAAAATGTATTTTTGTAATATCGTTTCTGAAATGCCCCCCGGCAATCGAATTGGTTTCTTCCACCAAGTTTCTGCAATTTTTTCCCTCCTTTCAAATTCGATCTCTTTCTTATACACTGTCATCATGTTATTCGATCAATTGATTCTATTTTTGTAAAACGTTACCTGATATGATCCAATCAATAACAAGTAAATATTGCAATGTTGAATTTAATAACTTATCTTTGATAAATTTCATAAACATGGTGTTATTGGGTAATTTTTTATGATTTAACATAATATCTATAAACGTTTTTAAAATTTTCAATTCTTTAAGGTACATATTTAACAAAGGAGGTGTATAACTGTATATGGAGATGGAATTTCTTATGAACGCACGCTATGCATCTTTTGATTCAGGAGATGCACAAAATTCGTCTATCGATGCAGAATATTTTACATTACGATGCACAAATTTAGAATTGGAGTTGATATGTAAATTTGATGCATATGCTATTTAACGCGATGCACAAATTGTATAATCAAGATGCAAATTGTAAAATCCGATGCATAGGTTATGTACGCAATGCCTAATGCTAGAAAAGTGTCTTTTGCCGGTACATAGATTTGAAATCGCGATGCACAGATTTAGAATTAGAGTAAATAAGTAAATCCGATCGCGATGTACAATTGTATAATTGCGATGCAAATTGTAAAATCTGATGCATAGGTTATATACGCGATGCCTTGTATAACTGATGTTTATTGCGCTCCCCTTCATTAATGGCATTTACGTCATTTTGTCATAAAAATGTCCTTTGTCGATTAAAAAAAAAAATTTAGAATTCAAAATCGTCGAAAAATATCCAAAATGAACAGACCATAAATTTTTTCCCTAGTTTCAACTCACTGTGTCCTGAGCCATCACATGCAAGGCCCAAACTTTTGTTCATGACAACAAGAAAGGATATATGATAATAGGGGGCATTGCGGCGTTGAACCTTTTTCTATAGAACTAAATTATTTTGGATTTAATGAAATGTCCTCTTAAAAGTTTAGCGACTGACAATATAGTTTTCGTGAAATAATCTGGTTATGTTAGTTGATTAATTTTTAAAGGAAAATAATACATCTACACGATTCATTTTAAAGTAATTTATGTTGGTCAAAACATAATCTCTTGGTCCTAAATATTATTTAGGACAACCAAACAAGAAAAAAAAATATTTATTTATTTATTTATTTGGTGACGGAGAGAGTACAGTACTACAAACATAGGAGTATAAATGAATTATGTTCATATAAAATCTTAGATATAAGATATACTCTATCCGTTTCACTTAAAGAATATACTATTTATGGATGTTTCACTTGAAGAGTCCACTTTTAAAAATTATGCTTATAATTTTCATAATTTTTCATATTTATCATCCACTTGTATTGTAAATATCTAAGTTGTGCTTAAGTATTTTTGTAATTATGAACAACTCCAATAATACTAGTACATTTCTTAATTATTAAAATTTTCAAACATGTACTTTTTGGATAAATCACATAGAGTAGAATGCATCGATCAGTTTTAAAAGTAGCAGATGTCATGGTTTAGTACAATGTGCATGTGGTATTGTGCCTTGAATTGAAGATCACGAGAAATGAACTTTAATTTGGCTAGTTTGTTTACTTTGTTGTAACTTCATACTTTAAGCTATTCCTCAGTCAAGAAGGGTGTGGGAGTTTTGTGAAACGCCAAATTTGCTGTTTGCCCAATCGGTATTATCCACTAGGTTTATCACAAAGCTTGAATTTGTTAATGATAAAGGTGATGCAGCAGCTCTTCCTCATACAGTCTCAATGGCTCAATCAGCTTATCATTAGCTGCACAACATTAGCTGTATGATTAAATGTAATTAGCCTTAATTTTAGCATTGTATTTTAGGTGTTGTTATTCTCCTGTATAAATAGGATGTCAAATATACTTCATAATAATATAGAATATCTTTCATTCATATGATATCATAGCAGTAATCTTTTTTTTTTTTCCTTCGGTTGAGTCTTCACCTCACGTTTTACTCTTTCTCCTCTTCAGTCATGGCTTCCTCTGATAATCATGGTGGTATATATCAAGTACAGCATTTTGACTCGATAAAACAATTTATATGGCCTTTGACTAAAAATTAACACAAATTTCCTATAATACCCCAAAGCCCTTAAAACCTAACTCAGTCTCACTCTCTCTCAAATCTCTAAACCACAGCCGTCTTCCTCCCATCGTCGTCGTCTCCCCCTCCCATCTCCAACGACATCGTCGTCGTCTTCCTCCGTCTCCGACCACATCGTCTCCCTCTACTGCCATGGATCTTGTAAGTCTTCCTCCGTCTTCCTCCCATCTACTACCATGAAACCCTATCTTTGTCTTCCTCCGTCTTCCTCTCATCATCTCCCTTTGAATCGGTTAAACAATCCTATGAATCGTTTAAACGAATCCGTGAATCGTTTAAACGAATCCGTTAATCGTTTAAACAAATCCGTTTATCGTTTAAACGACTCCGTAAATCGTTTAAACTATGTTTGAGTCATTCAAAACAAGAGGGTATTTTGGGGTTTTCAAATAAAAAGAGGTCATATAAGTTGTTTTGGAATAAGTTAGGCCAAATAAGATATTGGAGTGTTTGACCGGGCCATTTGTGAAGAAACCCCCATAATCATGCCCTCATTTCTAACAGAGTTGAGCCCACAAAACCCTTCATCTTCATGTCCCTCAACCACATTCTCAAACTCACCCCCACCAACTATATTTCCTATAGAACACAAATTGAAGCCACCTTCATCGGTCACGATCTTTTCCAATTTCTTGATGGTTGTCTTCCTGCACCCTCCCCTACCATCACAACCGACAATGTCTCCACTCCTAACCGTGCCTATACCACATGGTGTCGCCAAGATAAACTTATTCTTTGGGGCACTCTCCAGTACACTCTCCCCTAACCTAGTCCCTCTCATATCTCAATGCCCCACATCCCAAGAGGCTTGGCAAACCCTCGCTAAGACATATGTCAATCCTTCTAAAGGTCATCTAAAACAAATCAAAGATCGCCTCAAAACCATCACTAAAGGCATTCGATCCATCACCGATTATATGCATGATATCAAACTTTTTGCTCCGATCAACTAGTTTCTCTCAGTAGTCCTCTTGCCGCTGATGATATCGTTGATCGTGTTCTCGATCAACTTAATGCTCCAAACTATAACAGTGTCCTCAATGCCATTCATAGTCGAGACTCTCCCATTTCCTTCGATGAACTCCATGAGAAACTTCTTAATCGTGAACTCACACTTAAACAAAAATCATCCTCCACTTCTATCTACCCCGCCACAGCTCATGTCGCTACCAAACACCACTCCAAGCAGCGTACCTCCCCATCTTTGTCCTCCGCACCTGGCTTGCTTCCAACCCCGCTAGTCTATCCCACCAATTCTCGGCCACCATCCCGACCCTTTCAAGGCCGCTGTCAATGGTGTCGCCAATCAGGCCACAACATCACCCAATGCCCTATTTTTCGCCAACAATTTCCTCATGCAACTCCACCCTCTCTATCACCCTAACCCACAGCTACATATTTCCCAAACCCTCGTCCCAATGTTCCCAATCTTCACCCTCAATACCCTCCTCGCACTTACACCGCTAGTGCCACTCCTTCCTCTGGCTGGCTATTGGACAGTGGTGCAACGCACTATGTCACATATGATTTAGACAATCTATCTTTACATACACCATACACTGGTGGTGATCAATTCCTAATTGGTGATGGCTCTGGACTTCTGATTACTAACACTGGTTCCCTCTCTATTTTTTATCTCTCTCACAGTTTTTATCTCTCTAATGTACTTCATGTTCCATCTGCATCTCAAAATATTCTTTACATCTCTCCATTTTGTCGAGATGATAATGTTTCTCTCACATTCTCATGTAACTCTTTTTATGTGAAGGACAATCAAACGGGGACAATAATCTTTCATGGCCATTCTAAGTCCGGCATCTATGATTGGAACCCACTCATCCCCCACATCACTTCAACAGTCAACTCCGCTTCATCATCCATTACACTCGATTAGCATCATCGATTAGGACACCCATCTTCTAATATTCTAAAATATATGAATTCTACTTTTAATCTTTCCATACCTGTTTCTCCTACTTTCAATTGTAATGCATGCAATTGCAATAAAAGCCACAAATTATCTTTCTCTCAATTTACTCTTACTTCTAATGGCCCTTTTGATATCATTTTTAGTGACATTTGGACCTCTCTGCTTCATTTGTTTAATGGTTTTAAATATTATATTATATTTGTAGATCACTTCACTAAATATGTGTGGCTCTATCCTCTAAAGCACAAATCCAATAGTGAACAAACCTTCCTCCGCTTCAAAGCACTGGTTGAAAAATACTTCAAACGCCCTATAATTACCCTTTACTCTGACAATGGTGGTGAGTATGAGAAGCTTAACCCCTTTCTTGCCACCAATGGTGTCACTCACCTCACCTCCCCACCCCATACACCTCAACACAATGGCTACCTCGAAAGATACCATCGGCATATTGTCGAAATTGGCCTTTCTCTTCTATCTTATGCTTCGATGCCTCTCACCTATTGGCCTCTAGCCTTCTCTACAGCTACGTATCTCATCAATCGCATGCCTACACCAACCCTCTCCTTTAAATCTCTCTTCCTCACACTATTTCATATACCTCCCAATTACACCAAATTACGAAACTTCGAATGTCTATAGTACCCATGGCTTCGACCTTACACTTCTCATAAACTCGACCCTCGCTCAAAACCTTGCGTATTCGTGGGCTACTCCCTTACCCAGAGTGCCTATTATTGTCTTGATCCTAACTCCACTAAAATGTATATTTCTCGCCATGTTAAGTTTATCGAGAATTCTTTTCCTTTTGTTGATTCCAAGATCGTTCTTTCCTACGCCTCCTTGTCCAATGTTGATGCGTGGTGCACTGTTGTAATGCCCTTACTTCTTTCCCCCTCTATACCAATAAACACTATCCAACCTATACACGAACCCACTGCCTAGCATACAATACAATCTTTCCCCACTTCGTCCTCCTCACCATCACTATCTTCTCACTCTCCTCCTCCTCCACCACCTCCTCCCCTCCCCACTCACTCTATCGTCACTTGCTCTTAGTACAACAAAGTCAAACCAAATCCCAAATACAGTGCCTACTCCCATATTTCCACTGCTAACCTTGAACCAACTACAGTGGCTCAAGCCCTCAACAATCCATCTTGGAAAATGGCTATGCAAACTGAATACAATGCCCTCCTTCAAAACCACACTTGGGATCTCGTTCCCCCTTCTCCATCTTATAATCTTGTCGGGTGCAAATGGGTCTTCCGCAACAAATATAATCCCGACAGATCTATTGAACGCCAAAAAGCCCGTCTTGTGGCCAAAGGCTTCCATCAACGCCTCGGCCTCGATTATAATGAAATCTTTAGTCCCGCTGTAAAATCTCATATGGTTCGCATAATCCTCTCTCTTCCTGTAACTCGAAGTTGGTCTATTCGCCAACTTGACATAAATAATGCCTTTCTTCAAGGGTCTCTCATGGAAGACGTCTACATGGTTCAACCTCCTGGATTTATTGATCAAACCTGTCCCCATCATGTTTGTAAACTTCGCCAAGCCCTTTACGGTCTTAAACAAGTCCCCCGAGCTTGGTACACAGAACTTAAAAATTTTCTCCTAAATTTTGGGTTTGTCAATACCATCTCTGATTCCTCCTTCTTAATATTTCGTCAATCTGAACATATTCTCTATTTCCTTGTCTATGTCCATGACATTATTGTCACCGGCTCCGACTCTGCTTTCATTGATGATTTTATAAAACAACTCTCTTTCCGCTTCTCTCTAAAGGATCTTGGGTTTCTTTCTTATTTTCTTGGTGTCGAAGTCATTCCACAACCTCACGGGCTCTTCCTTAGCCAACAAAAATACATTCTTGTCTTACTTCACAAAACTCACATGGACGAAGCAAAACCCGCTCCTACTCCTATGGCTACCTCTCCTCCCTTAACCCTTCATTTTGGTTCACCTCTTCTTAACCCCACAGAGTACCGTGCTCTAGTTGGAAGCTTACAATACTTATCCCTCACACACCCTGATATTGCCTTTACTGTTAATAAATTGTCATAATATATGCACAAACCAACTGATGCTCACTGGTCTGCCTTAAAACGTTTACTGAGATATCTTGCAGGTACTTCACACAAGGGAATTCTGTTACATCGCAACTCTCCACTATGTTTACACGCATTCACCCACTCCAATTGGGCAGGTGACAGAGATGATTATGTCTCCACAACAGGATATATACTCTACCTTGGTCGCAATCCCATTTCCTGGAGCTCTACCAAGCAACGCACTTTAGCTCGTTCCTCTACTGAAGCTGAATATCGTGCCATCGCTGCTACCACTGCTGAAGTTCTTTGGGTTAGTAATTTACTCACTGAACTTGGTCTCTCCTCTTCCACTCAACCAACCATTTATTGTGACAACATGGGTGCCCGAAGTTTCACTTCAGAATGAAACACCTGGGTCTGGATTATCATTTTGTTCGCGAAAGTGTACAACATGGGACTCTTCGGGTATCCTATATCTCTAGCACTTTAACCAAACCCCTTGCTCGTCCCCCTTTTCAATCGTTCCTATCCAAGATAGGCCTTGCCCTTCAGTCGTCCTTCTTGCGGGGGGATGATAAAGGTGATGCAGCAGCTCTTCCTCAAACAATCTCAATGGCTCAATCAGCTCATCATTAGCTGCACAACATTAGCTGTATGATTAAATGTAATTAGCCTTAATCTTAGCATTGTATTTTAGGTAGTGTTATTCTCCTGTATAAATACGATGTCAAATATACTTCATAATAATATAGAATATCTTTCATTCATAGTTAATACTTACTCTGTTCCACCCAAAGAATCAACGTTTAAAAAGTCTAATAATTAAGAGATATATTAGTGTCATTAGTCATAATTACAAAAATATTTAAAAACAACCAAGATGGTTACAACATAAGTGGAGGGTAAAGATGAAAGATTATGAAAATAGTAAACATAATTTTTGAAAGTAGACTTTTAAAGTGAAACATCCCAAAATAAAATAGTGGATTCTTTGTCTGGAACGGAGGGAGTTTATTGTTTCGAGATAGAAGAAGCCAAATTTATCATTATTTATTCACAATGGACTACGCACAAAAACACTCGGACCTTTGTGTCATCGTGTAAGTGGGTTTCAATCAACCCAGAGCATGTTTTGTATTGCGTTATGGTCTAAATGTGAGACAAAACGCGGCTTATTTGCATTTCTTGCGTTTCAACGCTGTGATAGCAAAAGTCAAAATTTCTAAATGTGGTCGCGCTTTTAAACACTGATTTTCAGTTTTTCTCAAAACGCAGCTTTTAAAACGTTGTTGAGAAAAATGTTGCATTTTGAAATTGTATCCCAAACGTGTTTATGAGAAAAAAATTGCATTTGAAAAAACTGCATTTTAAATTTCTGTGCTTTAAAAAAACTGCAATTTGAAAAACGCTGTACCAAACGAGTTTTATTTGAATAAAAGTGCCTTTTATGAGTGATTCCAGTTTCTAAAAAATTTACAACGCAGCCATTAAACTATGAAATTGTGCAATTAGAATAATAGATTACTATAGCAACTCCTCAATACACGCTGAATTCGCCCCTTTTTGGAATTGCTGTTAACTTTTTCTGTTAAATGGTGGCATGATTCATATTTTATCCTTTAATTTAGGCAACCAAACTTCAAATGATTGGGCAATTCACAAGGGTAAAGGAGGAAATACATATTTATTTAACGAAAAAATCAAACCGCCATCCAAAAATGAGGTGGATTTGGGGTATAAACTTAGTATACTTTGGAAGATTGGTGGCCGCTTTGCTTTGTAAATTTTTTGGAAAATTGATTGGGCCGATTATGCCTTCTGCCTTATCATTATGAAATAGCATGGCAAGTAAGCTAACCTGAGATGTCAAAATTTCGAGTTTACATTTTTTGTTGATAACTAAGTTCTTTTAACTTATGGTTAAGAATAATATTCAAAGCAAAGGGGAGATAAAATGATGAAAAACAATTTCTTTTAGACCCATTACGACAAATATATTCTATTTTTGACGAAGACATGCAATTTCAATGCTTTTGGGCACTTTTTTGCGAAATTGGTAGTTGTTTTTCATTGATCATACTTTTGATTTGTATAAACCCACAAAAAGAAAAAAAAATATTTTTGATGATGCCTATTTTTGCACCGTGGTCCTGTTGGAAAATTGATCCGGTAAAATGACTGGTAACTGACCTGAAAACAAAGAACAAGAGTTATATTATTGCGCAGAGGATCCCTGTAAAGCTTCTCTGGTGTGAAAATTAACACTGTATTTTAAAGAGTGAATAATGCTAATAGAGGGTGCAAGAATTGTATAATGCGTACCTTGTATTGTGTCCAATGCTAATATTTATAAAAGTGTGGCTTGTAGCCCTAGATGATTTCGGATCGTGATAGATGTCATCAGATCCTACAATTTACAGGTCAAAATAGCGTATCCATTCTGGACTTATCAGTAAATCGGAGATAGTTTCGTGATATGCTCGGAGGTAGTCCTATGATGTGCTCGAAGATAATTCCGTAATGTATTAGGAGATAATTCTGTAATGTGCTCGGAAGTAATTCCATTATACAGTATCAAGTACCAAAAATAGGACATGGCATCACTAGGCCCGTCCTGGGCTCAAGACGGGCGGTCTTCATTTTGTGGAGAGGCTCGCCCAGGCCCGCCCTAGGATAAGGTTTTTGGGCGGTCCTAGTTTTTCAATGTAATATTGTCATTTTACCCTTGTATAAAATTTTGGTAGTTCAATTTCCTTAAAACTGTTTGCCCTAAAACAAAGTCTCATTTTACTTGGATTACCATGAGTAGTCTCTAAGATGAATCAGTTTTCAAGTTCTAATTAGGGTTAAAGAACCATATAGTGAAGCCTCCCAAATCCAGGTCTAGAAAAGTACATGGACTATGTTTTTGAAAAGTTTGTTTCAAGTTAGGTTTAAACCTAAATATTAGTAGTAGTTAATGTATGTGGTTTCCATCACAAGGGCATTGTATAAGCACATGTTCACTACCTTCTGATTGCTTTTGTATCATCTTTCATTTCAAACTTTAAAGGCTAAGACAAATTCTTACCTTTATCATGTTCTGTTTTTTGGATTAACTTTTCTTCTTTGGCTTTCTATTTGCTTCACATGCCCCACTTTAGCAAAATAGACCCAATCTCAGAATATTTTTATTCAATGTCTTGTATTTTTTTACTATTAGCAAGTAAAATTCGGAAGTCTTTTTCCAATTATGTAAGGTTTTAGGATTGCAAACAAGTAGGGGTACAATTTGAAACACGTTTTGGTAGACAACATAAGTTTTCAGTTTTTCTTACTTGGAATGTTTGTTTTACCGAAATATCTTAAACTAGTCTTTTGGTAAGTCTTGTTGTTATAATTTTTGTGTATCCCGATGACCTTTTAGGTGGAGAAGAAATAACTTTAGATTCATTTAATGATCATATGTTCATTAAATGATTAAATTCTCTGTTAGATTTCAAATACATTCTTATCCATATACAAAAAAAGAAATATTAAACTATGATAGAATCTTAGATTTAGTTTGTGAACCAGGTTTCGAACTAACTTTTAATAACTCATATGCCGAGAGAGTTCAAGTGTATTTTAATTAAGATCCAAGTAAGTATTAGGATTAGTTGCAATGAGTCATCCTCGTATTTTGAATTTTGACCAGTTTTTCTCTATTAGTTTTCCTTTGGATTTTTTTACTTTGTAAGATTATAATCTGTTGAAAACTACAAGTCTATTCGTCATCGCGATATACGTTATGTTTTTCATCGTGATTTTTGTAATTTTGGTTTGTGATTTTTTGGACTATATCTCTTTTTGATCTCAGCAGATTTTTCTCTATCTATCTCTTTATTTTTCATTAGTCTTTACAAACCAAAATCCAAAATACAAAATAAAAAAAATCACTAAATCGTGATGTCAAACACACGTTTAATGACTTCGATTTGATGATTTTAGACTTTCTCTCTTTTGTCTCACTTACTCTATGTTCAATTATTACAAAAGAAAACCTAAAAATCACAAAACCAAAGTCACCCAAATTGCAAGCCAAACATACCCTATATTTTGATAATGCTTTATGCTTTAAACATTTTGAAAAATAAAAAGAATAAAAAAGATAAATGCTTAGTCTATGAGTCTAATAAAGCCAAAATTGACATAATCGTCCTTGGTTCAACTTATTTAGTCGTGTTATTTAAGTGGGTCATTTAACAACCTTGGATTACTCATCTACTGTAGCTAATAAATAATTGATCGATGATGAAAAAGTTGACTTACTTTTGAAAGAATTCAATAAATGCGTGAAAATAAATTAATTATTGAGTGCTGATTAAAAAAAATACTCTCAAGTTCATGAATAAGTCAAATTAAATCCCGATCAAGATTCGAGTAATTGACAATACCTTACCCCCAAAAACTTTTAACTAGCCTCACAAACCTAAAATATAAAATAATGTTAAATGCCTCTAAAATAATTAGATAAAAATTTAGAAAAGATTGGTTTTACAGATCCTAATTTGTAAAATAAAATTACTTTTGACATTAAAAGTGTAACTTTTGCATCTTACGGATTAATGAAAATTGTCACTTTGTCCTAAAAGAGTCACTACTGGCCTTAAAACGATCATTTTTTGCTTTTAAAGTGTCACTTTGCATTTAAATAAAATTATCACTTTTTCCTAAAAGCGTCACTATTAGCTTTAAAAGAGATGGTCCTAAAAAAAAGAGATGGGATTTGATTTTTTTCTTTTTTGGCTTGATGATTATGTTACCGGAATCAAACTCGTTCCTTATAACAGTGGAAGCGGGTAAACAAATAGATTAAACAATAATCAATGGTCAAGCAATTAGAGATTGGAAAAAGAGAGAGTATTTGGGTTTTTTAAGACTGCCGCATATTAATATGAACTCCTTAACCACGTTTTAAAATTACAACTTATATATAGGTTACAAGACGAAACTCTAAACCGATACAAATAAGGAAAATCGCGAACTGTAAAAAATGGGACAGGGCGCCCGCCCTCTTTCCAGAATTTCTATATCAATTATTGAGCGGTCGCCCTCTTCCAGAAACTCAACCACACTGTTGCGCGTCCGCGTGCTCCGTTCCAATCCATCCTTGCATATACCCATAGCCCGTATCACGGGAAAGCTACGCCCCTTGCACCCCCAAGTCCTACATGCCTAGAATCGAGCTATCCATTCTAGCAAGGAACGACTCCAGTACCACTTTTTAAAGACATTTTAACCATATTTTTAATTAATTCTTTTATATATTTGTACCTAGTTATGGAAAATAAAACTTTGATTTTTAGAAACTAAAATGAAAATACAATGAATTTCATGTTTTAAAACCTTTAGAAAACCAATTCACTCAAATTTTTATTTTGAAAAAACAAATTGATATAAAATATCTAAATGTGACTCTGTTATTTGAAATAGAGGGGTATATCCGTTTGTTTCATGAAAAAAATTTTCGGAAAACATTTTCCTCATTTTTCGGTGTTTGGTAACATTTGAAAAATGTAGTCAATGTAAAACCTTTTACAAGTCAAGGGAAAATGAAGTCTTCTTTTCAGAAAAATGACTTACGAACTCCATTTTCATAAGTCATTTTTCAAAATGTGTTCATTCCAATTTTCTCCTAATATCACCTTTGCACATTTGGATGTGCTATATTCATTTTTAGCTTTTCTTTTAAGAAAAATACTAGTAATATTTTACCATAATCTTTTGAAGTGGTTCTATGAAAAGTTTTATTTATATACCATTTTGTTGATATTGTCAAGATTTATGAAAACTTTTATGACATTGAAAAATAATATTCATGTTTGTTTCAATATAAATGTTTACTTTTATTCATGATCACGAATAAAAGTAAATATTCATTTTGAGACGAAAAAATAACAATAATATTACAAATTTAAGTAATCGAATTTTGAAAATATTTTAACTTGATATTTTAATTAAAAAATACTAAGATATAGTGAACCCGTTATATATATCTTATATGAAAGTCTTTAGTGAGCCGATTTAAAATTTTAAATTATTTTCTTAATACTTTAATTTTTAAATATAGTATTAAACGAAATAAAATCTTTAGTGAGTACATGAAACTTCCGGTATAATATTTGAGATCATATGATTTCTAATTTGAAGCTGGAATTGGAGCCTAATATCAAATTTGCACTACTCAATTTTAATAAATACTTCATTAGTCCTACAATAAGTGTCCATTATTTTATTTTGGCACATCCCACAACAATTGTCTCTTTCTTTTCTTGAAACATTTTTTCAAGTTATTATCAATTATGTATTTCTTATTTGTGAGATTGAAAAGTAAATGAACCCTATTGATTTAATACCACTAGTAATAAATTGGGGGTTACTAAAATAATATTTAAAGTCAAATATTTAAAATGATTGTATATTCAATAGGGACAATAAGTTTAGGATGAAGAGAATATATCTTTTTATATGTAATATGTTTTTCGTAACATTTTTTATGTATTTGCCAAATAATCAAAAATATTTTTTGGTATATTTTTAAAAATTTACCAAACACCTAAAAAAATTTTTTTAAAAATTTATTTTTCGAGAAAGAAACGGAGCGTACGATTATAAAACGTTGGAAAGGGATCTTCCAAATCTAAGAAAACTACACACGTCACTGTAGCTTAATTCTTTGGGTATTTAAATTAAACAAATGAGTGAATGACTACTATTACTATTATTATGCCAGCAAAAAGCGTTTAAAATATCTTAACGAAAGATATAAAAGGAATATTCCTAATAGTAGGCCATATCCTTGACATGTGTCCACTTATGACAAGGCTAGTCACTGTCATCTTCCTATTTCTACACCATTTATAATAATTTCTAACCACCTGTTAGTTTTAACATGTACTCCCTCCTCCGTTCTTAAATTATTGGGTTGATCCGATACACGAATTAAAAAAATTTAATTAAGTTGATTATTAATATTAAAATAATATTGAAAAAATGTGTTATTTCTTTTAATGCACATGTGTATGTGGCCCATAATTAAAGTAAGAAGAAAAAGTAAGGGTAAAATAGTAAAAGTGATATTCTAAAAAGAAAAGTTTCAAACAAGACAATTATTTTGGAGCGGATAAAAAAGGAAAGAAAGACAATAATTTAGGGACGGAGGGAGTATATATATATATGTATGTATATATATTATTATATATTATTTTTAATTAAAGAAACCTTTTGAATATGTTTCCCTTTTGACCTTTTTTAAGGAATATATTTTGGAGAACTAATTTCTATAAATGTTGAGGAAATTCTGCAATCAAATTTCAAACCACAACTTATTTAAATGGATTTCTCAAAAATAAAAAATAATGTAAATATAACAAACTAACTTTTAAATATATCCATTTATTAATTTTTAATATATTTTTAGCAAAATTCAAAAAGAAAACTAATCTTAACTTGTAATTTTGACTTAAAATCTTATATCTCACCCTTATCCCATTAATAGATTTTTTGGTCTTGCGTTTTGATCAAAACACAACTTATTCATTATCTTAGAGTTTTAATATTGTGGCAGAAAAAACTGCGTTTTTTAAATCGCAACTGTGTTTTAAAACGCTAAAATTTTTAGTTTTTTTTTTCCCAAAACACGGATTTTAAAACAATGTTGAGAAAAAAAGCTGTGTTTTGACATAATACCACAAACGCATTAATAAAATAGAAAACTGTGTTTTAAGAAAGCTGCACTTTAAATAATCTGTATTTTTAAAAATAATTACATTTTAAAAACGCTACACCAAACAAACTCTAAATTTAGTTGTGATTCAAAGGAACGAAATTTAGAAAGTGTTCTTTAGAAAGTGTGATAAGAAATTAGATAAAAGACTTGAATCCGATTTAAGATGATTTATTCGACTTGCTTCTCTAAGACGATAAAACATACTCTGATTACAAATTGAAATGTTACCCGTATTACCCTTTTGATTGCATTGCTATAATTATTTATCAAATTTAATTACGAAACTTTCATTGTACCTATTTCACCCTTAATGCACTCAAACATAGTGAATGCCAGAATACAAATTGATTTGAATATCACGAGAATCAAATTTATTTGCTTCAAACTTGAGATACTAATCATCAACGTAAATATCTACTTTACTTTTGGCGTTACTATAATAATCTTAGGCTCCATTTTTCGACAATAATAAAAGTAAAAAAATTTCCAAGGGCTGGTAAATCGAAATCGAAATAGTATTAAAAAGCATATAATCAGAATAATCTCTTCCTTTCGCGACCACACCAGAGAAATCCAGTTATCAAAATCTCGAAAAACAGAATCTCCACTCGCTACGATTACGTAAAAGCCCCTACTCTCCAAATCCATCCGCCACTTAACCATTCTTCTTCCTGTCCAAATTATTCACATTTTTTAACCCTTGTCAACAACAGTCTTCCCCACCTTCCCTATATCTCAGCTCTGCTCTCCCTTCTCAGATTCACACACACTTTCTCTCTCTGTAAATTCTCTATCTAGAAGACACACACACATATATATATATATATATTTATTATTTATACACACACAGGTAGATACACGCAGGGGAACAGAGGAAAGCTAAGGAGTTGGGGGATGGCGGGAAACGATTGGATAAACAGTTACCTGGAGGCGATACTGGATGTTGGACCGGGACTCGACGATGCGAAGTCATCGCTGTTGCTCCGGGAGAGAGGGAGGTTCAGTCCTACTCGCTACTTCGTCGATAATGTCATCGGATTTGATGAGACTGATCTTCATCGCTCTTGGGTTAAAGTATCTTACTTACTCTCTCCGTGTGTGTTTATCTCTGTTTTATGTGGAAATTGTTGTTCGTAATCAAGTGATTTGGATTGATTGATAGGCGCAAGCGACGAGGAGTCCGCAGGAGAGGAATACTCGGCTTGAGAATATGTGCTGGCGGATTTGGAATTTGGCTCGCCAGAAGAAGCAGGTTTTTCCTCACTTGTAATATCAATGAGTATATATATATATATATATATTTTCGAAGTGAGAAACTCATGATTTAGTTGACGCATTTTCCTTATGAACTGAATTTATGTGTATAAACCGGCTTGAACTAATTTTCGGTTCTAATCTGATATAATTGTTGCAATCGGAATGGACGCTTAACTTTTGCGGTACTAATTGTGCTGTTTTTTGTGTCTAAATTATGGTGTATGATCTAAACATTTGGTTGGTTTTATTAGTTATTTGCTTATGGAGAAATGGACTTTGCAAAATTAGTACTAAAAGAAAGGGACAAGTTTTAAACTGTAAGGTCTTTCTGGCATTGCTCTGTACTGATAAGCTGGTCCTGCTTTGGCATCAGCGACTACCCTTGATTCTGGTTATGAATGCTTTTCGATGACAAAAAAAAAAAAAGTTTTAATGGCAGGGTTTGCTTCGCCCCGGTGTTTTAGTCATGCTTAGTTGCTCTAGACTAATTGTGATGTTTTCTGTGAATTTTTGTGCTTGTCCTCAATTTTTGTACTCCTTGATCATTTCTACCAATGTAAAGCTCCAATTTGAATTCCTTTTATGTCCTGAAAAATACTGTTGAGTAACTTACATAATCCCTATTCGGAATCCTTTGTGTATCTTGGTGCTCCTAACTATCCGCTCATTTTTGTCAATCCATGTTAGGGTAATACATTCGCTAATAGATAGTAAAAGCCCCATATGGTTGATCATTTGAACACGCTTCCAAGTCATGATGACTACTCAACCAATCTTCGGGTAAACAGCCTCTAATGCCGATGTTTACTTTTACTTAACTTTTGTACATAGGGAATGAGACTCAATCCTTTACTGCAAATTTATAAGCCATTTCTTTCACTCATATAACTATCTGGTTAGAAAAATTGTGAGCCAATATGGAAATTGGGAAGGAGTTTTGAGTAGGGTTAAGTTCGGGACAATGCCAATTGTGCACCCACCTCTGCTCTCAAACTACGCGGTGCTAACATGATGGTCATAATTATAGGTCTAATAGATGGATGGGTATAAGCCAAGAAGTTGGAAAGAAGTGATGATGTGATTTCTACATTTTCATTTGCGTGTGTTTATGTGGGAAAATTTGTTTAGCCAATATGGAAATTGGGAAGGAGTTTTAAGTAGGATTAAGTTCGGACAATGCCAGTTGTGCACCACCTCTGCTCTCTCAAACTACACGGTATCATAGTCATAATTTATAGGTGTAATAGATGGGTACAAGCCAAGAAGGTGGAAAGAAGTGATGATGCAATTTCTACATTTTCATGTATCTTCTTTTTAGTCCACGATATGTAATTTGACTTTCTTGCCTAGATATATGTGCTAATCTATTTAATACTTATGAAAAATTTGTGTCTATAGAAAGTCATTTTGATAGTAATGACTGCACCCGTGATCAGACATTTAAACATCGTTTGGTGTTAGATTTTAGTTGTCACGAGTGCTAATATGGTAGATGCCTTGTTTACCATAGAGTTCTATTTGTAGGTTCAGAAGCCATTATGTTTTGGTTTGAGATTCTCTACTTTGCTTAATCTGTGGATGCTCCGTTAAAGTATATTGCTGCTCTTTGCTAATGTATATATTTATATTTAGCTTGAGGGAGAGCAAGCTCAGAGGACAGCTAAACGGCGTCTTGAGCGTGAAAGGGGACGCAAAGAAGCAGTCGCTGATATGTCGGAGGACTTGTCAGAGGGGGAGAAAGGAGATACAGTCAGTGAGATGTCTGCCCATGGTGATAGCCACAGAGGTCGATTGCCCAGAATCAGTTCTATTGATGCAATGGAAGTGTGGGCTAATCAACAAAAGGGGAAGAAGCTTTACATTGTATTGATAAGGTATGAGCTGAGCTTAGTTTATATCTGGTATATTAGCAGTTCGAGGATGGACAGAAAGAGATCACTTATGGGTGCCTCTGAGTGTGAGGAAAGTATATGAAATGAGAGGAAGAGAAACAGCAAAACCATTTTCCTGTATTAAATGTGCAATTTTTTTATTTGTTATTATTATTTTTGGCTTAAAGAGGGGGAATGCCACCACAACAACAAGGTCACATTGGACCCACCTATGGGATTGAAGCCACCTTGGGACTGACTAACTGCCCCTCTCCAATAGTACAAGACAAAGCGGGAAACTTAGTCGCCGTATAACTGTTTTTCCTTTATTTAATGAGTGATTGGATGTTCAATAGAAGTTCAGTTACTGCTGCAACCGTAAACTTCACTATGAATTGTTTTGGGGACTTTTGATAGGATTTTGCATTTTGGGAAATTTAAAGGCTGAATTTGTTAATCAATCATAGAAGAAAGTAATTTCCTACTTCAGTCGTCCCTAAATTAGTGTCATGTTCTTGAAAAAGTTTGTCCCTAATGAGCGTCACTTTTTCAAAAATTAACCATTTACATGGCATATCTTACTAATGTAACCTCACATGCCTTTCTAAAGCATTGCTGACTTCCATGTAAGGGAGTATTATATTTGAAATTGTTCCTGGATTTTGATAAATGTTGACATTCTTAATTTCCTTGAAACCTGAAGTCATTTTGGGACAGAGGGAGGACTTATTTTCTTTTTCTTCTCTTCACTTTCTCATAATTTTCCCAAGAACTGTTTGTCATATGATTCTTGACATTCAAATGAGCAACATTTCAATTCGATTGGAAAACTGTTTACAGACTCTAATACATAATATGTATATACATAGACATATACATATACGTGCTCCCTCGACATCTAAATGAGTATCCTTTTTCTAATAAAGTTACTAAACCACGTTTGGGGCGGAGGAGTATTATCTTTTGGTTTAAGGGGGTGTCGGAAGGACCTCACACTTAGCCTCAGGCCCTCAGCTATACCACTGGCCAACCGAAACTTTTGGTATATGCTGGGAGATATATAAACAGCTTTTGAACACACTTGTTGACTAGCTGTGTATGGATAACTTCCTAGGATTCAAGAAAAAGTCTGAACCTGCTCTGTTTTCTGATGCTACGATTAAACTTGCATTATGATTTGTGTATTTGACAAGTATTTTCTTTCAGTCTACATGGTCTGATACGGGGAGAGAACATGGAGCTTGGTCGTGATTCTGATACTGGTGGCCAGGTAGGTGTTCTTTTTTACCCAGATCTTTAGTGGATGATTACTGATTAGGAGTATTTCCAAATTTAATAGTTCACTTGTATGCATTTGATTGCTAAAGCTGAACTATTTTACTTCCTCTTATAATCCCTCCTGTTTCAGGTTAAGTATGTTGTGGAACTTGCCCGGGCGTTGGCTTCGATGCCGGGTGTTTATCGGGTCGATTTACTTACTAGGCAGGTATCCTCTCCTGAAGTGGACTCGAGTTATGGTGAACCAACGGAGATGCTGCCTCCGCGAAATTCTGAAGGTTTGATGGACGAGATGGGCGAGAGTAGTGGTGCTTATATTATTCGTATTCCATTTGGTCCAAAAGATGAATATGTTCCAAAAGAACTTCTATGGCCATACATCCCAGAATTTGTTGATGGTGCACTTGGCCACGTAATACAGATGTCCAAAGTTCTAGGTGAGCAAATTGGTGGTGGGCAGCCTGTCTGGCCTGTCGCTGTACATGGGCATTATGCAGATGCTGGTGACTCCGCTGCTCTCTTATCCGGGGCTCTAAATGTACCCATGCTTTTTACTGGTCACTCTCTCGGACGAGATAAATTGGAACAACTTCTGAGGCAAGGACGATTATCAAAAGATGAAATAAATTCGACGTACAAAATAATGCGCAGGATAGAGGCTGAGGAGTTATCCCTTGATGCATCTGAAATAGTCATAACTAGCACTAGACAGGAAATTGAGGAACAGTGGCGATTGTATGATGGTTTTGATCCAATACTAGAGCGTAAACTACGAGCAAGGATCAGGCGCAATGTGAGCTGTTACGGACGATTCATGCCTCGCATGGTTGTAAGTGCTTAAGCGTACTATTTCCTGTTTTGTCGCTTTCTGGTACCTTTAGTCATTAATGAACTGAAGTTTGCCTGGCTATATTTATGAAATCCCTGTTGACCCATTTTTTGCTAACCATAGTTTACTTGCTCTCACTATTACCTCATCAATCATGTGTATCCCGTTCCTTGCGTCAAGTTTGTCTAATCTATTCTTCCTGCTGCTCAGGGCAAGATTTAGCTATTTAAAAAAATAATATTCACAAATAAGATATTGAAAACAATATCATGTCAATTACGAATTATGATATATTAGGATGTTTAGATAATTCATACAGGAAAGACATCAAGAAGTGTTTGTTTAACTTGACACAAGTCTCAAGCATGGAGAGCAGGAAATGGCAGACTCCAGTAAAGCTTGTAAAAGAATTACAGTTTAACGGTATTTGTGTTGCTGAAAGAAATCCGTATTGGTAGTTGAATTGCCATTTATTTTGGTAACTTCTCCATCCCATTTGAAGATTTAGGTTCCCATTTTGAAAAGTCAAATCTCTTCGTAGAAATACATTAAATTCCTTGAAAGCTATTATCAACCATAATCTCCCATTGGTATCTTAAGTTGTTTCTTGAACTTATTTGGACTAAAGTTAGAATACCATGGATGTCATGCGTCTTACAATATAAACTTGGTGAGAATTCTTAAATTGATTGTTGTTCGAGTGGTTACTTCACAATCATAATTTATTTGAAAAGAAGTATCGTCTTGTCTATTTTGATGGTTGTGCATGTGAAGCGCTAGCTATGTCTAAGTACACTATTGATTACTTGAGTTACTTACAGGTGATCCCACCTGGGATGGAGTTCCATCATATCATTCCACATGATGGTGATATAGAAGGTGAAACAGAAGGAACTGAAGATCATCCTGCTTCTCCAGACCCACCTATTTGGACTGAGGTTATAGTTATTTCTGACATTCTTTTTCCTGACATTTTCAGTCCAATAGCATCTGAAATTTTAATCCTCTGGGATGAAATCGGTTACCTTTTCAGATATCTTATCCCGTAACTTCTGTTTTCATTATTTTCTTATTTCTGAGACTCACGTGTCTCAACCTTCATTTATGCAGATAATGCGCTTCTTTACTAATCCACGAAAGCCTATGATACTTGCACTTGCCAGGCCAGATCCTAAAAAGAACCTCGTGACTTTGGTCAAAGCTTTTGGGGAATGTCGTCCACTAAGAGAGCTTGCTAATCTTGTAAGTTTGAATTACCTGTATCATTTTTGGTGAATACATAATCAGTGAAATCAGCTTTGTAATTGGAGTACTTCTTTCTTCTGTATTTGCAGACATTAATAATGGGCAACCGAGATAACATTGATGAGATGTCTAGTACCAATTCTTCTGTTCTCCTCTCAATAATTAAGATGATTGATAAGTACGATCTCTATGGACAAGTGGCATATCCTAAACACCACAAACAGAGTGATGTCCCTGACATATATCGCTTAGCAGCAAAGACGAAGGTATACTCTCCAACTTATTGCATCTCTCGGATTTATATGTTGATCAAGAATATGATGTTACCAGGAATTATGAGAAGCATGCTGATTATGTTGCTTATATTCCTCTTCTGTTCTCATGCTTGATTAAACAGCCATCGAAACTTATGGAAGAATTAGCATTATGTTCAATCCTCCGTTAGTCTTATAAATATTTTTGCGTTCAACCTGTTATTTCTTTCACAGACTTCATTGTACTGGGGAGTACTGGGAACTTATCATTCTAGATGTTTCACCTCTTACTCTGTGCTTGCACAATGGTTGCAGTATCTTTTAGTATCATACCTGAAACTTGAAGAGTTACGTTCCGGTATCAGTGTTTGTCTTGCTGTCATATAATCTTGGTGGTAGATGTCACGTTGAAGAAGTATAATCTCATATACATTTGAAAGAGATAACCTTTCACATGTATCAATATTTTCCACTGTGTCATATTTTCTTATGGGGCATTAGCCAAAATATGAATACTAATGGAGAACTAGTTTAGCTTGACCTGACGACCAAGAGATATCAAGAAGTGACCGTTTTCGTAATTTAGGCTGTGTTAGTTAGTTGAGACGTAGACATTGCAGAAGATGTCACTCATAATTAATACATGCAGGGTGGAAGTCAAGAACTCAAGAACTGCTTGTGGAGGATTATGTTGTCAGCATTGATGTGAATCCAAGATGGAATCAAAGACGAACCAACCACGAACAAGCGAATTAACAATAGAAACAACAAATTGAACAAAAAGATAGAGAGTTTCCCTTAACCCTAGGGCGGATATACCAATCCCTAGAACTTTGGGGTGCAACCTTGACCCACTAATCATAGTTAATTAGGAACCAAAATCACGGAACGCCACAAGCTTGCAGCTCAACAAACTTGATAAGTTCAAGGGGTTGAAAATTTTAATCCAAGAAACTCTTTCAAACTCACAGTATATTGGAAAACTGAAATCAATTCAATAATATATCAAAACGTTATGAAAAACAATGTTTAGAATGCCTTTATATAGGTTACAAGACTTAAAACAAAACCTAAAATAAGTTGGAATCCGAAACCCTAAAGAAAATATCAAAAATTATTCAAAATGCAATCAAACTGGGTGACATAGGCGCTACCCAAGACGGCGCGAGCGCGCCATAATGCGGACAACTCTTAGAAGTTTGCGGGAACGCGTGGTGCAATGCTCCAAATGTGTCAATCATCCTGAAGTTGGCGCGGTTGCTGGAAGCTCATGGCGCGGGCGCGCCATCCTCTGTCCCTTCGGGGATGCAAACCATCTTCACGTGATGTTGGCCTTCAATGTCGGAAATTGTCTTGGACTTGATTTCCGCAACAAGGACCATCAACGCCTCTCGAATCTTCTTGGCTCTCCCTCGAGTAATTGGGCTCCTTCAGTCATTATTGGATCTCTCAAAAAGTTGGGCCACGGTCCTTGACTCGAACCTTGATATCCATTAAGCATGTATTCTTGAAGTTAATGAGAGGTTTTTAGGTTGTTGGCTAAAGATTTCAATCTTAGGCACGGGGTGGTGGATAGCTACGAGGCAACATGATACGAAGGATTCTCGACGAATCACGATTTCACGCAGAACGGAAGCTAAGATCAAGAAAGTTGATGGAAGGTGACACCTCAACCCGATGAATCGGTCCAAATACGAACCTTGGCATATACAGCCGCAACCCGATAATTGAGACGACCACGAGCTTTGGTATAATGAGTTTCACCACAATTGGGATGAAATACCAATTGATAAGAAGGAAAAAGTTGAACGCTACAGGACAAATCCTGATAAGTTCGAAACCTGCTTGTAGAAGAACAAACAATTGCAACTAGAATCAGTGTTATATGGTTAATATACTTAACAAATTGATTTAAATGCAAGAATGATTTAACTTGATTATTTTTGCGATTTCATGATATTGCAGAGCATTGTGTATGCGTGTGTAAAGCTAAAACAAGAAATATGCCGATAAACTATTTTTGCATGCCCCTAAAGGAGAATTACGGAAAGATATTTAGATTGCTAATTTTGTGTTTTGGCGTTATTGTACATTTTATCAAAAAAGGATTCGTGTAGCCAGCCCCAATTAAATGGGACAAATGTAGTTGAGTACATTGGCAAAGCCATCTTGTAGGGTGTTGGGTCACAGGACCCTACTCAAATTTATGTTATGTACTATATTTTTCATAATTATAAAACAAATTTGATATGGTTGCATTGGTTTTAGGTTCAATACTAATGTTTATTTCCATAAGGATGGTGGGTTTAAATCTCATTAGGAACAACACTATTTTTCATTGTTGAAATATATTTTTATGTTCTTTGTTGATTTTTTAAACCTATTTTTATGTTCTTTGTTGATTTTTTATTTATTGCTAACAACACTCAATTTTTTTACCTATGGACGTCATTTTGACATTTAATAAAAAAAATTAAAACCAAAAATTAAAATCTTGAGAAAACTCAGGTAGTCATCCCCTCTCTTTCTCTCTCTTCAAATCCATTGTGCCCCCACTCTAAAAAGTTCCTGGATCCGCCACTTGTTGAGTAGAGTTGAGTGCATCATGTTATGGATGGATTATACAAAAAGGCTACTCACGAGGACAGTGTCGTTTTCTTAACTGGTAAAGATGACCAAGGATGGTTGTCCATCACACTATCCTATGAGCCAAGTGCTCAATATTTGGACATTGTATTGACAACACGAGAGCCAAAAGGATTGGGGCTGGTCTTTAAGCAATCCTATATATGTTTTAGCATAGGTAGTTAGGTTCCGAACCTAGTGTAAGCTTTTTGTGGAGTATAACGATCTTTTTTCCTTTTTCCATAAAAGATAAATTGAGTAAGGCGCTCTTTTCCCCATTACTCTCTTAAGTAATGTACTTTGAGATATTTAATTTGGCTTTTCTTATTTTGGCAGGGTGTTTTCATCAACCCCGCTATCATTGAACCATTTGGACTCACTCTGATTGAGGTGGTCTTCTGATATATACTAGGAACTACTTTCACAAGTTATTCTCATATAAAAATAAATAAATAAATAATAAAGTCATCAAAATAAATCCAGCATAACTTGGTTTTCATTGAATAGGCTGCAGCTCATGGTTTACCGATGGTTGCTACCAAAAATGGAGGTCCTGTGGATATACATCGGGTAGGTCATTTTTGTTATGTAATTGGGGCTCAGTTTCTGTCATTTTGATTATATATATGAATACCAGGCTTGTTCTGTTGCATTTGCAGGTACTTGATAATGGACTTCTTATTGATCCCCATGATCAGAAGTCTATTGCTGATGCTCTGTTAAAGCTGGTTGCAGATAAGCAACTCTGGGCAAAATGCAGGGCAAATGGCTTGAGAAACATCCATCTCTTTTCATGGACAGAACATTGCAAAACTTACTTGTCACGCATAGCAAGTTGCAAACAGAGGCAGCCAAGTTGGCTAAAAGCTGATGATGATGATGACGAAAATTCAGAATCAGACTCCCCAAGTGATTCCTTAAGAGATATACAGGATATATCTTTGAATTTGAAGTTTTCACTGGATGGAGAAAAGAATGATGGTCAAGGGGACCTGGAAGATCGAAAAAGTAAATTAGAAAATGCTGTTTTGTCATGGTCAAAGGGTGTCGCTAAAAGCGCACAAAAGGCTGGGTCTGCAGAAAAAGCAGACCAGAATACTAAGTTCCCAGCATTGAGGAGGAGGAAGCATATTTTTGTAGTTGCTGTGGATTCTGATGATGTCGCTACTCTTTTCGAAAGTGTTAGAAAGATATTTGAGGCTGTAGAGATGGAGAGGGCAGAAGGGTCAATAGGATTCATTTTGGCCACATCCTTTACAATGGCTGAAATTCATTCTTTTCTGGTTTCAGAGGGTGTGAGCCCTTCAGATTTTGATGCTTTTATTTGCAATAGTGGTGCTGATCTCTACTATTCCTCTCCTCATTCAGAAGATAATCCATTTGTTTTCGACTTGTATTACCATTCACACATTGAATACCACTGGGGTGGAGAAGGGTTGAGGAAGACTTTGGTCCGGTGGGCTGCATCTGTTACTGACAAGAAGGCTGAAAATGAAAAGGAACATGTAGTTACAGAAGATGAAAAGATTTCAACCAACTATTGTTATGCTTTCAAAGTTCGCAAGCCAGGAGTGGTAAGTTCCCTTGTTTTCAATCTACAAATGTTTGTGCCCGCGATGTCTGGATTTTTTATTTTTTATTTTTTAAACTTAACACATCTCATTGGGGTGACTATGTTTACTGTATTACTGTACCTATCTTCTCAGTGGCATAGGAGTTAGGACTTGTGCAGTCCCTGGAGGTCACTAAACTTTCATGATTAATTCATCTGTCTTATATCAGTGCTTTGACTTTGTAGGTTCCTCCTGTTAAAGAAATTCGCAAGTTAATGAGAATCCAAGCTCTCCGTTGCCATGTTATTTGTTGCCAAAATGGAAGAAAGATTAATGTCATCCCGGTACTAGCTTCTCGTTCTCAGGCCCTCAGGTATTCTTTATTTAGCTGTTGTATTAACTTATGTTCATGGTTTACTTTTTCAAAATTGACTAATGTTGTAACGATGTCTGATTGATTGAAGCCTCATGCAAGTTCAATTCTATTATGCGAGTGGTGCAGGAATGTAGAAAAACCGTGAATTGTGACCTCAATATATGATCTAGAATTTGCTTCCTTACGCTGTGTTTTGTTGTTGTTATTATTATTATTAATTATTACTCAGTATTATTATATTATTATTATTAACTGTTGCTCTAGTTAATTTTGGCATGAATTTAATGGAACTCGTGGCTCAACCCCTTCAGGTACTTGTATCTACGGTGGGGTATGGACTTGTCAAAGGTGGTAGTTTTTGTGGGTGAGAGCGGTGACACTGATTATGAAGGATTTCTTGGTGGTGTGCACAAGTCTGTTATTTTCAAGGGAGTTTGCAGTGGAACGAACAATCAACTTCATGCTAATAGAACCTACCCACTTTCAGATGTGGTGCCTGTCAACAGTCCTAATATTATTCAAGCAAGTGAAGAATGCAGCTCTGCTGATCTTCGGTCTTCACTGGAGAATCTCGGAGTTCTCAAAGGTTAAAAAGTTGCATTTGCTCCTGGCTTGTTGTCTCTAGTACTTGGGGTCTTTTTGGCTGTGCCTTCATTGCAGCATGCTTAAAAACATTGTCATCCAAACTGCTCATTCTTTGAGAGGTTGGATTGCTGGTGTTTTTTTTTCCCGTCCCCCTGAAAACCCAAGTGAAATATTTATATTATTTTCCTTTTCCCCCGGTTCTAAGTCACTACGTCACCATTCTAATTGGTGGTGGTGGAGTTCATAAAGAAAGTTGTATATCAATTTATAAACTGTGGGTGGGGTATTGTATCGTACCCAATGGGATGGCAGCTCGCTTGGGCTCGGGCTTGTTCTCGGTCTCTCCCTTCCTCTCCGTGTGTGCGCCCATGCTCGTATTGAATATGTGTATGTTGTTGGGAGTTGGGAGTTTATGACTCACTTGTCGTCAATCACACATTGGTTAATAGTAAAGGGGGGGGGGGGAGTATCAATAATATTTGCACAAGACTTATTTTTTTCTTTTATCGGGTGAAGAAGAAAATTCTCTTTCTTATTTTCTCACTTGGACTTTCAAGTGCCATTTTCATTCCAACAAGACGGAACCATATTTAACATTTGTAAGAAGAGCGCAATCCATAAATGAGAGTTGCCATTGTTTGCAAGTGAAACTTAAGGTTGCTACTTAAATGTGTCATTACTTTGGCACAGATAACAATTTGGATATTTATGAGTGATGTTCATCCATACTTCCCTCCGTGTACTTGAGCTGTGAAATATCAAACTTGATCACCAGAATATTGATTGATTCGTCAAAGCACAAAATTGTGAGAATTTAGTGCTTCTAGAAGAGATGACATAAAGGGACTTGGCTTTTTCCATATTTATTATTAATCGACATAATAAGAGAGAACACAAGGACGACCTATGTTCTTCTTTTGAGTTTGTTTGGATTCCCAATTACACTGACATTTTTAAAGTCAGTTTAATCATCTTTTCCCGAGACTCGGAATGAAAAGTTGGACTACTTTTTTCAAACAAGAAATTAGGAGAATCCCAGTAAAGATGTCATCAAAGACTACTCCAAAAAAGTTTAACTATGTATCCGGCGGTGAAGGTAAAGGTGATGGCGTGTGGCTTTACTCTTTTTTCAATGAAATCACAAAATGAAATAATTTTATTTATCAAGTGCTTATATAAATATTGTTATCTTTTAACCATCAATAGGCTGCTTAATCTCATAGTCTTTTTATATGTAACATGAGATTCCTATGTTTAATTATTAAACAATTTGTAAATTAATTTTTTATAGATTATATATATATATATATATATATTTTAATGATTTCTTATGCATTTTATCTTTATACGTTGCTTGCAAACTAGGTAATAACACCTAGAATTGAGCTTCAAATCTTCTATCACACTCCTTTGTCACATTGAATCGTAACTCTATACACGTTCTTATTATTTCACCGGGCCTTCGTTTTACAAGAACACGTGTAGGACTAAAATTCAATGGGACATGGAATATGACATGAGGTATGGGGTATGATAGAAGATTTGAATCCCTAGAATTGTCATGCCACCCATGGGAATGATTGGTTTGGAAAATGTCGCTGAACCAAAATAAAAGTATACTACCCGTTGAAAATAATTTTTGAGTTCGTCACTAATTCTATTAATTCTTGCCTTTTCTTAAAAAAATCAACTCTACCTTTTTTTTTTTTTAACAACTTATGTATACGTATATTCTCAAATCAATCTATAACATTCCCACTTGGCCGAAAAAAATGTTGAAAATAAATTTATTTATTTAATGGAAGCTTTTATGGAAGAACCATAAAAGTAGTCAAATTGACATTAGAATAAATAAATTTTGGTCGAGATAACAGAAGTTAGTAGTAGTATTATATATTATTTGGAATTGGATTAATTAATACTACTAAAATGGACAATTTTCTTTGAGAATCCAAATAATCTCTCCAACTCAACTTGTTGAGATTACTTGTGATACATAATAATACTCCACCATGAAAGATTATATACTAGTAGTTGGTTTGGTTGCCAAAAAAAAAAAAAAATGTACTCCATAATTAGGTTGTGGAAGTTGAGCTAATTAAGTAATTAGCACGTTGGTTGGGGAGGGGAGGGGACAGCGCGCGAGGTGACTCATAATTATACACTTTTTGGTTGTTTATCAAAAATTGATTTCCCTCAAGCAACTCTAATCACTTAACCAATAAAACCTAATTTCTTCTCATCCATTCCAATCCTACTACTACTACTAAAAGTCAGCCAATCAGGACAGGACAAATGATAAATCAATCACCCAAATCTGCCTGCAAGCATGCTTCCGTTTGATTTGGGAGTTAAGTCTGTCTAGCATTGGTCCTAAATAAACATGCAAGAAACGAATTTCTTATATGATTTTTTTTTGGCGAAAAGGAATTGTGGGATACTAAAGTGGCTATTTATTTAGTTTAGTCAATACTACTACGTACATTTATTCTCAAATCTCAACCCTATCAATCAGATCCCTCTTTTTCTTTCTTATTATCTGCCCCCATCTCCCTCCTCTCTTTGTTCGAAAGTACAACCAGCTACCATTCTCCATCTTTCTTCATGATTCATGCTTTGTTACTGAAACCAAATGAAATTTTACTACTCTTATGGTGGTTGAAGACTTTGGTTTTTTTTGTTTTTAGTGTTGAAAAATATACATAATTTTTATGAGAAGATAAAAATAATAATATCTAAATTTTAACATCAAAGAAAATAAGTATTTGAAGAACAATTGTGTCACAACAATAACTAATTTAATTAATCTATTATATATGAGGATAAGTAAATTTTTAGGTAAAATCAAAACATGGGTTTTATTAGACTCGTTTTCTGATTTAGCCTAATGATACATGAAAGAGCGCACATAAATGGTAGAGATTTGAACTCTTTTTGTTTATCTAAAAGTAAAGAAGAAAAACAAAAGAGACGAAAGAAAGGAATTAGATTACGTGGCATTTTGTTTACTTGCAAGTTCGAATTTCATTACGGAAAAAAGTCCGGTTAGCTACTGGCCTGCGTTGCAAAATTGTCGATTGTTAACAATCTAAATCAATGCTTTAAAAATTATACCCCATCCGTTTCCAAAATTATAATCTCAATTTAAATTTTTTTGGTCAACTTGATTAAAATTTAATTAAAAATTTTATTAATTCTAACGAAATCCTAAAAATTGTTATTGATAGTATTCTTGATATTGTATCAACGATTGAAATTATTATTATTTAAGAGATAATAAATATTACTCTGTATAAGGTAAATAGTGATTTAAATTGTCTTAGGTTTCACTTTTAGCGTGGAAGTGAAACTTTGTTTTTTTTTAACTTTTATGAAAGGAGTATAACTGTTAAATCACGTCAAAGCATGTTTCTTAAATTTCAATTTTCATTCCAAAAAATGAGATTAACCTAACAATAGAAAATAAAACATTTTAACGAGTTACACAATAAAAATGAATGATACATTATATAATATTACACAAAATTTGATGAATTTTATTTTCTTATAGTATCTTCTTTAAATTTATTACTTTCCTCTTATAAGTCCTACGATAAGATATGCCAAACAAGGATCATAACACAATTTTTTGAATCAAAACTTCACTTTTAAAGTGTCTTTTTGCCACAAATGATTACATAAACTAAGAATTAACATACAAACGCCTTTATGAGTAAGACGATAGCTAATATGTGTCTTTAATGTACACGTTAAGAATACTTGCTTGCTAGCTAGCTAGTGATTAATTTGAACAAAATCCTACATTATTTTCACAAGTTATGATTGCTAATAGAATCATTAATGTTGAGACAATAATTCTATATATATAATTAATGTAATTGCTTAAAATGTGGCTTTAAAATACATTTTAACCAAACTCCATGATTAATTTCGGGCCGGGTCTTGCTAACAGGTTTTCTATGATGCTTATTAAGGTTTTAAAATTAAAAATTTTACTATATTGAAAATTAATTCCAATGAATTGGGGTATTGCATGCCGATACATTGATGATGATTTCTAATGCAAATACACGTCAAATGCATTTTGATTTGAAGACAAAGTTGTTATATCATAGTGGTAAAAGTAGTTGTAAACCTAACATTTTTTTAATTATTTTTATTTAATGAACATTACAAATACCATATGAGCACTTGTTCAAAAAATCTAAACATTTATTATTTTTCTATTCGATTGGCGATAAGGTGGTGGTGCAGACCAATTCGGTTAATCCACCAGCCCCAATCTGCCTAAAGAAGTCTCGTATATCTTAAAGAATCATTATTATCCCCTCCGTTCTTAAATTATTATCAATGTTTGACTTTTTTTGGTTAAACAAAATGTTTTTTAAATACAAAATTGACGTTTATTTTTTTTAAGATCATAAAATACGTAATTCGTAGTACAAAAAAAGTTAAATAAGACGATAATTTAGAAAGAAAGTGATTATATTTTAAATTTTAATTATCACACTTCACTATTAGTATTTTATAAAATGTCGCAGTTGAAAAATGTATCTCAAATTGTTAATATTGGGAGGGGTGTGTTAGGTTTAGGTTTATAGGTTTAAGCGTTAATGGTACACTTTTAAAATTGGGAATAAGTTTATCTATGGCATGCCTTGCTTCTTTTCTTTATAGAAAATTAACAACTTAATCTATGTACGTAGTAGCATGTGACCTTCAACAACCAATTTGCGTCACATAACAATTATGGTACATTGAGTTGGATATAATCGTGCGCATATTTTAATCTTACTTTTACAAGTATATACTCCAGCTAGCTTCTCTTCAATTTTCTCATGTTTGGATCCATAACAATTATGGTACATTGGGAGTCGTATATGGTTTTTGTTTTTATTCATAAGAGGACAGAAAAATACTACTACAGCTTCTCTTCATTTAATTTTCTCATGTTTATAGGATAACATATATATATATATATATATAATATGAAAAGGGATCGAAGTTGAAATCTCATATTTTTGAAGCCTCAAGTGCCAAGTATAATAAAATATGCTTCAGTTGAGAATAACAATTTATCGAATAGATAACTTTAGCTTCCTTACATACATGTAATTAATTACATGTTCGAATTTCACAGAGAGAGAGAGAGAGAGAGAGAGAGAGAGAGAGAGAGAGAGAGAGATATCTACGCTCGATTGCATCGTGTAGCCTCATTCTTCTAAATTTCGGTATAATATATATAAGAAAAAACAATGATATTTAGCTTAGTGTAGTGGAAATAAACATGAAACTATACTTATGTAAAGGCTCATGCATGAAAATGTTGGTAGAATATCATAAACTTTTCTTTTACGAACCAAAAGAAAAATTGAAAACAAAATGTCACAATTTAAAAGAGAAACAATATTAGGCCGCAAATGCCGATCATGAAAAGATTATCTTACATGATAATATATATTTGTACACCAATTCATTTATCTTAAAGCTATGTTTGAATGCTTAATTTCAGAGTTCGAAATTAGAATTGGAAGAATAATTTGAGTTCCGTGGAGCTCAAATTGTTATCTAATTCCAATTCTAATTTTAAAGCTTGACATTGAATAGTCAAATATAGTCTAAAAGAAAAGTGAAAAAAAAAAAAAAAAGAATGATCTTCATCGACCCCATAGACGGAACAGGAAATTTGTGATATCACCCCAGCTATTAGTACAAATTCCATCCATGTCTTCAACGATTAATAGGCTATATTATTAGCACTTTAAATTACAATTAATACAGTGTAAGACGCATCTTTTACATGTAAATTACAAGGACTTAGTTGAAAATTAAAGTATTGATAAGATTAAATTAAAATTAGATTTAAATAAAAAAAGTATTAAGATGACCTTTATCTCAACTAGTACTACTTGTCAGCATTTTTAGATCATTTTCTCTTATAAAAACATAACTATATATATATAAATATATAACTATATATATATATATATATATATATATATATATATATATATATTGACAACTTTTGAAAAATGTACAATGCATGCTACTAGGCGTGTAAATGAGTCGTGTCAAGTCGAGCCTCGCAAATCGTTAATTTCAGCAAACGCTTGAGCTTTACATCTTTCTCTACAAGTTTGGCTCATTTCTTTGATGAGCAAAGATTGACTCGTTAATAATTAATTCTTACAGATTCAAAAAAAAAAAAAAAAGGCGGTAGGCATGCCAAGTTGCCCCTCACTAATTACAGACTACAGCACAGGAAGCCATGAGGAAAAGGGGTTATATAAGATGGATTTAAGGTTTTTGCAAGAAAAAAACACTCCCTCCGCTCTACCCAAAAAGAGTCTACGTTTAAAAAGTTTAATTATTAAGGAATATATTAGTGTCTTTGAAGTTTGTTATAATTACAAAAATAATTAAATACAATCAAGATGATTACAACACCAGTGGAGGGTAAAGATAAAAGATTATGAAAATTGGAAGCATAATTTTTTTAAAGTAATGAAACATCCTAAAATATAGTATACTTGTGGACTCTTCCCCTAAAACAGAGGGAATATATTTGAGGAAAATAAGATAATTGATTGTCAACTATTTTCCAAAATCAATTCCAATTTTTACTTTTATTTTTGAAAGTCACTATGAGTTGACTATACAATATATACTTCGTGACTTGGGAGTTTTTCAACTTTCGTGCATTATGATTCTAGGCTTCTAGCCCAGTTCAAGCTGGACCTTTAAGTATACAGGGGCACGAGCCTATAGGTCCTAGTTCATATGTTTACATTAGTCAGGACCTAAAGACTTTTGATTTACCTATTCTCTACTATTCTTCCTAATATATAACTTCATTTAATATAACACATTCTAAATAAACTCAATTATTTAAAATAGTTGAACTCAATTAATTTTTATGGGTATTATTATCAGAACACATTTTACAGCACATCATTAATTATGTTTCTTAATTTTTCTGTTTTATCCACTAGAAACATTTATTCGGAACGGAGGGAGTATACTCAAGTAATTATGTTTCTTAATTTTTCTGTTTTATCCACTAGAAACATTTATTCGAACGGATGGAGTATACTCAAGTCAGGCCAGACTAATGCGACCTCGAATTGAATTTGAGCACCTTGGCTCGCTTAACAGCCGTTACAGCCCTATGTACTACAATCATTTCTCCACAACAAAATCATAAGATTTTATTCCATATCACTGCCTCCTCACTCTCTCCTACACACACACATATGTATGTGTGTATGTGTTAAAAATCCAAACTTTTTAATATTGTATTTTAAATTTCACATATTTTTTCTATTTACACTTACTCCTACATTATATTTTTTTGTCCGACACGACACGTAAGAACAACATCGTATGAATGAAATTTAAATTTAAGACTTCTTTTAGAGACAACTAAGAAACACAATTTTTGAATGTGAAGGAAGGAGTCTCTAATTATTCGAATAGAAAATATACCTACTCATGGAAATTTCAGAGATTGTTTTTCTCTTCACTTCATCACAATAGACGTACAAACTTTACAAACGATTTTCTAACCTATTTCACAAAACTATACTATTATTAGTATTATATATTGTTTCCACTCCTTCCATTAAGGGTTTGCCAGTTTGCATGATGAAGCAAATTTATTGCTAACCTAACAAACTGCAAGGTGCCTAACTGTACACAAAGTCAAATATCCAGGGAGTTATTCTAAAGTAAAATGTGAAATCAAAAATATAAAAATAAGAATTAAATACTAAAAGAAGTTGTTGTTAGTTGAAGAAATAGCCTAAAATGTGCACTTAATAATCGGACAAAGACACTCTTTATAAATAGAAACCAGAAGAAGAGAAAAGACACTCTCACAAAACTCTCTCTCGCTGTACATATCATTCACATGTGCCTTCATCTCCATCGCACGATTTCTCTTGTAAAAACGGAGTAGAGTAGAATTAAAAACAATAAAGAGATGAATGCCACTGAAGGGTGTTCTGTTTTGAGGAGGAAAAACAGAGAGATGGATCATCAGACCCAGTTGGATGAGGGCAAAATTGAAAAGAAGAACAGCAGCAGCAAGACAAAGAAGAAGGTGTTGATGCAGAGCAAAAACAAAAGATTTGCGCTTTTGACATATCAAGAATTGCCAGAGTATATGAAGGATAATGAGTATATATTGAATTATTATAGAGCTGAATGGCCTCTCAAACAAGCTCTTTTCAGCATTTTCCGTTGGCATAATGAGACCCTCAATGTTTGGACGTAAGTCTTCAATCTCTCTCTCTCTCTCTCTCTCTTCAACAATCCCCTTTTCATTTCTTTGATTTTTCTTCTTGCGGGCACCTCAATTCACATTCCCGGATGAGTACAAGGGTATCACCCCTGGTCTCGTCTCGTAGGGCCTATGCATTTGATAATTACCTTCTCGATACTGACTACAAGAATCGGATCTGGTTGGATAGCTAGAGAGCGAACCCAGCTCGTTCCAGTCATGTTGATGGATATAGATTTGTACTGTTAGTTTATCAAGTCATTTCTTGATTTACTCTGTTTCTATAATTTTATTTTATTCAATTTTCATGGTTTGTTTTCTTCATTTTTCTTGAATTTGTGAAACCCTTTTCTGAGTTGGTTGCAATTTAGTCAATCTGATGGAGATATATCTGTACTGGAGGAGTATTAGTTTTACTTGAAATTATTTATTTTCCCACTTTTTCCTTTTCCCTTTTATTGTTTTTATAGTTTTTCTATGGGGTTGATACTTGATTCCCAGGGTAGCATATGTTTGTGTGTATAAAATATTGAAGTATCAAATTTTGTGTGTGTTTTCATTCTAACTAACAAATGCACTCCAATATCTGCTGTGTTGTTAGGGTTGATACTATTGATCAAAATATAAGTTTTTAATTTTGTTTTTCATGTGCAGGCATTTAATTGGATTTATTTTATTCTTGGGGCTGACAATTATCAACTTGATGCATGTGCCTCAAGTGGCAAATTTCTTCAATATATTATTCTGGTATGTGAAATTTCATTTCTTCAATATATATATATGAGACAGATTTACACATTAGTTTGATTTTTGGAGAAAATTTTTTTGAGAATGAAAACATAAAACAGTTTTGAAAATGCAAAACGAACATAAGTGCGGAGTATATGATGAAAAGGTTCAAAGTTTCTCGAATTTTGCTTTCAGTGATCGTTATAATAGGATATCTTATGTACATCTTAAAAGGGTTTTTTTGGGAAAAAAAAAGGGGAAAAGAAAAGGCGTTTCAACATGAACGATAGATCCAATATGAAAGTATCTCAAATGTAGTTATTCGTAGTTTCTCAAGTTCAATTTGAATACTTCGGGGTCATTTACAAATATGTTTCACTAGACTAGCGATTAATCAGAAAGTGTTAAGTTGTCGAAAACTAGCCTTGTGATTGTGACCAAAAGTCTACAAACAATTAGGGTTTCATACTCAGAGTTCATAATAGAAATTGTCTCCGAGAAGGTCAAATCTTTGATGATGGAAACTGGAATCATCCAGATTGGTTTTCGTACTGTCAGTAAATATAAATTCTTGAAAAAATGATAACCCAAGGTTCTTGAAAATGAAAACAAAAAACAGTTTTGAAAATGCTAAACAAGCAATTATGAAATGCTAAAAACAGACTTAGCTCTCATAGTTTTGATTTCTCCATAGTTTTTTAAATTGAATCTCCATGATTATTGCAGGTCTTTTCCATTATGTGCAAAGACAGATGTCTCTAATAGTTCTGCTTCGGTGAGTGGTTCTTCCATCCTTTGGAATACATTTCCTTGATTATGGTCATGAATTTAAGGATAACATGATTTCTGTCTCCTCGAAATTCTTTTGTTTTGCTTTCCTTCAACACGCTCACTGATTTGCAACCAAAAGTGTTATAACACAACAATCTGCTGCAGGGCATACCAAGTTTCTTTGACTTTAAGCACGCAACACCAGTAAAAGTGGACACGCTACCAGAATTGCCGGTGGCCCAGTGGCCATTCTTCGTATTCATGGCCGGCGCAATGTTCTGCCTCCTCTCAAGCAGCGTTTGCCACCTCTTCTCATGCCATTCCCACCACTTAAACCTCCAATTACTCCGAATGGACTATGCAGGAATCACAATCATGATCATCACCTCATTTTTCCCCCCAATCTACTACATTTTCCAATGCGATCCACAATGGCAACTCATCTACCTCGGAGGAATCACAATCATGGGTATTTTCACTGTCGTAACGTTGCTATCGCCGCAACTTTCAACTGGGAAATTTCGCTCGTATCGTGCGTCCCTCTTCGTGGCAATGGGGCTTTTCGGGTTGATACCCGCCATCCATGCAGTCATTGCGAATTGGAGCGAGCCTCAACGAAATGTAACCCTAGCATATGAAACGGCGATGGCACTTTCGTATTTGATTGGGACCATGTTTTATGTTTGTAGGATTCCAGAGAGGTGGAAGCCTGGTTGGTTTGATTTAACTGGCCATAGCCACCAAATATTTCATGTTCTTGTGATCATGGGTGCATTGGCACATTATGGTGCAGCCCAAGTGTTCCTGGAGTTTCGCAGTCGGATCGGGTGTGAGCTATGAATTGTTTGGATTCCAATTCTATAGTGTCAAATTTATGTAACATTGCCCAAAAATAGTAAGATTTTATGGAGTATCATGTTTGCAGTTGCTGTTAAATCAGAGATGTACAAATCAACATCAACATGTAGTCATTAGTGAGAAGATAGATGCTCATAATTTTTCAAACAAGTTATAAATCAATGAATGAAGGGTGTAACATCAATTTTAACTTTCTCGTATCTTCTTTTTGGTTAGTTGGGAAGTGCGCACGAGTATGGTTATGCACGCCTCAATTATCTATCGTTTTAGGTTAGTTTAGTTGCTCAACGTTAAGTTTCTCTCTCTCCCCCGTTAAGTTTCCCGTTAAGTTATAAATAGAAAAATATGATCTTAATTTTAGGTCTGTAGTGGGGTGCCAATGTGCCATAATATAAGAAATGTATGAAATCAGAATATCTTTCAGATAATTATATGCAGGCCGCACATGCTCCCAACTTTAAGGTGCCCAATTATTTTTGAATGGGTATTTTTGGCCCAACCTCAAGGAGAATAAAATGAAGTCAAATTGCATGGGGAATTCTTGCCTAAGGAAAAATGAGATCTATTGATATTTTAAGGTTTTTGAAACACGTAGATTGTTTCCATAATGCAATTATTGCATAGAATTTTGTTAACTATTTTTTTAATTGTTGCATTTATAGAAAAAAAATTTTTTCTAAGTAGCTGATGAAGTCCTACTTGCGTTCCACGATGACAAAGGAAAGACTTAATGGATTATCTTTGATAAAAATTGAGAATGATATTTTGAAAAAAATATTTAATTATTAAGACCTAACCAAAGATTTTGTTTCAAAAAATGTTAAGAGTGATGGCACTTATTAAGTGATAGTTGGATGTTAGATTGGAGCTCTAGGGAATGTTTGGTATTTTATATGTAAGAAAATAATTGTAATATAATTATATTATAAATATAAAAATATATTTTGGTATTTGATAATTGCCTTCGTTCATTTTTAGAGCCTAATTGTAATTTTAACATCTAAAAATATATAATTTGGTCCCTTAACTTGACCTTTTCTCCTATTATGGCCATAGATATTTCAAATTTCCTATATTGGTCCTTGAATTCAACACTTGTTGTTGTATTAGTCCCTCCTGCCGTTATTTCAAACATCAATTTTTTCTTAAAATACCAAATTTACCCTCACTTGTGTCTGAGTGAGATTGGCGGGAATGGATTTATCTCTTCAAGTACATCATTTCTATCTATACCTTCTCAGTCTCTTCCCTTGCTCTCTCTAATGTCTCCTAGTCCCACCCCACTTTCTCTCTCTTCCTCTGTTATGCATTCCCCCCTTCTCCACGCTCAACCCTCGTCTCTTGTGATTCACTATAGATTCAAAACAAGCATACCCTAGTCTAAAATAATCAATTCAACCAAACAAATACCACTTCACTTTCCAATTGGAACACAACATAACAAAAATCCATTGACATTCACCAACCATTCGCAACAAATTTCAAAGGGGGGCAAATTAAAATCAAGTAAGAATCTTACCTTAAATGGCGAAATAAAGGGTTCAATTGTAAGCCCTGGGCTCGGATTTGTTGCTCGCATAGGAGGGGTGGCGACCGGAATTGATGGAGGTTGGTTGCAATGAGTTGCACTGCTGCAGTTCATGACGACGATCGGAGAGGGGACGAGAGATGGCAGGAATCAATGAGGATCCGACCAGAAATGGAGATGGTGGGGCACTGGATGGATTTGCGTGAGCTGTTGTGCGTGAATGTTTGCTCAAAGATGTGGCTTGCTGGTGCATGGAGGTCGCCGGTGCTGGGTTGTAACCATCGGAGGTGGAGGAGATGGCGGCGGGAAGAAAACGGAGACAAGCGCAGCGGCGAGGGACCTGCTCCTGTTGTTGTTGTTGTCCCAATTTCAAGCCCTAGGCGAAAGTGATTGATTGAGCAATTGAGAGGACACGTGCGAGTGTTGCTCTAAGCTTTGCTCGGAGTTGACCACTGAGAAGGCAACCGGAGAGAAGATGTTGGTCGATAGATGAATTCTTGATCGGTGATGAGGGCCATGGGTCGCTGCGGGCTTGAAAAATTATGACGGGAGTGGATGTTGGCCAGAAGAAGTAGCACGGAGCAGTGGCTAAGGTGGTTCGGTTTGAGCCAAAATCACAAATTGAATCACCCCTTAATAGTTTTATATATTTCAAATCGAACCGAACTGTCACAAACTTCAAACCGAACCGAACCGATCGGTTTGGCTCGATTCTGTGGTTTAATTATTCAAATATTCAAAAAAAAACTTTTAAATATAAAAAAATACTTTTAACACAAACTAAATAATTAAAAGTAAAAAATTAACTTTAAAATTACAATAATTTAATTAAAATGTAGGCAAACAATAATAAAATTTTTATTAAATTTAATTATTAATTATTAAATAATATATATAAAAATAAAAAATAAAAATTAAATGGTAGTAGTTCGGTTCGGTTCAGTTTGGCACCAAAAACCGCGAATTGAACCGAACTGCTCGGTTTATAAAATTTTCAAACCTAAACCGAACCGTCATAACCCAAAACCAAACCGAACTGGCCGATTCGGTTCGATTCGATTCGACGATTTAAACTTACACCCCTAGTACGGAGTAGTGGCGAGCTGCTGTTGCGGGCGTACTTGGTCGGAGAGGGAGAAGACGGCCGGGGAGGAGAGATCGCGGGAGAGAGCGAGTGAGGGTTAGGGTAATTTTGTCTTTTTAACTTTTTTTTAACGGTTCTGTTAGAAATAATGGTACGAGGGACTAAAGCAGCAAAAGTTAGTTCAAGGACCAATGTAGGAAATTTGAAATATGTATGACCAAAATAGGAGTAAAGGTAAAGAAAGGTAAAGTTCAGGGACCAATTATATATTAATCTAAAAAAATATATTAATAAAAAAAATAGAAACGACAGTATAGGATTATGCAATGTAATTGGGGGTATTTCGGTCTTAAAATATCATTTCCATGGAATGGGTTTTGAGAGATTTCATGATCCCACCTTTTTCATGGTATTTGTAGATTCTTTTATAACGGATTTGGTCATTCCTACAAAACAAAATTCCAATCAAATGTGTCTACAAAATTGGTTAATGGAAACTATACATTTCATTTCCGGCAAAATCACGAATCAAACACCATCTAAAGCCACATTTTAAAAATCTAGTTATAATAAGTTTTGTCTCGAAGATCACTTATACACAAGTTCTAATGCTATTAAAGTTATTCTTGTGACAAATTAATAAATTGATGGTTTTATCTCTCGTTTATAAATTTTAGGATGTTTACATTTTTCAATGATCCCCATCACTTGTAAGAAGTAAATCAAGTGGAAAATGATAAAGTTAACGTGTGTAAAAGAAAAGATTATAAAGTAAATATTTTTCTAGAACATTTTTAAAAGAAAAAAAAATTTATTTTAGCAAATGACGACAGTAAGAATAATATTATGTGTATTTAAAGAGTACTAATTTTTTTGTACCAAATGATGTATAAGCTGATGTAGTACAAAAAATAAAATTAAAAATTATAATTAATGTATCGCATCAGCTGCTACATCAGTTGACACGTCATTTAATATAAAAAAAAATAACACTTTTTAAGCATCACTCAAATTTAATAAATGCTTACTTCAAATGAAATACTGTACTATAAACACCGGTGAAAAGGACAGAATATTATTACTACTCCTATTTTTATCTATTTTTAGTTCTAAAAAGGCCAGACCTATTTTAGCCGTTTTTCCTGATTACGGATATCATAAAGGAAAAAAGTGCCAATTCTTACTAATTTCCCAATAATTGATGAGCTAACCAAAATTCAGGACAACTTACATGCGCAGATCCGACCCGTCTCATGCCCTACCCGATTTTGTCAAACCCTCACTTGAATCCTCGTATCCTCCTCTAGCCTGCCTTGAACTTACACAGTACGCAACAAAACTTCGAACAAACAGTAGAGAGAGATTCTTCAGAGAGAGCTTCGAATTTACGGAAATGGCAGAATCTAGTGGAGTGGAAGAAGCCGGCAACGCGAACGCCGCTAGGAATCCGTCAATTCCCTCCTCCGGTGAGCAAACCGTTTGGACTGACGTTTCATCTCTCCTCGAATCCGCATGCAAAGGTGTGTCCTTCTTACTCTCTCTAACTTGCGCCCCATTTGTTCTTTTTTATGTTAATTTTCTAATTGTTTTATGAATCAATGATCACAGCAAAGATAAAATTTTCCCAAACATTGAAAATGTCTCGCAAGCTATATGAGCTGGTTTATTACATTTATTTGATTAATTTTCTCGTTCCTTAATGTGGTACTGCTGAGTTATGCACTTGCATCGAGAATGTAGTGCGAGTATACTAAAGGACAGCCTAATGCCACGACTCATCCGGGAATTGCAGGGTCTAAGAAGGGTCTAATCATTAATCACTAATCACTAATGTATGTTGTCTTACCCCTCCAAGCATAGAGTGGAGACTGTTTATAGTAATTCAAAAGCCGTGACCTCTAGGTCATGATGGAACAATAATACCTTGCACCAAGAATTGACCTTCGTGTAGTAAGATTAATACGAAGTAATACTCCCTCCGTCCCAATAAGGGGGGGAGTGGTCGAGCGCAACCTCTCCATTTGGAGATGCCGCCTGTCCCTCAAGTCCCCGGCTGGATTTGTCCCAACACATTTATGAAGACTCGTTCAACGATGGAGAAAAAAAAGGTGTACTTTTCATAGTAAAACTTGTACTTTCCATAGAGGAAACATTACGTTTTAAAAAGAACATATTGTACTGTTCATAGTAAAAATGGTTCTTTCTTTTGTCCTGGTCTTTTTGCTTTGCACCGTTGGATGAAATTCATTAATGTGTTAGCACAAATCTGGCAGACATCAGGGAGTGGTGGCATCTCCAAATGGAGAGGTTCCGGGTCCCAATAAAAGAGTCTTACTTACCATTTGAGTTTGCCTCCCCCAACCCGCAAAGAGAAAAAGAAAAGGGCTGTATTCTTAAATTTAAGCCCATAAATTTCAATATTTTCTCAAAATTTTTTGATAATTAAGTATGGCTCCTTGGTATGGGGATTGGAACCGAGCCCTCAAGGTCTTTTCGGAAACATGATGTTTTTCTATCATATTATACAAAAAAGGATATAATCTTTGTGCAATTTGAAGGAAATATATATATAAGTAAAAGTACAATTTTAAAAAGTTTGACTTTACTAATGTGGCTCTTTTTTGGGATGTCTCAACTCGCTGTAAGCTTCATCACTTACATCTCATTTATTTGACGATTTGACATGCAATCAAAGAAACCATGACAATGTCAGTGACTTGGTTGTAGTCTTGTAAATGGTGCCAAGAGGAGTATTAGGTGGTGGCGTGTGCGCATTTTGAACCATGTTGGTACTTATAGGCAAATTTATAGCTGCAATGACATCATTTGCTGGCCCTTATTTGGTATCGTATGAACTTCTTATGGTAAGAAAATAAGATTACTTATCAAAAAAAAAAAAAAGATTACTTATCAAGAAAAGAAAAAGAAAATAAGATCGACAAATGTGTCATTAGGTTTAGCAACGCAAGAGTAGAGATACCTAGGTGAGAATGTTAGGCTTTTAGAGCATTCACAAACAAATGGATTGTGCCAAGAGTGGGCCACTTCCAGTGCTTGTAAAAGGAAAGGGAAAATAAAAAAGAAAAAAAAAGAAAAATGACTCTAGCTTTCAAATGATTAGTAACCTTTAACGTAATTCTGAAATCCAAGAAAAGAGGTTTGTGTAGTTGGACCCATTAGGCCCTGACATAACTTTGCCCCAGGGTTTGTTTGTCTATATTTTCTTGGGGAAAATATCAAGAACACCCCCCTTGTGCTGCCACAGACACGTGCACAAATACCGATACACACACACAACCAAAGAAGACGAAGAGAGAGAACACTGCAAGAATTCTTCTATATTAAGTGCAGGAAAAATTAATATTTCGATTTCAATCATCCACTCATTTATTCCCCGTCCAAGTTCTTTACTATTGAATGAAAATATCATGGATGTAGATATATTTTCCATGATGAAAACTTCTACTAAGATGACAGATTTATAATTAATGCTAACTGATAAGGAATGTTAAAATAAGCTTTATATGCTCAGAATATCTTTATAATGGTTTCAGTTGCACTATCAGATTCATAATTACCAACTCTCTGCCATAGATTCTTAAGCCGTAATTCCACATTGTTAAGTTCTGAGGCAGCTAGTTGCTAATGAAACACCTTGGCTCTTTGCTGTCTTTAAGTTCTCCCATAGATCATTGGGATAGCCGTCATTTTCCTCCATCATTGGGATAGCCGTCATTTTCCTCCAGACGTCAACATAAAAAATACAGTTGATTTGATTCTTAGGTAGTACAGAAAATGATCAATATTCATCAGTTTGATAAAAGTAATGGGTTTCCAATGCAGAGAAACAAAAATTTTGACCTTGTATGTGAAATGTGTTTATACTACTGATTTATTTAGTGGAGGTACAATGTGAGTTAAGAAAAGCTGTAAACTTTGATGTCCTTGTATTTCACACATTTTGGTTGCAGTGAAGAGCTTTCCTTTCACTTGGAATAACGTTTTCTATTTTGTTTCTGGCCAACCAGTTTCATATTGAAAACATAGAGTTAAGGATTACATACTGTCTTGGGTTATGGCAATTGCAATAATCAAAATTAAACATCAAGCCTACAATATCAAAGGAAAATCTTCTCACCAGTGTGCCAGGTTTGCATTTGTTAGATTGTCTTTAGCATAAATTTGTTCTTTATAGAAACCATAGAACAAGGACTCCTCTCTCTATTTTTTTTTCTTGAAGAAATAAAGACTATCCTGTCTGCTTACTTATCAAAAAAAAAAAAAAAGAAGGATAAATGCCTGCTTATACCAACCCACGATCTGACCACCTTACTATATTTTTGTGATTTTTCTTGGCTTCCCAAGGAGAGAGAAGTACATTATTTGTCGTTGCCAATGGGCACCATGCCTCAGTGAGTTGAATCTAAACTCAATCAGGTCATGGGGCGTAGAAGGGGGTAAAAGCCTAGAATTTCCAGGAATGATATAAGATCCCTAAAGTATTTGAATTAGCAGCATCAGATGTTAAAACTCAATTCAGATCTAGTAGAGGACATAAAGGATTCCAATTGTCCAAATATAGCCATGTGTAGTGCCTGTGAGCTGCGGAAGCTCTTCATATCATCCTGCAAGTGCAAGAACAATTAGTGATTTTCATTTTCATTATTATTATTATTATTGTTGTTGTTTTTGAAATTTGATGACCATGGGGGAGTTTGGATGCTACGAGTGGTTTGGAGGCAAGTAATTAATGCATATATTTTATGCTTTCACTATGAAAACATTTCTCACTATTTATTTGTACCCACTATTCTGTTTTGATGAACTTTTCATGCCATGCCATGATAAATACATGCCTATGCTTCATACATATGGGTGAGGATACTCTTATTGGCAAGATGGTAGAAGATAGGGTAAGATAGTACTAATATTCTAGCATGTCCTTTCTTTCACATTGACTGATTTCTGGTTGATGGTTATTACCATAAGCATTAGTTCTAGGCTAGTTGATTTAGTTTAAGGGGAATTTTCATGTCATTAGGGAGCTTATAAACTTAGTTGAGATCTTCTATGAGCAACTGAGGAGAAAAAGGGGAGGGGGGGGAGAATGTAAAATGAAGGGGAGAGGTTAAATGTAAAAAGTGAAGGGTAAATTGTGAACATATATACATGGAAAAGTGAGGTTGGGTTAGGCGAACTAAAAATTGGCTTACAGCATGCCCAAATTTGATGGTAAGTGGGGGATGTGGTTCTTTTGAAATAGGAAAGGCATCCTATGCTGTTTATGATGAGAGGAATGCTTAGATTTTCACTTTTCTGGGACACGCTCTTCTCCTTCATCTTCTGTATGCATGTTAGTTTACTTGTCTCCACATTTTTGTATATGATTTGTTTCTTTTCTTTTGGATAAGATGTATAGTTATTGAACAAAGATACATGCTGGCAAATGTCTATCGAAGTTTTCTTGATTACTTTACACGCGGATTGTAATGATTGCAAGTTGTTCCTAGGTTTCTTGGCTATTTACTTGATTTTGTTTTCTTTCTACTCTCAGATCTTCGAGATGGTGAGCTTATTCATGGAGATAATTTTAATCTTTTCGCTGCCATGTCTGCTTTGGAGGTAATAATACATTTTGATGTGCATTAGAGCTTTTCTCATGGGTGTTTTTATTCCATTTGATGATTCTGTGCAGCATGGGCCTCAACAGTGATGCATGAACTAATGTGTACTTGCATGGATTAGATCAAATGTTTCTGTCGTGATATATGTTGAATAGGGAAAAAATTATTTGACGTGCTTGGCAGATCTGTTGGTTTTAATGTTTTGCAATTGTGTACTGTTGGCTACTTAGTATTATCTTTAATGACATTTTGGAGCAGCAGTTCCCTTTCTACTAGACTGCTTATTGATTTTACTTTTGCTGCATGTCAACGTTTAAATTTTTTCTTTTATTTCTTAATCTTTTTGCTTTCTCTTAAATAACTGGATTTTGCCACTGAGGCTACAGCAGATCTCCTTGAAAAGAGTTGTATCACATTCTGCTATTTATAGTTTGCGATAACATAGTTATCTTTGTTTGAGGACCGCTGCTACATAATTAATTCTATTAGTTTCAGATTTATTTATTTCTACTCTGTTTGACTGGAATTTTTTATTTTTCTGTGTACTTCGATTAGATCATGGATCCAAAAATGGATTCAGGCATTGTTCGTAGATATTATTCTGTAGATGAAGCCATTGAGAATGGTGTTGCTCCAGTCCCATTAAGTTCCAATAAAACTGTTGATGTTCAATGTATAGTTGACATCATGGATCATCTTCTAGCATGCGAGGTACAAGCTATATTAACATTTCCTGACCAGTATTGCTTCACTTTGGCATTCCAACCAATTTATTTATCAAGACAGTTCAAACTAATCTGTTATCTTGTGTGACAGGCAACATGGCACAAGGGTCATTCACTGGCACAAACTGTTTTCTCTTGCATCTATCTTTTGAGGCCTGATAGAACATCATCACATTCATTGCTGCATTGCTATTGCAGAGTTATTCGGGCTACATGCTTTGCAGTGGTTTCGGCCGTCTCAGATGCACGCACACATGAAGTAAAGTATTCCAACGACTCTTTTGACCTTTGTTTCTTTTAGTAGACAATCTTACTCAGTTCATTATTTTGCAAATACTAAGAGTTCAAAAATATGGGCGGTTTTCCCCAGTCCTAACTCGGATGCGCAATTTAAATTTCTTCGAGGGTGAGGACAGTCCTACAGCATGACTGGTTTATTTCTTATGATAGCTGGATACAACTGTTTACAATCGTGGGGACCTCTTGAGAGAGAGTTCATAAGCCTGTTTTTAACTAATCTTTTCAATTCTGTGCTACCTTGACTTTTAGACATGTTCTATCACTACTAGCGTGCCCTAGGCACCTTCCATGGATTCTTTTTCCATAAAAGGCAGAAAGTGCGGATCATGGGAGGTGTAATAAACAATAATGTTCGTAGTATTTTCAATATGATTTTTTACTTGCCTAAGGGGCCGCAATGCATCTAATATGAATTTCTTAATGTGTTCTGAGAGTATAGAACTTATCTCTTAGCTCTGTTACACTTATCAGTAAAGTGTGATCCCTGGTGTAATGATTTTCATTTCTTTCTTGACAGGAAGAAGATTTATTTACTATGACATATGGCCTACCTTTAAAAGGGGATGGAGATGAAAAGTGCTTATCTATGCTACATGCAATGGATGAAACAATCTCGCGTCAGTTGCGTGCTTGTAAAGCCCCATCGCATAAGAAGAAAGTATCAGAAGGTAGTTTTACTCTTTGCTCCCCTTTATCAATACTCTGAGGAAGTTCTCCGTTGAGAATTTTGAAGGCCTTGCTGTATTAGCCATGGGGTGATGGTAGTTATACTGATGTAGGACAAGCGTGGTACAGCACAACCCTACTAGTTTTAGTGTGAAATCAAACTTGGGCTGCTAAGAAGTGTCTTTTAGGGGCTGATATTGCAGGGATTTGTGGCTAAAATATATGGAAAATTTCTGGGTTTTAGGTCCGTCAGTGGTATAACATATGTATAACAGGTTGATGCTCCGGACAAATATGGCTGTTTGGGGACTTTTCAGAGTTCTGTAAAGTGTGAACAGGGATGCTTGGTTTTTAAGGTTTTTGTGCTGGTAGGATTTGAGGCTTTGAGTAAGGGAATGATTTGCATGGTGAATCAGAATTTTTTGAGGTTCAACATTTCACTTTCAGATCTGATTGCAGGGTAAATCTAGTGGCATAAACTTAGTGAAAGGCGTAGGTGTTTCATTGAGTTTCCCATACCCATCATGTCTAAACTCTTGAGCTTCACACTCGAGACACATGCACAACATACCCCTATGGCAAACCCAGACACAGTAATTGATAGAGGCCAAGGTTCGTATATTCTAGTGAAGATGACTGGTTACTACTTTTCCAAGTTCACTCTTATTTAGCAGGGAGAAAAGTTGTCCTCTCATTAGTAATCAATAACTATTGTTACTCCATTTTCTCTTATGCTTAATGGGTACTAATTTTAAAAGGAATCGCTTTTAATAAATTATTTGAATATTGGTGCAATATGCAACTAAGCATTGCTACCCCATCTTGCTTTTGTTGCTGATTATAGATTCTTATATTTGTCAATGGGTCGGAATTATTCTCATCTAATGTTAGAACTTCCCTGCCTACCTGTGTACAGTGGTTAGTGCCATATTGTTGGGTCTTTAGTCTTTACCTCTTACTTTTCTTAAACTTATGCAGCTGCAGGCTGAGGATATGTACCCTGAGTCACAAATAAGTACCATTTTGCAGACAGATTCTTTTTTCCCTCTGAATTGGGTTTTATATTAGCAAAGGTCCTAAGCCCTCCTCTCCCCCTTTCACATGATTGATATGTTTGGCAGAAAGTTAATGTAACTATGGTATTTTCGCAAATAGTTATAGTTCAGGTCCATGATTCAGTTGTAGGTAAGCCTGTTTCATTTACTAATGATAATCAGCTAATATTCAGTTATATTGTCAATTGAATTCCTGTGTCCTCTTTCCATGATCGGTTTTCCTTGTCTTCATAAAAATTTGTTCCTAAACAAATTTCAATTATACTCGCGGTTTTACTGTCTTGATGGTTCTTTTGGTTCTGCTCTAGATGGTTGGTTTTCCCCATTGAAAGCGATTGTTTATGCACTTTCTTATATCATTGAGTAGCTGTAATTAATTAAACACAGTGGTAAGTAAAAAAAGCTCGATTATTATCTCTGTTGAACAATATGATGAAAATATTGAGATCACTATTTTGTAACTGACTGGTACTCTTAGAGGCAGTGCTCTTTATTGTCTAGCACGGTTCAGAGTTACAAATTTGTTACTCTTTTGTATTAAGTACTCTCCTCTATCACATGAAGGTTTATTAAATGTAGGTCATGAGCTTCTACTGGCTATTTCTATGCAGATATAGAGCCGCTACAAACAAATCCTGATTTGGAAGAAGGATACTGCAAAGCTGTGTTATGCCGTTTGCGCTTTCGTAAGGTCTTATCCTGTGTTTTCTTTATTATAATTATATGGATAACCATAAGTCTCGAGTTCACACTATGAAGCAGTATGCACTTACTCAATACAGATACAGACTTGCACCTAAAAAGGCTGATTTTATGTAACTATGTGCACATCTGATTTGCCATGTGTATTAACTTATTTGGATTAAGTTCTTACATTCTAGTTTTGAAGCCAAAGAATAACTTACATCAATGCGAGCAAACCTGACTTAATACACACAGTGCAGATACGGAGTCACCTAAAAGAAAGGCTGATGTTAATTTGCAGATATATTTTTATTGAACTTATTGGAATTAACTCTTGCATTATATTCTCAAGCTTTTTATAACAAAGAATAGCTAACATCCAGACAAGCAAACCTAACTTACTGTACATGAGGCAGGTCTGACAATAATAATCACACAAGATGCCCTGATGATATATGTTGATGCTAATTTACTATCATTCAATAAATCTGATTTGCCATGTGTATCCAATATATCGGAATTATAGACTATTATGATTTTGTAGTTTATTCTGCCATGTTATTGAAAAGAACGACCGACCACTTGGATGCACGGAAGAAATTGGCAACACAGTCCAGTATTCTTCTAAATATTTCTTTGACAAAAACCCCAGTAGTTTTTGCTCTTTTGAAATAATGTTTTCAATTGTATCTAAATCCATCTTAAAACAATTAGCAGAGTAATGATTCCTAATGCTCAACTACTTCATCTGCCTTCATCTAACAAATTATAATTTCCATCTGATTAGCATTATAGTGTGCACTCTACGAATGAAAAGTTTCTCTATGCCATATCTTCAGTTCAAATTCGTTCCTGAGTAACTTAGTTCTAGTGGCATTTTAATGATGTCTGGATGTACTTGCGCATTCTACTCTGTTCTCCTTGTATAGTGTGATAAAGATGTTTTTATGATGACCATAATTGTTCCGTCTCTAGTAACTTCTGCTGTAATTTTCTCTGAATTCAGCACTTTTACCATGCCCTGACATGTATGAGGCGACCTCAAGGCAGAGGTCTGGACTTAGCGAGAAAACATATAGCTTGTTGCTTATTGGAGCTCGATTGCATTCTTAAATCAGCGGAATTTCTTAGGCCCAACAGCGGATGTGGAACTTATGAAGATGGAATTGAAGATAGAACAACTGCTTCCGGTTGTCAGCCGATTGGATTTGATTCTACTTTAAACAGTAGATTATCTGCTCCAACACCCCCTCGTTCAATTAGCATTCTTAGCTGGAAGAAGGTGTTAAATTGGGAAAAGATACTGGTGGATGTAGTGTTTTTTTCTTCATTGCATATTATGTTAAGGGTTTGTTCTTTCTTCCAGGCTGTTGAATATTTCCAGAAGCTGCTTCACGACCTAGATATTATATGCTCGTACTCTTTGGACCCATTGCTTGAAGATACTTTGCGCTTTGTGGTCGAGTTCCAAAAGCTCCAACCAGATTTGGTTGCTAGAGCTCATCTACAGGTTGGTTATAGTTTTGTGTTGAAAATTATCAAATGAAAAGTGTATCTCATTATATTATTTTTTTATTATTTTTAAATAGATAAAACTGAAGAAGCAAAGATCAGAGCATGAAGAGTGTGCCTCCAAATTTGATGTTCTAATATGGAAGTGCATCATGTGTTGGAACATTATTATCAAAAGAAAATTTGCAAGAATATTGGAATCTTCTAGTGACTTGAGTTCATAATTTAATGTTTCTTCTAGAACCATCTGAGTCTTTTTGGAGGGGATAATGTGGATTTTATTTCTTAATTCCAACTTGTTTCTTTCTGAATGAATTTCTAGTTGGCAAGCTTTGTCTTTATCAATCTAGTTTTCCAACTACTACTTTATAATTTATTTTCTCTTTTGGCTTTTATACTGAATTCTCACACTCAAACTAATGGGCAGCTTCTACTAGTTCAAGATGGGAAACTCTATGGTCGTGATCCTATATTTGCTGTGATTTGTAAAGCTGCTGCATTACCTGAAGTGACAAAGAATCACAATATCCAAAATCATGAGTCTGTTGTACAATTAGGGCAGGTGAAGATCATACTATTTCCTTTGGTCTGAGCTTTCAAGTATTTTAGGTTCTTTGCCGTCACTTCTACAAGCTGTTTAATCCAATATCTACATGTCTTTGTTTGACGCAGTTAGTCGTTACCTTACTTAAAATTCTTTGCACAAATGCTGCATGGCAAAGACGTAAGCTTGGGAAAGTTTTACAAGATTGGCGTATCATTTATGTACAGGTTTGACATATCTATTCATCCATTTTCCTTCAGTACATTCATTCTTTTCTTTCTGACTGTCTGCTAAGTTATCAACTTAGATCCTTCGAGGACATATCTTTGTATTATTTTACTTGAATGCATGCATTCTCTTAGTCTGTAGTATGGCGGTAAATGATTAAAGGACCAGGCGATTATTTAACATCTTCTTGGCTCCAACCTTGGTAAAAGTGTAGCGGCTGTTACCTCAATAGGATCCATATTGTAATTTCCTTTTGGGGATTGCTGCCAAAATGTCAGTATCAGTATTTCCACATTGAAGAAGTTGTTGCTTTAGCTACATATATAAGTTAGCAATTGTATGTTTTCTTAAAGAATGCAATCACAGAATGGCTGCTTTTAGCAGCTATTCATTTGTTCACGTTTAGAGATTGTCTTTCATAATACATAAAATCATCTTGCTCTTACCATTGTAGTGACTTGTGATGAAACTTTTTCTTGGTATAAAAATACCTTTCTGTGCACTTCCTTATGCATATTGTTGTTACTGGTTTTACAGCTCGAAATGGCATTTAGAAAAGAATTTGGTGAAATCTATAGCACTTCAACTGATGAGGTATGTTGTTATTCTGTTGGTACCAAATTGTTATGCTTTGTGTTTTTCGGTAAGATAGCTGTAATGGATAAAATAGTTTGCAGTAGCCTTTATGCCACTGCCAAAAATTATGGTCTCAACTGAAATTTTTTACTTCAGTACCAATATAAATCATATTGGTACTGTTTTGGTGTTCAGGTTGTTTCTTTTCTAAGATGTTTTTCAAGTGCTCCCATCCTGCTAAATTTAATACCTGGGCACGAAATTGCGCCGACAGATACCTATAACAGCAATATCAATGGAACCGGAGTAAATCAATGAATGAAAAAAAGATGTCACAATTAATGAATTTTTTACGTGGCACTAATCACTGATGTTATAACAACAGGTTGGTTAATGGTACTTGAATAAATGAAAAGAAAATGAAATCTCACTGTAAGAAACAAAGTCTTTCTATACTCGGCCCTAGGGGTGGCAATTTTTTATCCATTCCACATAACCCATCCATTTTACCCTTTAAAAATGACTTATTGGGTTAACCATTTAAGTACCCAATATTATGATTGGCTTTACATGAGTAACCTGATAAGTACCCAATACTATAACGAGTTGGGTTTTTATTCATCAACCCAATAGGTTACCCAATAATGAATAATGTTTGGAAGTAGCCTAAAATAATCTTTGATCGATTTGACGCAAGATAGAGTTTATGAGGGGAAAAAACCCATCTTAAGGTTCCAGTCTCTTACTATATTATTTTTCTTTAACAAAATTTAAAAAATGAACACTTATTTTGGAACAACTAGAGGAGTTTTTTAATAAAGATATTACCAAGGATAAAGAAAAATATTATTTTTAATAAAAGATAAAATGTTTAAAGAAAATTTAGTGTATTAATGGGTGCTACATTGGGTATTGGGTATTGGATAAGTTGTGGGTATACCCAAAATTATCCACCAAGACTAATGGGTATTTTTGGATACTACCCAAAACTACTCATCAGTCTTAATGGATAACTTTGGGTTTTACTCAAAGCCAACCTTTATACCCAAATCGCCACCCCTACTCGGCCTTAAGGTTTTTGGTATCTTTCTAGTTTGTGATCTGTCCGACATTTCCTTTTGTTAAATATCACAAAAGTTGTCCTTTCTCGGCTTACACAGCGCGTCTTTTACACGTGTTTGATATTTTGACAGAATGTATTATTGAAGATGTCCAAGCTCATCCGTGTTAAATATCCCAAAAGTGCTTCTTTCTTGACTTAGATAGCTCTTTTACTTGTGTTTGATATTTTTGACAGAACGTATCCATGAAGATGTGCAAGAACATCCTTGTTTGGGTAGAGGAAAAAACATATTGGATATCTTCCCGTTTTCTCATTTTGGGATTTGAACTGGAGCTATATTCTCCAAGCGAATATTGCATGGTATATTGGTATATATATGTTGTCTTGATCAAGCTTGCAGAGAAAGTACATCTCAGGATGGTAACAAGCAATGAAGCTGGTGAGTATGCTGTTTAAAGCTGACACGGTTGCTTATAATGTTTTGTAGATACATGTAAAAAAACTCCATTTTGAGCTGTACATTACAAATGCAAGTTTTGTCAGTCAGCTAGTCCAGGTTGTCCTCGAAGATTTTCTGCAGTAGAAAAAGCTTTTATGGTTAATAGAGCTTTTGATCACATTACTTTTTGTAAAGCGCATTGGACTAAGTGGAAAATGTATACTTATTGATTCATGATTATTGAAAAGAGTCTCGGATCAATTTTGGGTGGATGAACTCTTAGTTTGGTTCTTGGCTTCCAAAGACAAACTTGATCTGTAGAGATTCAAAATATGTTTGGTCTAGAGTTTAGCTTGCAGGGACATACTTCATCTTCAGAGAATCAAATATATATTCTTTAGGCTAGCATGTGATAGGTGCTTTTAGTGTCTTTTTTAATTCTGATTATTAAATCTATTTAATTATTGATGCATTCTTGGCCAGCTAAACGCAAGGGGAAGAAGAAACGGGAGTCAGCAAAAGATCTGTCAAGGGATGATCAGATCCCGCCGGTGGTGATGTTGCTTCAGTGCCACATTTATCTTGCTGAAGGACTGACAATGGTATTAGGCTACTTTACCAAGGGATTTACTGATAATTAGACTGACAAATACTTGTGCTAGAAAATGCAGAAATATTTATCATCTGTGCCTCCAGTTTCACGAGCCATCATTAGTAATCATAAACATGGACTCTATCCTACTTGCTTCGGGGGTCTGAACTTATATATGTGTGTGTAGGGGTGGCAAATTGGGTATAATGGATAGTTTTGGGTTAGTCTATTATCCATTGGTATAATGGATAATAGACTAACCCAAAACTATCCATTATACCCAATTTGCCACCACCCCTATGTGTGTGTGTGTGTACATCTATCCACATATATGTATATATATATATATTCTGGCATATATATTTTCTGGCATGGGTGTTTACTTTTCCCTTTACCAAATGCTTCTTTTTTTCAGATGCTTTCTGCTTTGAGGAATGAACAAAAGGTTCTTCAGTGTGTGGGTCCCTTTAATACTGAGCAAGAGGTAACACTTCCTTCTAGAGGTTATATGTTTGAGCTTTTCTTAGGCGGAACCTTAAGCAACGATCTGATTGCTACTGTTTAACGCATGCATTTCAGTTATTTGAGTTTATTTATTTTACATTAATGCAAATAAAAGTCACGGAGAAGGTACGAGGGTAAAATTAAAATTAACTTCTCTGTTTCCTGAGTTGGGGCTCAAGGAAAAATGGCATTCTTGTATTGAGTGCTAACTACGTCATCATTAATAGGATTATTTACGTATTTGAAGCATATGCTCATAGTCAATCACAATAGCCAATGCCAGCTTGGTCTACTATGCGAAGTTGCTTCACTCGAAGGCATAGGGCTATATAAATCATTAGTGTAGATGTTAAAGTTCATTTAGGCAGAATGATATATGATTGACGAAATTAATAATATTCCTCAGAGATTCATTCAGCACTTTGAGCTTCTACAAAAAGCTTGCATTCCTGATCACATGTCATACCTCTCATTCAGGGACTCCACCACACATGCTCGTTTATCCGTGAGTTTCTTTTGCGTTTCAAGATTATGTTTGTTTTTCTTGACCGTAGTAAACCTGACAACCCACACTTTAAACAGACCCTAGTAGTTTATAACTACTTCAAAGATGCTCGGAGGATTGCAAAGGAGCTACGGAGTAGCTTTTCCAGTGATCCGGATAGGATGGCAGAACTTCGACGTATAGAGCAGGTTGCTGAACACAATGGCATTGCCCTTAATCTGATTAGTCGGTTAGGGACTCTGGATCCATCACTTAAGGTTTACTTTGAATTCAGCTACCACCCTCACTTTGCTACTGTTGTCTTGAAGAGATCATGAGGTTTGTCTTTTAGTGATCTTCTCCAATTTTGATATCATTCGTAGGCTCCCATGGTATTCATACTCATGAGAAGTGCATTTGTAACATTAGAATTTTGTTTTCAGTTCTTTTCGTTCATTCTTTTTCATTATCATTTTTTAGATATAGGGAAAGAAAAAGAGGGACTCTGATATGCAATCAGAAGTGTATATTCTTACACTGTTGATGTATAATTTTGGAGTTTGTTGAGGAACCCTGTGTGTTGTAGACTAAGTGTATAAAATTAGTTTGGGGAATCTTTGGTAATCGAATAAGGATGTTGAAGAGAAGTAGAAGGCTGAACGATTACAAATTTTTACAAGCCATTTCATGGATGCTGACTTTGGTAAATTACAGGTAATTGGAACATAGAGTGAATCTTTGGAGTCACAGTTAGTTGTTATTAGGGCTAGTCTTAGGTAATCTGTTACCAATGGACCTAACCAACCCACACAAACCTAACTTAGGGCTGTTAATTTAATCTGCAAAAAGTACTTACTTGTTAATCTGTAATAGAGAGAGAACATCAAACTGAAATTCAAAATCCAACAGGATACGAACAACTAACTTCGTGGAAGTACAACAATTCTAAAAGGGGTTTTATCTACAAAATTAAGAAATCAACAAAGTTTTATCTACAATAATAAGCTTAAGCCTGGACTGAAAAATCTGCAAGAAGCTTTAGTTTTAAGAAAATTAATTTACCAAGCATCAAAACTTAAAGTCTTGATAAGAAAAAATTATTACATAGAGAAAATAAAGTAACATCAACGATTCCTTAAATAATGGAGTCCTTCATATATATATATATATATATATATATATATTGAAAGTAAAGTAAAGAAAATATGATGAGGAAGAAAACAATAAAGTATTAGTTTATAGGAAAAAGATAAAAATATCATTAAAAAAGATAATAATATTATTCAAAAATTAAACATGTTCCAGTCAAAGGATTATTTAACGGACAATATAAAAAACTTGGATGGAAGGATTAAATTTGATTACAAGTGTTGGTGAAAGGACGAAATCTGATTAATATTTTGGATTGAGGGATTGAGCGTGAAAATGAACACAAGTGCAAGAACTATTTTTGGAGTTTGTCCTATAAACTTTTACTGTTTAATTTTAGCTGAAGGAAACATGTAATGTACTTTCTCTGTTCCTAGATTATTGTCTTGTTTTGATTTTTTAATTCAAATTGATTATTTTTTAAATAAAATTTTGATGTATATTTTTTAATTTTTTTTAAATTATAAAACACTTAATTTATAGTACCTAAAAAGTAGTATTCCAAATTACGTGTTTCATGATATTGAAAAAATATACTACTTATATAAAAAAAAATGATTTTGAAAAAATATACATAAAAAAAGTCAAACATGATAATAATTATAGTACAAGCTGACTATGGATTAGTGATACTTTAATGGTAGGAGTATTATACTCTCTCCTTCCTAAATAATTGTCATGTTTGATTCGACACACATATTAAAAAAAATTAAGTGACTTTGTTATAAATATTAATATAATATATAATTTTTTTCAAAAAAATAAATAATACTGTAAAAAAATTACATGGTCAACTCATAACTATACTCGGCAAATTCACCCAATCAGATTTCTTGTAACAAAGATCGCAAAGACAGCTAGCTATTGGCTCACTGTCGTTGGCCGATGACCGGAGTTTTGTTGTAATGTTGACTTGAAGGCATTAATGTTGTTATGTTGACCGGACAATAAATTTCTTATAGTACTAAAAATAATTTGATCAGGTACTTGATCTTCCCTGTCAGCCGCCGAAATACATATAATAACACAACGGAAGCCCTTGTCCACTACTCGAAATTATGGTCTTTTTCGAGATTAATATTCGTGATTAAAGAATTGAAATGGTAGGTTGGGGGAGCAACCACAATGGTTGTCCTTTGTATCACCTAACTATCAATATATTTTTCCTCTTTTTTATTTTATTTTTCCACCACAATTGCATAGACATGTCAGATATATCGACTTAGGTTAGAAGGTGCGAAGTACAAAACTCCAGTAACATGGCGATGGTGATGGTGATGGTGAATTGAAGTACAAACGGCTACTTTTTTTAGAAGAAAAATAAAATGAATAATTAATTATAAAACAAACCGTAAAAGAAAAGAAAAAGACAAAGACATGTGGGTGAGTAGGAGGTTTCACGCGCTATGCATGCGCATCAATCATAAGGTTTGCGGTGCATCTCATGCTCTCTCTAGGGCTGAATATTTTTTTTTAACCCTGAGTGTTCTCATTTGGGAACAAAAACTCAAGAACATTTTTGAGGAACAAGCCCCATTAGTTGATTGTTCCTTTTGGTGTTAATAAAGTAGGATGGAGGATCCTCCATTGGAGGTGCTCCAAGCTTCTTTATAAAATACAAATGGTAAAGTGATAATGCAAGTAATGTAGTGTATGTATCCAGGTCATCATCTTCTTTCCCTACAAAGTTCATCTTTTCATTGCTCCACTTATTCAAAACTTTCCACTGTTAATAATTTTGAAATTATTTCAAAGTCATCTCTCTCACACGCACGCAGATGTATTAATTTCACTTTTATGTGGTGAATTTTACTTTTATTTAGGACTACATAAAGATACAAATTTATTATAATATAATATTATTATTTTATCTCAATTTTCATGATTATTTGGCTTCATCATTTCTCTCTATATTTCTCTCTTTATTTTCTCTAATAATCACAGAACAAAGAAAAGGAGTGACATAGTCAAACACTAGTCTTAATTATTTAACAAAAGCTGTTAAGGCTATATTACCTTACCGCTACTCTAATTTTTTAGTAGATATTGAGTGTAACGGTAATGTCACATTATTTGTATTAATTAATAACATTTAAAATGCACTAAATAGTCTAAATCGGTAGCCAGCTTGTTAACGTAAAGAGCAAGGTTTTTCTGGTGTGATCAATAACCTTAATCTCCATATCAGTAAGGTTGCTGATTTGGTGCATATAATTGGAACGTAATATTAGAGACGTGATATTACGATTTGCTTATTTTAGTTGTACACGATGATACTTTTTACTCTGTATTGTAAAGAGCCTTGACAAGAAATGATATCAAAATAAAAAGTGATAAGTAAAAGTAAAGGTGGTATTCAAGTGAGAAGGTTATGCTTGGAATATATAACTCTTTTGTTTTTAAAATAAGTGTTCTTTATAAATTTTAAGAAAATGTTTTGACTTTGAATATTTTTTTTAATACCCTTGAATCATCCTTTAGTGGTATCAAAATGTTGGAAACCTATACTTTTTTTATCATACAATTAAAAAGATTATTATAGACAATTAATTTTAAAAAGTTTTCAAAATAAGAAAGAAAACACTTACTAGTATTTGGAAACATCTAAAAAAAATACGAGACACTTATTTGGGATGGAGGTGATTCCTGACATGTTCTTAACTTCTAATTCCTTAAAGAAGATTGCTAATATGCTTTTAAGGAAACTTTCATCAGGTCATATATGTTGCCATGGCAATACCAAATTTAAATAATTGAAATATTTTATGCCTTAAGAGAGTAACATCTGAGAAAAAAAAAAAAAAAAGGTACCTTCAGTTCACATGATATTATCACGTGACATATAATTCCGTCAGTGTTGCATGTGATCCCCAACCTGGATGAGCAAATCATTATCTCAAGGAGGTCATTGATTACAATGGACATAATAAGGGGTTCACTCCTAGCTATAAGTGAAACTTCGAGGGTTCAATTGACAACAATTACTTCCTCTCTGATCTGAACAAGATCAACTAACGGGCAATTTCAAATTTATTAAGTAAAAAATTTCCTTTTCAAAGACACCTATGTATATATATATACTATGGAAAAAGTACCACGGACGAGTCCGTAACATTTTGTACCATTGCGTTAAAATGTCAACTTCATGCTTTTTAAAACATTTGTCCACAGAAATTATTAAGAGCCCGTTTGGTCGAAAGATTTTGGCCAAAACGGGATAAAACGCTACTTATTTGCAAAAATATGTTTTAATATCTTAAACGCAGCTTTTTAAACGCAATGTTTTAAAACGCTGAATTTCCAAATTTTTCCCAAAACGCAGTTTTAAAACGCTACTAGGAAAAAAAAAGCATTGAAGTGATATCTCAAACGTATTTATAAAGAAAGACCTCCGTTTTAAAACACCGCTTTTTAAAACGCCGCATTTCTAAAACACTGCCAGAACGCTGTACCAAACGCCCAATTGCCTCGGCCTCAAGTGTGTGTGGGACACATATATTCCTCCATCCCAAAGTGTAAATTAAACTTTTGCCCTACTTTCTCCCATCAATTATTATTTTTGTCTTCAAAATTGCAATTAGTAGTACTTTCTCCAGCCCAAAAATAGGTGATTTTTTAGTAGCACCATAAATTAATGCCCTTTATTTACATATAACATTACAAGTTCACAAGATTATAAGCGACAAAGGTGAAATTAGTAACCTTATACACCCTCCGTTTTTAAACTATTGTTCTGTTTGAATTTTTTTGAGGCAAAGTAACTGTTTTTTTAAATGAAAACTTAACGTATATTTTTTTTAAAATTATAAAACACATAATTCGTAATACTTTTTCTACAACTACAAATTTCGTGTTTTATGATTTTGAAAAAAAAAATACTAATATACAAAAATTTTCAATTGAAAAACAGTCAATTTGACTAAAAAAAGTCAAACATGACAATAATTTAGAAATGCAGGGAGTACAAAATAAGACAATCATTTTAAGACAAGAACATTTTAAAAAATTAACACTTACGTTGGGACAAAGAGATTATCAAAACTTGCTTTTATTAGCTTATTTCGTTCTCTGTCAATTATGTAATTAAGAGCTCGTTTGGTCATGCGTTTTGGGCAAAACGCAGGGATAAAACGGAGCTTCTTTGTAAAAATTGCGTTTCGATGTTGCGGTAGAAAAAATTTCATTTTGATAACGCAAATGCGTTTTAAAACGCTGAAATTCCCAGCTTTTTCCCAAAACGCAGGTTTTAAAACGCTGCTAGAAAAAAAAATTGCATTTTGAAGTGATATCATAAACGCATTTATAAGAAAAAAGCTGCGTTTTGAAAATTTTGCATTTTAAAAACGTTACGTTTTGAAAATGCTGCACCAAATGAACTCTAATATTCCATTTTATATTAGTTCTTTTTTATATTGTTATTACTCAAAAAGAATAAAAATAAAAAATTTGAATAACCCATCAACTCCAATCATATGATTCATGTTTGGTAGTCGAACTTATTAAGGTTTTTTATTTATTTATAGCTATTTATCATTTTTCAGATTAAAATAATTCTTTTAATTTTAAGTTTAATGTAACAATAATGATTTCTCAGAACACATAACATTTGATAGCTTAATTTTTCAAGTAAAGACTCTTTTGAATTTGAGCGGGATGTTCAAAAATGTATATTTGAGTATTTTTAAAATAATTTTCTATTTTTAGTTTTCAAATATAAAATTTGGTGATTTATAATCAAATAATATCTTATTGACGATTTAAATCGTTATATACAAAAATACTTAAAACATTCTATGCCCATGATAGCCTAGTGGTTGAGTTTAGTCGTATAGAAAAATACAACTCTCAAGTCATGTTTTCAACTCACCCAAGTTGCACTTGTTTCTTAAAATTTGTGTATAATTATAAGAACATTATTTTGGAACGAAGAGAGTAATTTTAATTTTTTCGTACTTTTTTAACATTCAAACGCAGCCTATAGGCAATTAGATTCAGTGTGATTTTTTTTGTAATTTTGGAAAGATTAAATGAAAAGTAAGGGGAGAGAGAGAGAGAACCACAAAACAACCACAAATATGGCAAAATGAATTTCAAAAGTGAGAGGCCTTAAAATTTAAGAGGTAAATTTAAAATGTAAGGCCTATTTCCATACATGGTTCATATTCTAGTTAGTGGTTATTTTTGTGATTTACGTTTTTTCTTTCCTTTGACCTACTACTCCCTCCGTCCCTAAATTATTGTCTTCCTTTCCTTTTTTGTCCGTCCCAAAATAATTATCTTGTTTGAAACTTTCCTTTTTAGAACATCACTTTTACTATTTTACCCTTACTTTTTCTTACTACTTTAATTATGGGCCACATACACATGGGCATTAAAGGAAACAACACACTTTTTTAATACTATTTCAATATTAATAATCAAGTCAATTGAGTTTTCTTAATCCGTGTGTCGGGTCAACCCAGACAATAATTTAGGGACAGAGAGAGTACTATTTTTCTCTCTATACTTCTCCTATTTATTCGTTCAATCATTATAAAACTACAAAAATCATAAATCACGCAACAAATTATCTATACAAACGTGACCTAAATGTTCAAGATAAAATGGAATGACACATACTTGTTTTCGCATTATTTATTTCAATCAGCTGTGATTCAATGATTGAGAAGTCTTGAATTACATTATGTGCATCACAACATTTTTTTTACGTACTATTCCATCCGTGCCAGACAAAGAGTTTATTTTTTATTTTTTTGGTCAACTTAATTAAAGTTTGACCAATAATTTACATAAATTTATTTATTTTGACAAAGTTATGAAAGTTATAATTCATAGTATTATTGATGTAGTATTTAATAAATGAAATTTTATTTTCTAAAACATAAATAAATTTTTAAAAATAAAAAGTAGACTTTTTGTCTGAAACTAATATATATATATATATATATATATATATATATAGATGTACGTTATGGTCAAAGAAAATGGCTAATTGCCATTCGCAAGATAAAGAACAAAAAGTGGTTCGGTCACTGGTTCGTATAGAATACAGCCAAAGCTGCATCTGTCCTGTATCACCGCAACTCAGATCTAAATCTGATCCCATAAAAAGTCGTCCCATCTAATCACAGTTACATCCTACGGTCCAGATTTTAGGCTACAATAGTGTAAACTTAGCTTCAGTACTGATCATCGTACTATTCCTTAGTCTGGCACCACAGCACGGAGAAAGATAGCAAAGGATAAAATTAAAGAGGGAGAGAGAGAAGACAGAATTACTACTCTAAGGAAGTTTCAAATACTACGTTTTACTTTATGGGGATAAAAACAAGGGCAAACTACACAATTGACCTGTAGTTTATGAATTTTTTACTTTTTGTCCTTACACCTAGCAAATGATCCCTAAACTAAGGATCTTTTACACAAATGATCCTTCCGTCAACTTTTGTTAATTTTTGGCCGTTAAGTGGGTACATGTGCCTCACACGTGCAATTGATAAAGGGTAAAATAGTTATTTTATCTTAAAAAGTACAAGGACCAATCTTGAAATAAAAATTATGTGTTTGTTTTTATTGTTTCACTAGGTTTGAAAAAAAAATTTGGCCATGGTTGTGAGTTGTGGTATATATTCTTCTTTACTATTTAACTGGTTGATCTGTGATTTAAAAAAAATTTAATTTATTTGGTTAAACTTCCCTCTTTATTTTTTGGCACAAATTTTACAACTTTACCAGCCATGGTTAATCTGTGATTTTTAAATTAAAAAAATATTTAAATTTATTTAGTAGGGTGAACATTTAATTTGAAGACTATTTGAAGTAACCTTGAAGACTAGGTTTCACTTTTTGATTTGGTTTTTGACTTGGCTTGATTTGTAAGCATCATTTGTCTGTGTAGGCGAGAGGCGAGAGAGAGCGAGCGAGCGAGAGAGAGAGAGAATGTGGAGAGTACAAATTTATTGTTTTAATTTCTATATTAAAATGACAATGGCATGAGGAAGATTTTTAAAGTTCAAGTAGGTTTTATCTTTTGACTTTAATTTTTTTCACAAGTGGTCCTTGTACTTTTTATATTAAAATGACAGTTTTACCCTTGCTAAAGATCACGTGAAAAGCACATGCCTTGATTTAACGGCAAAAAACTAACGGAACTCAACGGAAGGATCGATTGCGTTCAATTTGGTGGTACAAGGACGATTGGCAAAAAAAATATTGTATAGGAAAATGCAAAAAACCCTAAAATTACAGGGACCATTAGTGTCGTTTGCCCTAAAAACAAATATAGGTTGCACTTTACCCCCTGCCATCATGAAACATTTTCTTTACTTCTTTGTGGTTACGGTGGCGCAGAAACAAGAAAATATTATGTAGTTCTCAAATAATTTATCATTAAGTAGTAATAGGAATATAATTTTTTTTCATCTCAATCTAGGTAGCTCGTATATGAATGGTTAAATATCATATGACTTAGTGTATGCTGTCACCTTTAACCCATTACATACTTGACCCTAAGATTGAGATCAAAAAATTTGTACAACTTTTTTTTGTAGCCCTATCATTTTTCTTTACCTTCTGAATGTGGTATTAATGGAAAGTCATTGTTGGATCACTTGTCAAAAAATCAACAATCATGCACCAAATCATGAGGATCAAAACTTGCTGATTTTTAAAAGGTGTTCCACTTCACAAAAATGATGATTTCTTATTAATACTTAACCATCGTGTCAGCTTATATGATGCAGTGGTTAAGGACCACCAAATATTTTCTCGTGCAGAAACAATCATTTCACCACCCTCTAAGTATGACCATTAAGCTTCCAGTTGAGGTGAATTTTGAAATTTTAAAGTTGGCTCAATAAATTCTAAAGGAAACTCATCTCTAACTTAGAACCCAAGGCATGAACTCGACTCATCTACATCAAAAGTCGAATGAAGTTGAACCCTCAAGATTGTTAGAGAGTTATGTCGTAAAATAGTGTTAGAATTGAACAAATGCATACAATTTCAACATATTTTGCACTAACAAGAAACTCTGAGATGGTCAAGGACCGGAGAGCTCTAACTCGGAGGTCTTACTAAAAACCTTAGTGCACAACAACGAAAAATGTATAGAGAGGACCGAAGGAAACTAAGAGGGGGGTGTTAGTCGCACAGGGACAAGGTTGAGCCCTTTTATAGTCCTAACCTAGAGGGACAAGGTTGCAAGTGGTCTGCTAAATGGACCAATCAAGTTGTTCCCCTACATTGGGACCACTAGTGAAGTCAGTGGCTAGGTGGAATAGGTGGGTGTCAATTGCACAGCTATCGTATCTCTAGAGCCAATGAGAGGATCATGCGTGCCCTGACCAAGTTTGATAAGTTCAGAGCATATTCCTATATATATTAGTCCTCGGTAGCTTGCACCTCGATGGGGAACCACCTCAACCAAGTCGTTAGTCGATAGCATCTAGATTAGGTAGGTCGCACGAGGTAGGCATGTCTTCCACCACCTAGGTGTGTTTCAGTAGCTCATACCTCGACGGGAAACCACCTCAACCAAGTTGTCAAGTCGGTGGTACTTGAGTGAGGTTGGTCAAGGTAGGTAGGCCGCCTAGGTGTGTTAGTCCATGTGTCTGCTTCCTCAATGAGACTTGCTCCTCCTAGGTCGTCAACACCAGGTGACAAGTGGGTGCTAGGAATATTTCTAAAGATTTTTAAGGTCCCATCAACATATATTTCAAAACTTATTTATTGTGTGACAAAAAGAAGCACTTGAAGATGCTCTTGCTTTGAGCTTATTTTTTAAGTTAACGGTTTCGCGCTCTCGCTTTTGCACCTGCTCTTTGTGACTTAGGTATTTACCGTAACAAAAGATAATATTTTCCATATCATAGTGATAAAAGAGTGTTGGAAGGAGACGAGAATATGCATCAAATATAGAGAAAGAGGGAAAATTTGGACAAACATAGCAAAAACATGAAATATGTTATTTTTCTCTAGGAGTAAATAAGAAGTGTTCTTTACAATAATACTTCATAAAATTGCATTTGAGATTGAGAATATACAATTGACCAGGTATTTATTGATTTTTATGAACAAAATTTCAAGTTATTGGTCATATATGTAATAATAGAAAGAGCATATGTTTTTTACTTTCATAAAAAAAAGGGAACAATGCTAGGTTTACAACATTTTTTACAACTATTGCTACAACTATGCATTGATGAAAGACAAATGTGTTTTGAAGAAAAGACTACTTTTTCTTTCAGTAAGAAGTTGTAATAATGGTTGTAGAAAGAATTGTAAACTTAGTAAAGTTGAAAAAAAGGAGGGGGAGTGAGTGCGGTAAGTGTTGGAAATACACAAAGTTAAATAATCTAATTTATTTATATAAGTCATAAAATAAGAGAATTGTTGTTATCGCTTCAAATTTTAACAACTAAATTCTATTATACATTGCATTAGGTGCAAGTAAAATAAAACGTCAAATTTTTTTCTTCTACGAGAGAATCTAAATTCACACTTGAACTCAGTGATGATCAAGTTCCTTAGCCAATTTTTTGGGTTAAGACATCTATGGAGTGCCAACGGTGATTAACTAAAATAATTTGCATTATTATTAGATACAGAAAATGAAGAGTCCGAATTTGTAAATAATTGGTAGATAATTAATGGTAACGTCATTAATGCTTGGTATTTCCTTTTATTTAATATCTTATAATAATTGAGCGACAAAGAAGAAACCGAGAAATCTCATTATCACCACCCTTTCCCTTCCTATCTCTCATGCCCCACCAAAACCATTATCACACTACCTTTCTCATTCATCTTTATTGAGGATTAGGCTAATTGCTATTCATCAGCAGCGTGTTATTCAGCAGCTTGTTATTCCTTGAGCTTGTTCATTAGCAGCTTATTATTCAGCTTGTTCATTAGCAGCCTTTTATTCATTCATCAGCAGCTTGTTATTTCTTTTGTATAAATTAGTTCTGGAGAGTGCAAGTGTAATTAGTTATAAGTAAGGGGAAAGCGTATTCAATTAGTGAGGGTTGTTAGTATAAATAGGTGGTTATGTTTGTTAAATAGGATTATCTTTCTTTTCCCCTTTCTGTAATGTGAGATCACATTATTATTCATAATCATGAGAATTCATTATCTTTCTTCTCAAGATTGTTGTGTGTATTTCAAATTACAACATTGACAATCTTTTTTTTAATATTCTATTTCTCTTTCTTAAAAAATGAATGAGCTGTATTTATTTACTCAAATGGTTTCAAACATATTTGGAAAAGAAAAAAAAAACTGTATTAAACAAAAGACAAAAAAACAATAATTCTTCTCGTTAATTCATCAAAAAAGATCGTCTCAAACAAATTAATCTCATATCCGAACTAATCATTGAACTAAGTAACTCATATCCGAATTAATCATAGAACTAAGTAATTGATTCAACAATAAAACTAAGTATGGTTGTCCAAAATCAGGCTCATTCAAGTTAGGGTTTGGTTCAACTAATACACCATGCACAATTTTATGACACCTTTTATAATCATGACTATGTTCTTCAAAGAATATTCAGTGTTTCTCCAATGGAACTGCAAAGTAAATAAATTCACAAGTGATTACTCATTCATTTTATATAACATAGAATTTAATAAACCAATGTTTTTAAAATTTGTGATAATAGAAATAAAAAATAAATTATTAACTTTCACTTACTATGATGTCAGTGGATTCAAGGTGCTTGGAGTCAATGAACTCGGATATTTCGTGTTCTTAGGCATCTGTTGAGGTGCATGGACTTGTGAAGAGGTCCCCTATCATGATTGAATGCATAGAAAATAAAAAAGTTTGAGGTATAATTAAGAATATAGAATGACTAGTTATATTATAATATGATAAAGAAAATATTAGAAGAATGATACACATTTTTACCTCTTGAGAGATAAACAAATCTTTTGACAAGGATGACATTTGTGGTTCATAGTCTTTGGAAATAAGTTATTTTAGATAATCGGAGATTGTTTAATTATTATAAAATAAATACCAAGTATTAATGACGTTATCATTAATTATTTACCAATTAATAACGTTGGTGTTATACACCTACATTAAGTGCTGTACAGATGTTGGTGTACAAATTCAAACACAAAAATGAAGGCTAATAAACATGTATGTATCTGTCTGTATTTGGTAATAGATATAGAGAGAGAAAGTGAGAAAATTTGGAGAGAGAAAGTGAGCAATAGTAAATGTATAAATAATGTATTGACAGATAGTTGTACGTATAGAAGTAAATGTAAAAAAAAAAAAAAAATTGGTATATGATGCCGACGGCCAACCAAAAACGAATTCATTTTGGAGGAAAGACTTTTCTTCGGTTGCAGACCAGTCTCTCTAGCCAGACGCCACTCTATCTCTGTCTCTTTCTCTCTCTGTTCGCTTTCTCTCTCTAGATTCAAAGGTTCCAGGTGAGTCTGACTTTTTTTTTTTTTGCCGGATCCCTCCCAATGTTTCTGTTTTTGTTTTCCATATTTGAGCTCGAAAGGATGTTTATATATGGAAATTGATTGAATTTTTTGGGGTGGGGGTTTGTAATTTTGGAAGATCTTTGATTTGAGTCCGTTGTGGTTTTGTTAAGTTTTATCTCACTTTTGTATCTCTTTTTGAACAATTTTTGAGGTTAGAATTGTTAATGAAGCTCATTTATTAGTTTCTATGCTGTTTTTCTATGTCAATTTATATTTATTTCGTGGAATTCAGGACTTCAAGTGTTGATTACCTGTACCTCGACGAACATGACAAGCTTTTAATTGTTAACCATAATATGTAATCAGTTTTTGGAGGGTTGATTAATGATTATAGGTGTTAATTAGCTTCTGAGTGTAATACAGGAGTTAATTATGAGTGTAGATTCATTTTTTTATTAATTGTCTAGATGAGATCAGTTGAATTGATTTACCTGTAACTTATCTGCATAGGTTATGGATTGTGCTGTCCCCCCCCCCCTCCCCAAAGAAGTGCATTAATGTGTATGCTTAATATTGGATTATTAGTGTTTTCATTTAAGTGTTGTGGCTTGTTGTTTAATTTCATAGAGTTTATTTTTCTAAATTTTGAAGATTTGTTGTTTGTTTAGTGAAGCCAGGATTATTTAATCATTGCACCGTGTCCGTGTGGGGACACTTTTGTGATTGAGAGAGGATAATGTCGGGAGGGGGAACACAGAACAGTTTGAGAAAAGCACTTGGTGCCATTAAGGATAGCACGACTGTCAATTTGGCTAAAGTGAATAGTGGTTATAAGGTATGGATTGTTGCATTTCTTGTGATGGTTCTTGCTTTATAGTTGTGTTTGATCTTCTTGGTTGGGACTTGGATTCTACAGGAATTGGACATAAATATCGTTAAGGCCACAAATCATGTTGAGAAACCAGCAAAAGAGAAACACATAAGAGGTGGGAACTCTGTTGATATGGGAGTGGAAAATTATATGGGCACTCCCTGCTTTCTCTACCTATCTTTATAGTGTGCTTTTGAAATCTCATGGGGAAAGGTGACCTGATGCTTTCCTCCAAAACCCTATCTCCTTGTTGCAGCTATATTCGCTTCTATCTCGGCTACAAGACCTCGAGCAGATGTTGCATACTGCATACATGCCCTTGCAAGAAGATTGTCAAAGACGCATAATTGGGCAGTAAGTATCCGTGCCAATAATAATTTTTAGTGCAAGGACTCTGATATTGAGTTATACTTTACATTTGGAAGTAAAGATAAGCATTATTGTGACCAAGTCACCCGGCATATTTATGCATGGTTTGTTTTCCAGAGTCTAATCAGAGAAGTCGATAGTGGTTATGAGATCTATGTGTTCAGTTAAGTGTATGTATGCTTTAGGGTAACGTTCACTGCTCTTGTATCAAGTCACACAGCATATTTATGCATGGTTTGTTTTCCAAAGTTTAATCAGAGAAGTCGATAGTGTTTATGAGATCTATGTGTTCAGTTAAGTGTATGTATGCTTTAGGGTAACGTTCATTGCTCTTGTATCAATGACAGTTATATATGCTTTCTTTTCTCTTTGGACAAGCTAGTGCAAACTATAAAATACTCTGGCCTGCTTTATATTGGCTGGGTAGATTTCCTTCATGATTGCTTAGTTTCTTTTACTACTAAATAAACATGGCAGGCTTTTATGCCCCGCAATCATCTTCATTTAAACATTAAATGCCATGGTTAACAATGGGAGCAGATGAAACACATAAAGAGGCCGTGTTAATTAGAATTAAAATCTCAAGACCAATACAAGGGCTGCTTCCTTTCTTGTTTGTCATTAATGCAGGATACGCAATGTTCGGTCTATAATACCATGAAACAAAGTAACAATAGTACTTGTTTATATATGTCTTGAACGAATGATGAACAGCTGACAAATTTCTATATCATGGAAAATGTCTAAATATCTTATCGTCCTGGTTCTCCTGAAACTGTGGTAACTGAGTGCAATCATAGAATCAAACTTTTGTTTCTTCGATATAGATCACATGTCACCTATTTCATTCTTTCCTTTTGTTGAGATTTTCACTCAATGATTCTCAAATAATCTCCAGATTATAGTCTCAAACATTCTTAATTCAAATCTACCATCTAGGCCATTTGGGAGTTCATTATCCATTTTGCTAATAATGGATGAAAATATATTCTTTTTGATATTGAGTTTTATGAAATATACTTCTTCAGTCCCATTTGGAGATAGTCCCTACACTTTTTTGGATGTCCCACTTGGATTATTCCTTTCCTAATTAGGCCTAAAGCTTTCATATTATTACTTTAATCTTATTGTTCCCCCTGCGAAAAAAAATCAGATTGTTATGGAATTTTTGTTTCTCAATGGCTGTAATTTGGTCCTTAAAATGTTTAATTTTTGAAAAGGGACTTTTTAGATGGACACGGAGGGTATTATCTACTTTTATCTTTAATTGTCTTTAAAATTTCCTTGTATGTTTTTGATCTTATGCGAATTTCGTTGAGACAACAAAGATGAATATAAACTACACAGGGGGCATACCCACTGGGTTTACGATTAAAATTTCTATTTGACAGTGGAACTGATCCTTTCAGATTACTTGTTATTATTTTCAAGTCCTTTTCTTTGACAAAAGACAAGTGCCAAAAATATATCCGTTATAGTAAATACAAAAACACTCCAAGTTGCTGTATGACAACTCTTAAAAACTGATTGATTTTACCGTAGGCTTGGGGAGGCTTCAAGGTATTACTTGTTTAGGTCTTGAGACTGCTAGTAAGTGGAATGATCATTCGCCCTATTTGTGGGAAGGGTTTTAATTATCCTTTTATCCTCTTGCTGTATCCTTTGTAACGTTTTTTCTTTAGCAATTCTTTGATTTGTTACTGACAAAGAGTATGCTTCCAGTTCCAATTGACAAATCATTAAGGAAAAAATTCCTCATCTTTTGACAGAAGTATTTCATTCACTAATGTGTTGTGGAAGATCTGTTTGAACCCACTAACAGTGTAATGGTTTGATAGATACATGAAGTCTGTGGCATCTATTTTTACCATACCATTTTGGATTTCCCTGTGGACTTGGTCCAGTTTGTTGGCGATTGTTGTCTATGTGGGAGTTTGGCTGTCTGACTTTTGTTTGTATTCAGGTTGCTTTAAAAACTCTAATTGTCATACACCGGGCTTTGAGGGAAGTTGATCCCACATTCCAAGAAGAACTTCTTAACTATGGCAGGAGCAGGAACCATATGCTTAACTTGGCGCATTTCAAAGATGATTCAAGCCCGAATGGTACATTTGGTTTTCTATCATCAATTGGATTTTATGAAAGGGGGAAATTCTTTATTAGTAACATCTGCTGTCGTCTTCTGCTCAGCTTGGGATTATTCTGCCTGGGTTCGCACTTATGCACTATTTTTGGAGGAGAGGCTGGAGTGTTTCCGCATCTTGAAATATGATGTCGAGACCGACCGACCGGTAAGATAATAATTTTATGTAATCTATTCTGATTGAATTTTAGTTTATATTTCTTTGGCATTTTATCGTATAAACCCGTGGATCCTGATACTCTCAGGCAGGATCCCTGTTAGTGGTTAGATCGATCAAAAGCCTGTGTGATATTGTTAGAGAATAGTGATCATTAAGAAGTTTGATGTTAAATTCTTTTTGTTTCTTAACTATGTTTTGCCAATTTCGGTGCAGAGAACAAAAGATTTAGACACTCCCGAGTTACTTGAACAACTGCCAGCTTTACAGCAGCTTCTGTTTCGCGTTTTAGGCTGTCAGGTATTTACTGCTATTTTTTGTGTAATTCATGCAGCGGGGTAAAATGTTCTGATATTTTCATGTAATTAAACTGTCAGTTTCTGATTTAATATCTTTAATTGTTTTTGGATTTTATTCTAGCCACAAGGAGCAGCGGTTCATAACTTTGTGATTCAGTTAGCACTTTCTATGGTTAGTACAATTTGTCAGTAATTTTCCTATCTATAGTTTTGAAGTTATTTTCCTATCTATAGTTTTGAAGAATGGGAGGTAGATATAACCTTCTGATTGTTTATTCTTATTTCATTTAGGTTGCTATGGAAAGCATTAAAATCTATAATGCGATAACTGATGGTTCAGCTAATTTGGTTGACAAGGTAGGCTGTGATTTTGGCTAATTATTTTCTGAAGTTTAGTTGGTATCAAACTGTGGGCAGTTGATTAACTTTAACCTCAACAGTTCTTTGAGATGCAACGTCATGATGCTCTAAGGGCTCTGGATATATACAGGAGGGCTGGGCAGCAGGTATTGATTTCACAGGGGAGATTTCTCTCTCTCTCTCTCTCTCTCTCTCTCACACACACACACACACACAGACAAAGTTGTAAGTCTGACCCTGGAATAGTTAGAGTAATTTTTCTTCATGGGCTTATGTTTATATAACAGGCTGAGAGGTTGTCGGAGTTTTATGAAATATGTAAAAGTCTTGACATTGGGCGTGGAGAAAGGTTCCTTAAAATAGAGCAGGTATCAAGTTCTCTCGACTGCCTTCTGGAATAGAATTATATTCCTTGATAATCTTCTATCTCTATCTAAAAGAACGCCCATTTAATTCGTTGCTTTCTTTGTAACAATGAAGCCTCCTATGTCATTTCTACAAGCCATGGAAGAGTACGTACGAGAAGCTCCCCGTGCTTCCACTGCTCGCAAGGAACTGGTATAGAACTTTGTTAAATTTCTTGTTCTTACATAAAGGCAAAGGTATTAAATAGCTCATATATTTGTTGAAATTTGCCAAATCCACCATATTACGGTTGTATAAAGTGGGACCGTGGCATGTGAAAGGATTTGTTGATAATAGGTTCAAGTTTAATCATGAACTGCCTTGTTATGATAAGATAGTAATTATAATATCATGATTATGGTAATGATCAGTGTCCAAATTTTATCAATGGCTTAAAGTAAATTTGCTACAAATGTAACAAATCAGTTTAACTGTTTTGCAGTGTTTTTAAAGATAATTTTATTTCCCTCCTTGTATGGATAATGGATTCGTAATTCGTTGTTGACAGACTAAAAGTTGTATGAGTGAAACATCTTATACAAATAGCTTCTTTTAGTAATCTTGTACATAATTAATACTCCCTCCGTCCCTAAATTATTGTCTTGCTTTCCTTTTTTGTCCGTCCCAAAATAATTGTCCTGTTTGAAAGTTTCTTTTTAGGACAACACTTTTATCAATTTACCCTTACTTTTTCTTTCTACTTTAATTATGGCCCACATGCACACAGGGGTATTAAAGGAAACTACACACTATACCAATATTAATAATCAAGTCAATTGTTTTTTCTTAATCCATGTGCCGGGTTAAACAAAACAATAATTTAGGGATGGAGGGAGTATTAAATTTCCTGCTTAATTATTTACTTCGTACAATGCAGTCCGTTGATGGACCCAAAGTGATCTTAGCCATAGAGTACAAGAAAACTGCAGAGGTCCAGGAGAAAAGCCCTCCCTCCCCACCTCCATCAGAACATGAACCTGAACCGGTTAAAGTTGAGGCTCCTGTTACTGAAACGCCGCCAGATCTACTGGTAATTTAAATCTATTTAATTTATGCATGAAGTTTGTCGTTCGTGATTGAAATTTGGATTTGATTGGATCCTTGCACCATTGCCAATGGACTGTGGTTCTTTCTTGTTAGGGTCTGAATGATCCCATTCCAGAAGCTTCAGAACTAGACCAGAAGAATGCAATGGCCTTGGCTATTGTACCAGTTGGTAAGTTCCTTGAACGATCAAACCATGGCCCGAAGTGTCTGAAACTCACTTTTGTTCTAAATTTCCAATTTTATTCAAATGGCATTTGTAGCTACCTTTGACCAACCAACTTCCACTGCTGCAAATCTTGCTAATGGAAGTACTGGTTGGGAATTGGCACTTGTTACCGCTCCCAGCTCTAATGAGAGTCACGCAGCTGCAAGCAAACTGGTATGATTTTCTTTCAGCTTTGTTCTTATCATAGATCCTCGATGAGTAGTTCTAGTGAATTTTAACGATGCTTCTCTAATGATACTTTTGATTATTGGGGTGAGGAAGGCTGGAGGGCTGGACAAACTTACGCTTGACAGCCTCTACGATGATGCAATTAGAAGAACCAACCAGAACATGAGTTACAACCCTTGGGAGCAAGCTCCGATGGCAGGGCCCATGATGCAACAACCAGCACACGACCCGTTCTATGCCTCCAACGTTGTGGCTGCGCCTCATTCTGTACAGATGGCAGCCATGGCCCACCAGCAGCAAGCTTTCTTGTTGCAGCAGCAGCAGCAGCAGCAAATGATGATGATGGGCCAACCTCCTCAACAACAAGCTTCAAACCCTTTTGGTAACCCATATGGTGCTGCTCCCCACCCTTACGGTTCAGGTGTACCTGTTAATGCCCATAATCCCTACACGGGCCTCTTATAGATCATCAACAACAAAATCTCTTATACTGCTGAAAATATGGGGAAGTAAAGCTTGCACTAGTTGTAACTTTTTTGTAATTGAAGAAATGGAGGGTAGGCAGATGTGTACAATACATTGTGTAAGTGCAGAAGCTAGGATGAAATTGTTTTGTGAAAATAATTAGAGGGGTTTGCATTGTCAATTATTTGCACCGGTGGAGGATGGATCACAATAATGTTGCGGGACTATATATAATTTTTTTTCGACCTGCTAAGGCATGTTCCTGATGCTCGAGCAGGAGGTTGTCTTCTCGTATTCTTTTTTCTCTTCATAATTTTTCCGTTTATGGAAAATAGAAACGATTTTTAAGCTATCTGATTATTTTGTGCACATTCTTGTATTATGAATATATCATTCTTGATTATACATGGGCAAAGAGGCTTGCCTTTTCCGTGTTTCTCTAATCTCATATTCGATTTAGCTCCATTGAGTTTTTTGTGACCTGTTTAGTTGATTGTAACATGGGATTTGCAAATCTGCTGCATGAGGCCATGGTTCCATTAAAATTTTCCTTTTTGGGAAGGGAGAGAGAGATTTTTGCAAGGGCTAACGCACCTTACAAGGATTTCTATTTCTATCATGTTTCTTCATGGCGTTCGCTGTTCAGCGACGTTCATAGATCTAATGAAAGATGTCGAAGAGAGAATTTTGAGATCCACAGTCTACCTTGTGACACGGAAATTCACTTAGCATGTTTGCAGTGGCAGTTCAAGTTTCACGGGGATGTGAGTTGTAAATTGGTAGTGCACCACGGCCACGGGGGTTGTAACGATTAAGCAGCCACAAGCAAGCTTATCGGAGCATTCAAGTGAACGGCTAAGCAGCAACAAATGAGCTAAAGATCGAAGCTCTCATTGATGTCATCATGGCTTGGTTCTCTAGACCATAGTTTCCGCCCAAATATTGGACAACACATAACAACGATGGATATAGCAATAAATATGACGAGAAACATCATTCATTATATTATTTTGTCTCGTATTATTCTTCAGAAGATCAATGAACGAAAAGAAAACAAAAATTACATCCTTTCCCCCAAAAAATGATTGGGGCCTTCGACATATATTTGTAGCATTTGATCCATCTTTAGAATGTACATACAGAGAATAGCATAAAAAAGTAACAAACAAGTTTGTGTATTATATTGGATGTACTTTTCTGTATTGATAACTGACAACTGGGGAGTGACCTTTTCACGGAGTGAACTGAAATGCATCAACGATATGCCGAAGAGATTCTACAACTTCTCAACAGGGAAACCAATAACTGGTTTTGTCTGTGATGCTAAAGAACGAAGCTCGCTAATCTCTTCTTGGTCTAGAATCCATCCTAAAGCTCCGGAAAACTCTTGTGCTTGTTCTGCATTCTTGGCCCCTGGAATCGGGAGAACGTTTCCCTGAGCTATTAGCCAGTTGAGCACCACCTGTTAAGAGAAAACCAATGTGTTTCAAAATACTTGCATAATGGACCAATGTGTGTGTCTCTCTCTCCCACTTTTGAGCGAAGAGAATTATGCTGGGCTTTGAGGCAATGCATTCCTCCCTTCAATAGATATGATTTTCAACCTTTTACGAGCACTGGTAGGGTCGCACAAAAAAGGTTTAGGAAAAATGGATACACAAAATATTACATTAGTCAGACACTTAGTGGTGGGACATACAAATAATACAACAAATCGTATGCATTTTGTGACAATTTTCTGGCCTTTTTTTTCTTCTTACCCTAGTGTTACCCATCTTTAACTATTCAACCTCCCGCTTTCCTTTTCCCACCAAATGGACCATTTCACTAGTTTCTGAGGTCACTCTGCCACTGTAATAATCCATAACGAGTGCCATAACGTAATGAGAAAGAGCCATGCATGTTGGCATGACAATGTTAACAATTTCATCTTTCCTATTTGCTATTTGCCATAATGATATAAATAAGCACAACCAGAGGAGCTTAAATAATACAGTACGTGTTAGTAAAGGAAAGATAAGAAACCTGAGTTGGAGTTTTGCCGTATTTCTGTCCTATCTCCTTTATTCTGTTTATCAGAGGTTGAAGCTGCCAAGCCAAAAAATATTCGAGAAAATGAGTTGAAAATTCAACTAATGGCTTCTCATATACTTGTACCGACTTTATACCTTTGTTAAGAACTCAGGTGTGTAAATGTTTCCTCGAGGACCTGTTGGAGGATTTTCTGGTGTATATTTTCCAGTCAAAGCACCTGCATGAGTAGGAGAGTTCAGAAAAAAACCCAATCAAGATTTTGGCCAGATTTTTGGTTCCAGATTTGTACCTTGAGCAATAGGTGAATATGCAATTAAAGTGATTCCAAGCTCATCGCAGGTAGCCTTCACACCATTCTCCTCTGGCAGCCTGTATATGAGACTGTAATTGACTTGATTTGAAGCAAGCGGGATACTTCTCTTTTTAAGTTGATCATATGCAGCACGAAGACGCTTTTCTAAAATAAGATCATTACCACAATGTTACATTCTTTATGATTAGCAGCCAGATCATCTCCTCCAAAGTCATAAAAAGTCAATCTAGCTTGGATTGGAAAAAAACATCTAGGATCTTGTGTGCATGATATACAAATAGTCAATTATATCACGACACATATAAGAAACTTCAAAGAAGTTACAGAATTTAATTTGAATTACTGCATACGTCGTGAACAGCTTATAACAGGAACATACCACTGTAGTTAGACACTCCAACAGCCTTCACAAGGCCCTGCTCCACAGCATCTCCAAGACCATCAATATATCCTGAAAATTGTTATCCAAAAGCTAAGCCGTTTTCTATGTGGAAATCAATGAAAGCTTCGATGGACTACAAATGGAAAACCTTCGTTTCCCCATATTCCTGGCCTGAAAAGTTCATTGCAAAATCGTTTGATCAGTGTCTACTCTTCAATAAAAAATGCCGATCAATACATAGAGATGGATAGAGCCAGACCAGTGGAGTTGATAGAGTTCCACAGAAGAAAGCTCAAGTCGAGCCAAGGAATCCTTAAGGGCAGCAAGGACACTTTGGCGGCCAAGCCTCCACGGTAATGCAGCAAATTTGGTTGCAACAGCAACATCTACTCCTGGATCTTTTGCTTTCCTCTCCTTGATGAATCTTTAGCAGTAAAAAAGGAAGTTTGACTATTTGACCAACAGAGTTACCACTCTTAGGATGTAATGCGAGCAGGATAGTATTTGTTGGAACTTGAAACTTACCTTCCTAACAGTGTTTCGGAATTTATTGCACCAAATGAGGCCTGAAAACACCAAAATGGAGATTCCATTTACCATTATCATTAGTTAAATTTAATGAAGAAAATTAGCAGGTTTCTCACCCTTGATCCGTAAACCTCAGCAGTGTCAAAAAATGTTATTCCACAATCAACACTGGTATCAAAAGCACTCTTGGCTGCCTTCATCTTCCTATCTGCCATTATCCACAAGAAGCTTCATGAAAGTCTTACTCATACGTAATATGGTTCCACAACACGAAATGGACCGGAGGAAAGCAAAGCATCTATGCCTCAAATTTGTTAAACACCAATTTATCCAATAAAATCAACATTACAAGAAGTTATATTGCCTATAGTCGGCACTATACATAATTAACATATACGATAACCAAAACATGCCCTTGTGCATATATCATTGAAACATGCATTAATACATCAAAATGACATGACAATAGAAAACCAAACAAACTCAACTCATATTCCCTTTCTTGCACTTAAAAAGTCCTGCCTTTTATTTGGAACATTATGGTTAAAAATAGTCCCATTTGAATTCGTAAATATAAGACTTTCATTTATTAGACAATGAAAATAAAATATAGTAAAATGTATTTGTTTGACTAGAAAATGTATAGTCATTGAATAGATTAGATTGCTTAGGGAGATGTATCTAGTTAGATGCTTTGTTAGGATCCTCAACTAGTATATATATTTGCTGAATGTTATAGCCCTAATCAAGTTGGGTTCTTCCGAAAACAATACACTCATCACACTCTCTTCTTCTTGTTTTCTTACGTTCTATTCTGTTATTTTTTATTTCCTTCATGTCTAAGTTCTAGACCATTGTGATTTCTTACATAGTATCAGAGCGGGTCGTTCGGGAGCTCGCTTGAATCCGCTTCCGCTATTTCTCCTTTCTTATTCAACCCAAATTTCTCCTTCTTTCTTCTTAGATTGAACCCAAGCTCTTTGCAAGGAAAAATTACAGAATTTTTTGGGGATCAGCAACTATCTTGGCATCTTCTCTGGGATAATTTGACTTTCTTGGTGTCGCGATCGACTTCGGTTAGGAGATTCAGCGAGATTGGGTGACTTTGCTAGCTAAGTATTTTTTTTTATTTCTTCAAGGTGTAGTTTTGTTTGTTTTCTTTTTGAGGGACTGCTCGTCTGTCTTTTATACTCTTTCTTCTTCTCAATCTTAATATTTATTTTCTTCTCATGGAAAATTCTTTTTCATTCCCTTCAAATTTTGAACTATTTTCGTCTTCGGTTGTTTCTTGCCAATTATGTGATCAACTTGGCCACACTGCTATAGTTTGTCCATATCGTTGGGATCCCAGTTTTAGACAAGGTGACAAAATAACTTCTTCTCCTCCTCCTCAAGAATCTTTGAATTGGTATGCTTAAGACATCTATGACAATTTATTGTGTTTTAAAAAGCTTCAAACCCAATCTGTCGTGAACTATATCTCCGAAGTTCGCTCTCACACTTTTTCACTAGGTAAAGTTAGATATATAATGCCACATGAGGAGTTAATTGATTATGTGGTTGAGAGCTTAGATACTATGTATGTCAACTGTTTTTATCCTCATCGAGCGACTATGTCGCTTAACACCCTCTTTGATTTGCTCATTCAAGAAGAGCGAACTTTAAATATCACCCCCTCTACATCGATTGTTTCTCCCGATGATATCACATTCCTCTCTCCCAAACCTGATATATCAAAATTTTCAATCCACCTCTACTTCAACTTTATCTAGCAACTTTCCCCCTCTCTTACTTGATGGGTGTTGTCTAGCTATTCCCTCGAATCTAGATATGTCATCCTTTCTCACGAAGTCAGAAATTCTTGACACTCTTTTTCTTACTTACAAAGAATTTTTCACTCGTATTCGGATGTTTTTGCCAACTCTTACTTGGTTAACTCAAGATCTTCGATTTCTCTTTCTAGCATGTTTTATGAAAAATATTCTCACTACCCTCGAGTATGTTCTCGTGACCTTGATTTTGATGTTTCTTTTCTTCTTATGATGGGTAATCTAGATATCCCATCTCAATATCTTTGTGCCCGCAATTTGCATTGGTTACTTGATGATTGGTTCTCTCTTATAGAACCACATATTATAGTCAACAATAGGTCGTGGCTCGCTTGCTACTATAATTGTTTGACATTATTTTTCAACCTCAACGATCTGATGTGCCTCTTTTGCATTGCTCATGGCTTTATCATCTCACTCATGTTACATTTGAGAGGGCACTCCAACAAGTTCAAGCTCAAGCTCCACTTCATTCCGTTTCGCTTGAGGGGGAGTATTAGACAATGAAAATAAAATATTGCAAAATGTATTTGTTTGACTAGAAAATGTATAGTCATTGAATAGATTAGATTGCTTAGGGAGATGTATCTAGTTAGATGCTTTGTATCCTATGTATCCTCAAGTAGTATATATATTTGCTGAATGTTAAATATATAATCAAGTTGGGTTTTCTCTCTCGGTTTATCCGCCCTCTTCTCTCTCTTTCTATCTATTCTTTTGTATTTAAGATCTTACAAGTTATTTACTCTTCTTACATCATTTTTTACCCTTCTATTAGAAACAATTTAAATAAAATTTATTGGTTAGAGATATTTAAAGAACAGGAATAACAGGGAAAAAGGGGGAAGAGTCCCCTATATATGTGCATGGATCAAAAGAACCAGCATGATCACTTAACTTCAATTAAGTTAAAGTTAAGTGTTACAACAAAATCAGTTTAACTCGTTTGGTTTGTAACAATCACAATTCCTTTCCATGCTATTTGAACCAGGACGAAAAGAAGTTTCTACTAAAATGGCATGACATAAAATTAGAATGAGCATTGCACTAAAAAAAAAATCAAATTTAATACAGTAAAAATGAGCAGCAATTGGGTAAATTTAATCTTGAAAACAAACTTACCATCCCACTGAAAATTGTTCCAGTAACTGGTGTCACCCCAAGACCAAGCTCCAATCCCAAGCTTTGTCACCTTCAGTTCAGACCCACCCAGCTTCAAAAGCTCTTCTTCCCCACTTTTCACCTTAACAAAATCCTCAGAAGCAACTGCTCTAATAATTCTTTGACCTTTTCTTTGACTGAAAGCACAAGAGCAGGCACTGCTGAATTGCAGAGCCATAAATTATTTCAACTGGATATAATCCCAATCCCACTCAAAGCGTTTTTGGGTTGTTCTGTCTTGACAGTTGAAATTAAAAGGAATAAATTTTACTCTTCAATAAATAGAAGAAATAAAATTGAGTGATTTTGGTTGGGAAGAAGTAACTGTTGAAGTTTACAAGGGCTTTTAAGATAGATTTCTCATTTTATTTTTATAGATAGAAAGCAGTTTGTGTGTTTCTTTTCCTGTTTGGGGATGATGCAGTTGCAGCCTCCCAGAGCTTTGGGCCACATGAAATGTCTTCGACACCCAATTGGACACGTATGTAATGAGGGCTCAAATTATTTAGCGCAACTGCCGACCGACCTGGTTTCTATGTTTCGCTTATTTTTTGACACCGCATTATTTAATCATAATAAATCAAGTCCCTTTAAGTCTAATGGGATAACGTCATACCATCCCTCGGACCATTATTCATTCGTCCAAATTAAGGGTGAAACTATTAATACTTCTCTCACTTGTCGTCGTCGTCGTCGACTAATCAATCCCGTTAACACTTTATTCAATGGTGTGAAATACTACTATGTACTAGTACTTCTGCCATGAAAAATATACAAATTAAAATTTCAATAAACTATCAATATAATTTTTTTTTACACAAGTGACATAAAATCTTGTTCGAGTTTAATACTGTATCAAACATAAGAGAAGGCTTACCTATTATTTCATTCTTAAATACTCTCCCATTCTTAAAGAAGATTTTTTTCATTTCGGCCATTCTAAAAAAAATTACATTATAATCTTTCTTTTTTTGAATGTTAACTTTATTATTTATTTCTAATTTGCTTTCTATTTTAAATGATGAGTATAATTCTAATATGAGCATTATTGAAAAACACACAACATTCTTGACTTCTTTTAAAATAGTTTTTCGAAGGAAGTGGAGATATCTCTTAATAAAATTTTGAGGTACGGTCGAAGGAAGGAAGCAAGCAAAGCCCGGCCTCTCTCAAAGAATTTTTTTCATTACATAAAAGCTTAATAATGTATACACGAGGGTTTGAACTCTAAACCTTTTGTTTAAAGCTAGAAATTAAGGGAGAGTGTGTCCTCCTTTGCAATTCAGTAACTTTAATTTGATAATTATAAATTTTCTCTAATTTTTTATTCCACTACATTTTCTCCATCTCTTCTACTTTTTATAAAATGCCAATTAGTAGTATAAAGTTAACCTATTCAAATTAGAGGTTTGAGAGACAAAGAAAGAGTAGAGAGAGAGAGAGAGAGTTAAAAAGTTAGATTAGGGTTTTTTTTTTTTAAAAAAAAAAAAAAAACAGGACAAAGAAATATTATAGTAGTAATTGTGACTTTAATTGGTGCATTGGTTTAGGTGCATTTTTTTAGCATCCTTTTCAACTCATTTAATGAATCAACAATTCATAGAGAGTACAATTTTAGTACTGCCTGCTAGTGTTACTTGTGTAGGGAGGGTGAGAGAGAGGAAAAAAACAAAACACACGCACGCACGCACACAAAGACCCTCAATTAATCAATGCATTCTCTCTCCTCCAAACTCGGCCCAAAAAAGAAGAGAAGAAGAATAATAATGTCATCTTGGCTTTCTCTCTCCCTCCCCAATCCCTTCAAATCCCCAGACGATCAAACCCTTTCCTCCTCTACACACGATCCCATCTCCCCCGCCGGCGTCAAGCAAGACATCTCCGTCATCACTCAGTCCATCACTCGCCAACTCCGCGGCGTCGCCTCCTTCCTCGCTCCGCCACCGCCACCGCCACCACAACCACATTCTGAGGAGCCTCAGCCTCAATCTCCCTCGTCTTCGCAGACATTTACCGGTATTAAAAACGATTTGGTTGAGATCAGTGGCAGCTTCACGACAAGTCTCTCACTACTCTCAACTAACAAGGCCGTTACTGAGATCTCTAGGTTTGCCTCGTACTTGCTGCATTTCGAAAATCAAGGCGACGAAGAGGAGTACGAAGACGCTGTAGGGATCACGGAAGAAGTCATTGATTTCGTTAGCGAGATTTCTTTACGGCCGGAGTTATGGACTGATTTTCCTTTCCCTATAAACAACGGTACTTCACCTCTGACACACACTCTTACATTTGTTAATATGAATTTATTCGTATGCTATTGTCAATTATGTTTAGAGTTATTCAATCTAGTTATTTGAAGAACATTCAAGCCCATTTCCTTTTCAACAAATAATATACTCCTTCCCAAAAAAAAAATCGTCCCATTTCACAAGTAAAAATTCATAAGATTGTAGCTTTACATGCTTGTAAATTCTTGAATTTGCACTATAATTATTACTATTGTTAGAAATGGGACTTTCTTAGGACAAACCAAAGTGGTACTTTGATGTTAAGCTTGCTTTGTACTGGGCTCAGGACTACTTTACACGTTTACAGTAACTTCTAACACCTAGCCTTTATGGTGAAAACTATGTGGATTACTTATATCTGGTGTTGGTATTTTTTTGCGATTTCTTGAATTTAGTTCCTTAAATTGCAGCTTATGTGTGTTATTTTCTATAAAACGGTTATTATGTGCTAGTATTTTCATTTTACAAATGTTGTTACTTTGAGGACTGCTGTCCAAATGATATGCCTTGATCTTTTACTAAGCTGTGGAGTGGTTTATGCATATTAACCATAAGTTTAGTTATTTAACCTTTGTCATGGTATTTAGCTCCAGAAAGTTACCCTTGTTCTTACTGCTCTCATCCCTAGCTTACCAATCTGCAGTCATTTTACGGAACGTATCAGAATAGTTTCAAATTCTCAATGATAAGATTTTTTAGGTCTGAGCAAGCCAGTTTGGTCGCTGGGCATGGAGCAACTGGAGTGTAAATGTTTTGAGTCCTATATCATGTGCCTCGTCTTGTCCATAAAATCGTGTTATGGACGTTAATTAGTTAGTTGAGTTTTTGGTCATCTTCTAAAGTTCTTGTTTTGAAATGCTATGTGGGTTTAAATATGAATTTAGCTTCAGTATGTATCAAGTGCCATCATCACAGATTACTGCAAGGACTCGTCAAACATAGCTGAGATTTCAAATATGATTTGATCTAATGTAACTGTATCTGATGCATTATCCTTGTTTGCTGCGTAGATATTTTATATGCTTATTAAAATAGAAATAGATATATGGTGAAATAAATAAATAAGAGTAGCTCCCTAGTGCACTATATTTGTATTAGGTGTTAATTGTAAACTGCAAATATATTAAGATATGTGGACCTCGCTTTTCTTACTAGAGTACTTCACAAAGTTTTATCCTATGCTTACCTATGAACTAATTAAGGTATATGCCTGTATTAAAACTGTGAAACTGTTGATATAATGCTGGCACAATTAATATACCAAATCGATCTTGCAATGAGGAATCGAAAAGGCCTCTCAAAACACTGCCCTTATTGCACCTGCATGTCTGCGCCTTTAAATGGAGACACGTGTCTTGTAAATTGTAATTTTATAATGCTTGGTTACTTATAAAAGAGATGCTATAATGCTTGGCTACTGAATTTGGCATATCTTAATGCAGATTTTGATATGTCTGACGATCAGAAAGATCATGCTTCAACCATTGAACGTTTGGTACCAAGTCTCACGGCTTTGAGGCATAAAATTGACAGTTACTTCAGTAATGAACAATTTTGGATCATCTATTTCATTCTATTGCTTCCGAGGTTGAATGAGGATGACTCCAAGCTTCTATCAACCCCTGAGGCAAGGCTCTGATTCTATGCAGCTTAAATTTTGTTTTTAAATTTTCCATTAAGTCGTAAATACCAATTTACTTAAAATGGGTTATTGATTGAGTGAACTTATTGATTCTCCGGTCCAAGTAGAGTGATTAGAGTGAGAAAAAAAATATAAAGCGAGCTTAATGAATTTTGGGTCAAAGTATAGCGATCAAATTGGTATTTAAGCATTTCCAGTAATATTTGGTGCAAGTGTTCATTCACCTTTGTAAGTAAATGAATTGTTACACTGCACGAAAAGGCAATCACGGGATGAAAATTCTGTTGGAACGCATGTAACATATATAGATAGGACATGATTGTCAATAACCTTTCTTAATTAGAACATGGAAAATGGCTGCATGGATAAATTTTATCTAGACCTATTTTAGTTGCTGGACACATTCTGTTGAACCAAGAACTGTCCCAGTTAGTTCCAAATATCTTATGAAGAGAGTGATGCTTGTTTAATTAATGTCTTCCTTCTCTGATCAAGGTCTATCCTCATGTGGAGAACTAGGTTCCAGCAAAACGGGCGGAATATGCATACACACACACACACATATATACATAGTTATTAAAGGCGGTCGCCTCAGCCGCCCGAGGCGCCTAGAGGCATGAGGCGAGGCATGGACGCCTTGAAAAGGCACAGGCGAGGCGTTTTCACTAAGGCAGGTCAAAGGCGCTCGCCTTCATCGATTGCTAGCAAGGCGAGAGGCGGCGAGAAACGACGCCTTTGCGACAAGCTTAAAACCTTGTTTTTTTTTAACGAAACGTCGTAGTTTAAGGAAGTGAGAAAACAAAACCCTTTCACTCGATCTCTCTCTCGCGTTCATTTTGCAAAACCCTTTTAGAATCGAAAACCTACCTGTGCAAACAACAAACCCTAGCCCTTCGAACGGCGATTGAGATGGAGACGGCGAGGGACTGGATAACCAACCCTTGGCAACGGCGACTGGAACTGGAACAGGTACGCCTACGTTCGACTTTCTTTCTCTCTCTCTCTTTCGACTTTCGACTTTCTCGAAGTCGTTTCTTCTTTATTTTTTTCTTTTCTCTTTTACTTCCTAACAGCGCGCAAGTCACGCGATTTAGCATAGTTGCTTTTCCTTTTTTTTTAATATATATTTTATTTATTTATTTTCTTCTAATTTACTACTACCAGTTAGTTCTTTTTCCTTTTTTTTGGACTTTTTTTTATTCTATTCTACTTTACTAACTCTTTTTACTTTAATATTTATTAGATATTCCATATAATACTCTGTTTTGACTATTATAATGCATGTTTTTGTTTTCTTTTTTACTTTAATCTGATCTTAATCTTACAAATTGTATCTTACTGTTTGTTTTGACTTCTTTTTTTGTCCTGTTTTTTACTTTAATCTGCCCTTTTTTTGACTTATTTTTTTCTTCTTTTTTACTTTATTCCATATACAAATTGTATGTTACTGTTTGTTTTTTTTCCTTTAATCTGCTCTTAATCTTTACTACTCCCTCCGTCCCTAAATTATTGTCTGGGTTGACCCGGCACACGGATTAAGAAAACTCAATTGACTTGATTATTAATATTGGAATAGTATTGAAAAAGTGTGTTGTTTCCTTTAATGCCCATGTGTATGTGGCCCATAATTAAAGTAGGAAGAAAAAGTAAGGGTAAAATAGTAAAAGTGATGTTCTAAAAAGGAAAGTTTCAAACAAGGCAATTATTTTGGGACGGACGAAAAAGGAAAGGAAGACAATAATTTAGGGACGGAGGGAGTATAATCTTTGTTTTTTCCATTTATTTAGGCTTTAGTTTGCTAATATATGTGAAGTTAATTTAAGATTTTATTCTCATATATATATATTCTTTAAAATTTGTTACAGTATTATAAATAAATATATATATATTATTTTTCTGCCTTGCTTGCCTTTCGACTGCCAGCCTCTCGCCTTAAAAAAGTACTTGTCGCCCGCCTCACGCCTTCCGCCTTTAATAACTATGCATATATACATATTTATATGTGTTTGCGTATATGCATATGTGTGTGCGCATATATATATATATATATATATATATATATATATATATATTCAATGATTACTTCATTTCTCTAACCATGAATGGTTACTATTATATCAATAAAAATCAAAGGTTGAGATTAATTGCATTAAATGACTCACCTACTTGCATTAATTGCATTTTCCAACTAACCATTAAATCTTAACCATCCATTTTTGATCTAATGGATAATAATAATAGTAATCATTCATGGTTAGAGAGATGTAGTAACCTTTGAAAACTCCCCCATATACATATATATATATATATATATATATATATATATATATGGGCGTTTTCGCTATACCCGCTTCAAGGTACCCCAGCAAGTTACCCAATTTGACTGAAACTTCTTTGAAAGCTTTGCAAAAGAATGGATGGTGTGTCATTTGCATCTAAATTAAAATATGTTTCATTTAATAACCATATTCAAAAACATCATCATCCTCTTTTATTCTGTAAAACAGAAACTTTCCTCTCTAGGAGCTTCCTACTGAGAGCTATCTACATCTCTTGCTTCCCTTCAAACGATTATCCTCATGGGAAACAAGACCTCTAGGATTTAATTAGCTTTACATGGAAATAGGAGAGCAACTCTAGACTTTATTTACACCTTCACATTATTCGCATTGCAATGGGTCAGAGTTGTAGTTACTCAGTTATAGATGAATGTTCATAAATCTTAGGGTTTTTGATACTTATGATGCTTTTTGGTGAAGCTATATCCTACAGCTACATGACATGGAGGGTTCCCTCTCTTCCTGGTAGCCAGGAAAGGATAAGCATTATATTATTATTAATTCTGGTGCTTTAGTGCCCTCAGTATCATGCATTAGGATTAATTATCCTTTCCGAAACAAGAACTTGGCCTTTTGGTAGCACTAGGATTAGACGAATTAGTCCCTGTCCCTAGCCTAAGAGCAACAGGATATGACACGCCATTATTATCATTTTTCCAATAGAAGAAGAAGAGAGCAAGAAGAAGAGAACAGCAGGATTGATGATTGGGTTTCTATACTCGTGCTTAAAAATGTACCAAACAGCCTCATTTAGGATTATTTATCCAATTATAACTAGGTGAATCTTTGAGATAAAAATAATATTCCGGGCCTTTCTTTAGTCGAGCACACTTGGGCATAAAGCCCCTTATCCCAGTACACACGTCTTATTAATCCAGATGTTTAGAAACGTTCCAAACAACACTCTAGGATTATTTATCGTGACCAGCCCCTAATCGTGGCTATCAAACGTCTCCTTACATTCTAAGACCAAAATAGATGAATGGGTAATTACAAGATTTGTCGAAAAAAATTGGGTAACTTGTCATGATACCCTTGAACTTTTTAGGATACCTACTTCAAGGGTACCCTAACAAGTTACCCGTTTTATTTTGACTGATTGCATAAGTTTGACTCAGTTTGTTGTTACTCCCTCCGTTCCGCTAAGTCATATTTTATTCTGGTACTTAACACCTGAAAATGCCATTTCCTAGCCAGTTTGGTAGACAGGATTAGGGGCCGGATAGAATAAATAACCGTAAATGGGGATGTTTAGTACGTTTTTAAACATGCGGATCAATAATAAGTGTGGTGTGGATAAGGGGCTTATCCCCTTCCTATTTAACCTGGGGTGGTATTAATAACACCCGGACTAAAGAAGGACGAGGAGTAATTCTTCTTATCTCAAAAATACCCC